>JALIGW010000001.1:144951404-144983904 GCA_023053685.1 Diadophis punctatus similis
ATTTCAGTAAGGGATTAAATATTCTTTAACAAAGATACTCTGGTAGGAAAAATAGAAGATTTCTCCATGAGAAATCCACTTTCTCGTGGAGAGCACTAATGCTGATGCCTCTCCTGTGTATGGCAGCAAATTGGCCAGAGCTGCCTGCAGTCAAGCTAGCAAGGAGATACCATCAGGAGAGTAATCAATGAATCTTTCTTCAGCTGTGCGCATTTACTTAAGTGGATTTTTAATAGTTTTTGAACAAATTAAGCAAGGATAATGGATGAACCAATGAGCTGAGAATGAGAAGAAGTCATTAGATCAGGCCTGCACAACTGGTGACAAGCAAAGGCAGTCTATTCTTGGTGGATGGTCACCCATTATCCACCCAGGAACACTTCCCTTCTTGCTGCCTGCATGGAACTGCAAAGTTCATGGTAGAGATGAGAATCAAGTACCTGGATTTGCATTATAATAGACTGATTGCAATGACCTTCCTCGGTCTTGCAAATCTTGAAGCCTTTAGAAATAGAAACTCTAGCAACTCCAGCATTTTGAACGTCCTGCTTTCTACCTTTTTCTTCACTAAGTAGAATGAAATGCATTCGCCCAAGAAAGTATTACTCTACTTCATTCACGTTTGTGTTTTGTGTATTCATCACCCAGTTCTTAATTTATTTATTTATTTATATTTTATTTATTTGTCAAACATGTATTAATGCAGTTAACTTTAAAAAAAAATCAACATAACAACTAGTCCTTGACCATCAAAACTGTTTCCCTGATTTTACACTTCTTAATTATTATTTTTAAATCCCAATTCAGATCATCAGGTAATCATGGGAATTTGTTTTTGCTTTTGTTTTTAAATTAAGAAATGTTATGATTTCTGGGTTCCTCAAAAGTGTGAGCAAGCGCTGGGAATGATTTTGTGATTATTATTTTTTTTTGGTAGGGAGCAGAGAAATGCTGATAATTTGTTCACAAGAGCTTTTTCCAGTCGACTGGTGGGGAGAAGGCAGCAAAACAATCTTTCATTTAAACACAAAAGAATTTTCTCTTTTCTGCTGCTTGTCTAAAAGTTCTGTTCTGATTTAATTCTGCTGTAATTTAAGTGACCACCTTATTTCATATGGAAAGCAGTGATTCTGAACATTTTCCTCTCTCATTTTCTCATTTCTTGTGCTTTCGCCTCATCCCCCCCCCCAACAAGGCTCTGAATTAATTTTGGCCTAAACAACCAGCTACACAGAGGAATCTGTTTTGGACAAGGAAAGAGAGATCTCCTCCTTCTCAGCTGACTCCAACTTGCCTTAAACTTCACAGCAAAGTTATTGACTTTCCAGGCACTGACAATGGGGAGCGGAGAGGGGGCTGTGGGGAAAAAAGAGCTGCTTATAAGCTTGGGCAACCATGCCTTCTTTCAGCACAAGGAGGAAGGACAGCTGGGAATTTCAGCTGAGCAGAGACAATTGAAATCAACCAAACCAGCAGAGAAACAGGACTATGGTGGAGACAGGAAGAGAATTGTGAAGCAGAGCAGCGTGCAGGCCACTAGAGCAGCTGTTGAGAATGTAAGGGGAATACTCTTACTGACCTGCAGCGAGCTCCAAACTATTTAGCATGTGGCTTGCATTTATTTAGCTATTTAACTATTTAGCATGTGGCTTGCATGTGGCTTGCAAAGAGAGTTGCCTACCAGCCTCTTCCTTTCCACGACCCGCATGGAGGTTGGAGGTGTATGTACTGTATAGCCAAGAGCAGCTCACCCAAGCTCTGCTTCTAACTGTCTCTTATCAATCCGTGCTACTTCGTACAGTCCTCACTTACAGGTTCATCTGCCTTACTTTCTTTACTCTGCAGACACACTATGCCATTTGGAGTGAATACTGTCTGAGCACTACTCTATTAACACCGAGTTCTGATAATCCTCCCAGCAATCACCAGCACATCGCTCCTGGGATTACAGCGTTAACAGGTTAGAAAAAGACATTGTACTATGACCCATGTTCTCTAATGTTCCTAAACTGTTGTGATTCCCTAACCAATGAAAGATACATTCAGAACGTTTCACTGCAGTGAAACTTGATAGAAAAGAGATTTATTCAATGTCATTGCAATGCAAGCTTATCCAAGTTGTGATTCCCAAATCTACATGCAGATTGGTACATGAACTGATATATAAAAAGGTACCAGGTCTTATTTTTGGGGGGGAGGCGGGAATGTCATCCACTGACTCACCTCAATTGTGTGCGTCACCCCCCCCCCTTTTTTTTCATTATCAGAGGCCTTCAGGAACCTCTTCATCCGGCAAGGCCAGCAAGGCTTTCCTGAAGGCCTCTGCAGCCGATAACAGAGCTCTGGATCCAGAGCGCCGTTGTCAGCTAGAGAGGCCTTCAGGAAAGGCCTTTAGGAAAGGCCTCTTCAGCCGATAACAGATCTCTGGATGGATTGGGAGCTCTGTTATTGGCTGCAGAGGCCTTCAGGAAAGCCTTACTGGCTGCAGCAGAAGAAATGGCCTGCTGTAACTGTCTGAAGGTAAGTAGTAGGCTAGCTCCCCACATCCCCATCCTAGCTTAATTTTTACCTGTGCACCCTGGAGTGGGCGGGGTCTTAATTAGGGCTTATTTTGGGAGTAGGGCTTATATTGGGTGCATGTTTAAAAATCAAGCTACTTTCTGAGTAGGTCGTATTTTGTGGCAAAGATTTTGTGTGTGTGTGTATATATATATTTTTTTTTATTTTTTAAAATAAAAAAAGTTTTGCACTTTTTATTAAAAAATATTTTTTTAATAAAAAGTGCAAAACATATATAAAAATGTATATTTATATAATGTTGATTTCATGCTTCATGGACTATTACGATAGATAAGATGAATTCATCAATCACAAGTCACTTTAATAAATACTCAATGAGCAGGGTGCAGCAAGGGTATGATTTTTACCCTCCCTACAAAATGCATGCATATGACTAATTTCCTTGAAGAATGAATCCACTGGGTTTTCTTTGAGTATCCACACAGATATAAGAGGATCTTTTAGTAGAAAAAGAAAGAGGAGAAAAAACATAAAGTACTATACCCAGAGAATGCTTTCTGCCCATTTTTTGAACAGCAGAAATCTTCAAAACCCATTAAACAATTTTTAAGTTTGCAATTCTAAGCCACTTACCTGGAAATAGCCTCCATCAAATTTTATGAGTTCATTTTGCTGCAAAATACACCTCAATACAGCATAGTTACATTCACATTTTGCCTTTTGCGCAAATCAGTGAAACCTATACAACTTGGTCAACAGTGAAAGGGTAATACAACATATTATATATTTAACCCTTGAGGGAGTAATAATAAACATGCATAGCAGTGATTAATATGTCAATTATTTAGAAAACATGGGTCATAGTCTTTCTTCCTGAAGCTTACTGAGATGTTCCTCAGATTAAGCTAAACTATGTCACAATGTTTAGGAAAGGATAGCCATTCCCTAGTTCCTAACATAAATGAGAATATTTTCTTATGTGTGGTGTAGGCTGGTCTAGAATTGGAGAGGTTCATTGCCTGTCTACCTTTAAGCATCAAATCTCACTGAGGGATTTGGGGCTAGTCATTCTCCCTCAGCCAACCTTTTTTCTAGGAGCAAATCAGAGTATTGAGCTTTTTAGGAGGAATAGGTGGGTCAGATATATTCCAGTATGAACAAGTTACATATGTGCTCATTACAAACCTATCCTATATCATTTCCACTTTATTTAAATTTACATTTGAAATATCTTTTTTTCCCCTTTCAAGGGATGAATTTCTATATGCATTCTTTTCTTCAAAGCTCACATTTTAAGTCTATTTGTCATACCTATCTTAGAGTTAGATACGAGATATCAGAAAAATTGCATGGCAAAATTCAAAGTAATGTGACATACAAAAGATACCTATTTTGCAATCCGCCCATTACAGTGGCAGGTGTAGATCAGATAGGCTTGCTTCAAAAGGCTTATTGAATAGCATTTCGAGTTATCTAAGATTCTGAAGGACTTGCACAGCCCTAATAATAATAACAAAAAGTTGGATGGCCCTTTAAAGGTTAACACATTTATTCTCATCTATGCTTTTTGTGGATCCCAGCCTACTTCATAAGATGAATGGAAAGACTCCTGAAAAAAAAAGTCTTAGAACTATACAGCCATGGTTAATAATCTGAAAAACAGCTGAATAATAGCAGTATAGTAATAGTAAAAAAGGTAAGAAGAAATAATGAGAAATACTTTTACTGACTATTAACAGAGCTGATTATAAATTGACATAACACAGGCATTTTCATTGACACAGTACATAGCACGACATGAAACCTTGATCTCACATTCATATATTCTCTCTGTGTGCTTGTGTTACAGATATATGTATGCACACATGCACCTACATATGTAAGGTTTTCTTTTTCTCTAGAGAAGCCCATGATGTACCAGATGTTTTGGAGTTTTTTGAAGCCAGGATGTTGGCACAGCTCCTTTATGAAGCACAATTAAATCCAAATGTCAGTAGGACAAACTAGAAGGAGTTCAAACCAGCTTCTTTCATGTAGCAACATGTATGTCTAATTCTGCTTGTGGAAGCAGAGTTTATAAAAATCAAAACAAGGGTTTAGCTATGTATATTCAAATATTGGATAAAATACCTGTAATAAATATGAGCCGAGGTGGCGCAGCGGGTAGAGTGCAGTATTGCAGGCCACTTTAGCTGACTGTGATCCGCAGGTCAGCGGTTCAAATCTCACCGGCTCAAGGTTGACTCAGCCTTCCATCCTTCCGAGGTAGGTAAAATGAGGACCCAGATTGTTGGGGGCAATATAAATATGCATTGCTTACTGGTGTAAACCGCTTAGAGAGTGCTTGCACTGTGAGGTGGTATATAAATCTCACAAATAAATAAATAAATAAATAAATAATAAATCCACATTCGTCTACAATCAAATTGTGGATGAAGTGGCCACCTGGATTACATTAACAAGACCTAGATGGGCCAAGAGGACGGTGTTCACCTCTTGAAATGTGCCCATCTAGGTTTCTGGGTCTGGTACCTGTTGACACTCCAGGGGTTGGGAGATGTGTAGCAGTTATCACTCACAAGTCATCATGGATTTTCAGAGACTGTTTTCTGCAGTTGTGATGCTCTCTGACTTAAGTTGGGTTCTAAGTAACAATTGGGAGTGTTGCTGGTGTACCATCCTTCTTGCTGCTCAGCATCAATCTATCAGCCTTGTGAGGAAGTTCAGACAAGAAACAGACCCAAAAATATTACCTTTATCTTTATTCAAAGATCACATTAATCTTGTGAGTCTGAAAGTACCCTTCTCATCCCTCACTTCTACTCTCCCAAAAAAACAAGGTGGATACCTTCTGAGGTGCTTTCTCTACCCCTACCCCTCCTTCAGAATCATATTTTGTTTATCAGGCTGTGGCTCTTCCACCTGTCTCCCAAGGTCATGCTCACATACCATTACATCTGCTCAGCATTAACCCTGTCTGAGCTGCTAGATTCGATCACCAGATTCCATTTTGGACTGGCAATAGAGACTCTGAGATTGTTGGATCTTGCTGCATGGAGTTATGAGCAGGAATTTGTGGCCACTGTAGCAACCATAGGGCCAGCTAAGTTGTCATGACCCCAACACACAACAGACATTGGATCTAGTTTTTGTGTCATGCCATTGTGACTAGTTTTAGAGAACCTTGTGAGCATGGTCAGATCACTCTTTTGTTGCTTTTGGTTTTCACTCTGCCTTGCAAGGAGAGAGGCCTGTTAGATTATCCCACCCCAGGCAATTGATAGACTCAGTTGGGTTACAGAGTGAGCTAGGGGTTTTCCCCGAGGCCTTGGTTGCGGCTTGGAAGAGTGGCAGAAACTCTGGAATGCATTGGTCTTATGTGGCCTCTCCTCATCAGTCATTCCCAAGGTTACCTTGCTTTTCCCCCAGGCCCAGGAATATTCGATCCTAGTATTGTCATGGAGTTAGGTGGTCTCAGAATTGGAAAATAAAACTAAATTAAAAGTCCACTTTTATCCCCAAGGTCTAGTACACTTTATCCTGTCGGATAATTATCGTATTTTTCGGAGTATAAGACGCACCTTTTTCCTCCTTAAAAGTGGCTGAAAATTTGGGTGTGTCTTATACTTCGAATGTAGCTTTTTTTTCCAGCCCTAACTAGGTGCTAACAGATCTTCCCAGCTCTTACCTTGCAGGCTTTTTCATTGTTACTCTCTCCAAAGAATGTTTTTCCAGCCCTAAGTCTTTGCAGAATTTTTTTTCATTGCTCTACTTGCTCCAAATAAGTTTTTTTCTAGCCCTAACCAGGTGCTAACGATCTTCCCAGCTCTTACTGGCTTGCAGGCTCTTTCATTGTTACTCTCTCAGAAGAAGGTTTTTTTAAGTCCTAACTAGGGGATAAAATAATGTGCTGAAGCTGACCAGACTAAGGACGCTAGCCAGATGAATACCTGGTAGGCAGATTGTTTTCCCCTATTTTCCTCCCCAAAAACTAAGGTGCATCTTATACTCCGGTGCGTCTTATACTCCGAAAAATATGGTATTTTTCTTCTTCAAAACTCCAAATAATTTACAAATTACATAAATTGGAGTACTCAAGTGAGAGGCTGGTACAAAGTCAGGCAATGGTAGCACTTAAACAAAGAATTTTTGACATAGCGTAGAATTATGAAGAGAATAAAGCAAAATGTCACTTAGAGCTCAATTGTGGTATAGCAAATTTCCTTTTAATCCAGCTTTATATCCGAACTAGCATGCAAATAACAAACTTCAGAGAGGCTTTGCACTATTGCAGTTTAATATCTTGCCATCAGCAATGTGTGGGAGAGTAAATATGGGGTCATATTCTGCTGTACTGTAATTTTTAAGGAGACACCCACAATGTATCATTAACATCTCTTCTTAGCCCATTTCCAGGCAGACGAATTCTATGTACAGTTTCTTTTGGCAGATAAAAATCCCAAGGTTACTCTTGCAAAATTTTATTTGCTGCCTGTACAATGTGTGTGTATTGTTGCGTGCTGTCAGTTGCAAAGTAGACTATGGACAACTGCAGAACTTTTTTTTAAAATCGTACATGTTGCATTGTACTTTCTATTATATAAAGTATTTTTATTATATACAGTCCGTGGGCCATAATAAAATTTGACTTATGGAAATAAATAGAGATAGAACCCACAAATGTCAAACGACTCACTCAGGGCCACAGACATCAGAAGGATCATCCAACCTGACCATCATAAATATCAAAATAAATAAATGTAAAATAAAAAGATATAAATGTAAAATCAAACGAAGAACACAGACAGAAGAAACTGTGTGGCAGGGACAAAACCATCAAAATAATAAAATGTAAATAAAATATTAACATCTACATTTGAGACCCTTCTTTGAGCTTGAGGAAAATGTTCCTGTCTCTCTGCCCAAATGTACCATGTTTTCAAGGAGAAGAGAGAAAGTGGACTACTGTTTGAGTGAATGCCATTCATTTGAGCATGAGAGGCATTTATTTGAATGGGGTGGCTATCAGCCAGAGCACTGTTTAAACAAGGTTGGGAAAACATGCAGAGAACAGTTTTGAGATTCTTTCCAACCCTTTTCTGGTCAACAATATCTGCAGGGGGCTTTAAAACAGGCAAAATGGCAATTGGGACAGCACAATCCAAGCTGGTCTTTTCGTATGTGAGAATCACAAGACTGCTACATAGGCACTTCAATGGTTCATATGCTCAGAAAGAAGCAACAATAACTTGTTGATTGTATCCTTACAATTTATATCAATATTGATTGTTTCCTGATTGCTTGTACCCTAGGACAATCATTAAGTGTTGTACCTCATGATTCTTGACAAATGTATCTTTTCTTTTATGCACACTGAGAGCATATGCACCAAAGACAAATTCCTTGTGTGTCCAATCACACTTGGTGGGCAATAAAGTATTCTATTCTATTCTATTCTATTCTATAAGGAGTAGGGGTTAACAATGGAGCAGTCATCAGCATTATGATCTGCCATCCAACTACCTCTCACACAAAAATGCATCTGGATGTTTTGTTTCCTGGATTTCTTTTCTCTTTAGCCCCTTAGCCTCATCTGGCCCATTTTTTTGAGCTTTTTATTTCCTTGGCCAGTTTCCCCAAATTTGGTCCAATTCAGTTTTCAGAGAATGATCTTGCTGATGGCGAGAGAAAATCCTGAGCCCCTTTATATCATTTTTAAAAAACATTATGTTAGCTTAGCTAAATATATATATATATCATTTTGAGCCCTAGAAGCAAAGCAGAGAACATCTCTCGCCGCCCTGAGTCCTTCGGGAGTTGGGCGGCATTTCTCCGTGTGATGCAAAACACAAACAAAACAAGATGCCAAATTGCACTGACGGCTATAGTTGCATTCAGGGTGTAGGAAGAAATGTCCTTCTGGGTTCAGTTCCAAGTAGGGGAAAGACACTGGATTCATGGAAGTTGCTTGGAAAGAAGGTTTAATGGTGGACAGCAGGACCACATGGTCTGAGGTCCCAGGGAAACGGGGAATCACATGCCTCGAGGGTGTTGAAGGAGAGAAGGGCGTTACTGAGAGTCCCTGAGTTTTTTTATATCCTCTGTTGGGCCCCACCTCAGAGAGTTTCCTGTTCCTGTATAAGAAATGCACTCTGATTGGTGGTCAGACTCCCATGGGGCCATGCAGGGGCAACTGTGTAGGCTGTGTTTTTGAGTTCAAGTTTGGCTCAGCCTTGCTGGATGATGGTATAATGAAAGGGCTTTGGGCAATTCCTAATATGGCTCTGTCTGAAGGAGGTAGATCTTTGTTATGTAGAATAGACTGGCCCAGGCTATTAACAAAGGTGGGGGGGACTGAGTTTCTGCTTCTGTGAGTTTCTACTTCTCTTTTAGGGGAAATATTCTGCCTTTTTAGTATATCCTAAAATATTTCATTCCTCTAGGAGGGGTGGGTGGGTAGGTGCTAACTTCCTTCAAGGGCAATGTGAACATAGCTTCCCCTCTGAACACTGGAATGAACATTTGGAGAATCAGGACAGGCCTCTTTGTTTGACCCCACTTTGGAACCATGACATCTGCATGTAAATGCCAGAGTCTAAAAACTTTTCAAATCCCAATTCTTGAAACTCAGACTCCCTTTTCTTCTACCAGATCAAGGTGATTGTCTCTTTAATAGCATACTGAAGGGGGAGGGGGAGCCATCATTAGAAAGATGTATCCCCCCCCCAAATTTCCAAGTAGGTGTGCTTGATTAATCAATGGAATGAATAATTAAAATAAAAGTTGGGCCTCTGAGTCAACATTATAAATTTAAATCACAAATTCCATTTCATAGAATAGTATCTGTCATCTTTGCAAGCATGACAGGTGGGGGAGGGGGGGAGTCAAAAGTGGGACAGAAGATGATGCCACTTTAGAAGAGAGATGAGTTTTTGGAACTCCAAGTTCAGTAAAGTGAATATTTCCCCCAAGTGCTGTGTGCCATTGCCAGTCAAGTTACATTTTAGCTCAAACGTCTTGACATGTCATGTTAAGGCTGTATGCTTGAAGCCCGTAAAGTTGTATTTTTCAGCAAACGGTGGCTCTCATAGTTTTTTTTTTTAAGTTCTTTGGAATTTCATGGCTTTCATCTTTGAAGAAGTTGTTGAATCTCTTTTTTTTTCAGGTGGAGCGCCTATGAAAGAAAAGGCAGAGAAAGTTCAATTCAAAACACCGAAGTGGAAGAAATGAGAAAAAGACAGGATAATTCCCCAAATCTTCTTGAAAACTAGTTTCCCTTCCTTTGTGCGAAAGAATTCATCTTCTCCAGAATTGTTCCACGTTAATTCTTGCTTGGGGAAGGGATGAGTAGGTGGGGAAGCTTTGCCTATCCAAATAGATTCTAATCAGGGGCGGGTTCCTAATTTTTTTACTACCACTCTGTGGGCATGGCTTATTTTGTGGGTGTGACTTGCCAGCCATGTGACCGGGTGGGCATGGCTTCTCGGACTGCTGAAGGGAGGGGAACTGAGATAGGTCCTGCTGCCTGTTCTTTCTGCGTCTCACACGCTCCCTCAGCCATCCTCCCCTGCATGGACTCACTGTGGAATAGGAAGGCAGCGCATGAGCAGTGCCGGAAAGTCGGCTTCTGGGCATGTGCAGAAGAAATGTTTTTTAAAAAATTAATTTTTTAAAAAAAAAATGGCGGCACCCAGGCACCAGCAACCGACCGCACCGGTACTGTGACATCACCAGCGGGCCGCTACCGGTGCTATAGAGTGGACCGCATTGGTAGGAACCCACCACTGATTCTAATGCTTGATAAAGTAAACTCTTCTCTTCAGTATCCATAAAATGTCTTCTCCCTTTAGGGAAGTATGTAGTTTCACCAACACCTATACCCACATATGCACATGTAACACCTCTACTGCAGGTCCATTGATTGCCTCTGGATGCAATTTCAAATGTTGCTGTTAACCTATAAAGCCCTTTATAGCTTGTTACCAGATTACCCAGAAGATGACATCCCTCCAGTGAACTGGCCCAACCTTTGCAACTGATTGTTCCCATTTCAGGAGATTAAAAGAGCTTGGATGTTATTTTTCAGAGGCATAATCAGCTCTTTAGAATGTCCTCTCACTTAAGGTTAGGATAGCCCTGTCCATCTTCCAGAAGTAGAGTCTTTCCAATGGGCATTCTGGGTAACAGAATGGGACAACTTGCTGAGGCCAACTCACCATGGCCAAAGTTGGAAATTGTGCTTCTTCAATAGACGCATCGACATAAACAATATCTACGGACTATGCAAAAGAGACAATCAACTAGCCAAAAAAGGGAACAAAAAGACCCAAGCACCTCTGCACCAGTAATCAGCACTCGGAGGAACATAGATGAACTCCAAAATTAACATTCAGACCGACAATCATGTAAACAATACTGCAATCAAGGAACTGTCAAACAAGCCGACAGTAAACAGCCCAACCAAAGAACTTCTAAGACCACCTGACAGGGCAAGCCACTAGAATAAAACTGAGAGCAAACCCCCCTCCTTAACTAGCATTGATGATATTACCTAGTTTGGGTAATGAAACGTCTGCAAGAAAACAAGCAAGCTCAGAGAGTACCAAGGATCCCTCATTTCAAACCTGAGCTACAAAAATTCTCCTTTGTTTGTGCTTATTTCAAATCGCCAAAAAGCCAATTTGGAAGGAAAATGACTTTCTATTCCTTCCTTTGGGATATTCATTTAAGTGGTAGGTCTGCTAGGCTAAACAGAAGCCAGTGGAGTTAGATATGCTATCTTTACATTTATACTCCATCTATGTCAAATGTGTAGCGATGAAAACTTGCATACAAAGTCCTGTCATGGGAATCCAGTCTGGCACTGAAATGACCTCCAATCACAATAAATTCTATGGGTAACTCTATCAAGTATATAATTGTTCTTATATAGTGGTTTTAGTCAATGGACTGCTAGCTAGACATTGATAATCAAAAAGATAGCACCAAAATTAATACCAACAGCTATTTTCTTTTTATCACATACCGGAAGAACTTGTAAGAAATCATGTAAAGACATTCAATAGATACTCTTATGCCTAATCTCTCTTTGAATTTCTTTTCTTCTTTCTTCTTTTGGTCTTGATGCTGCTTTTAAGTGAAGTTTATTGTATCTGTGGTTGTCAATATCTCCCATCGCCCACATTTCCTGCAAAATATACTATTATTTTTTCTTATTGTTCTAGCCAACTAACAACCAACCAGTTCTCTTATTATTGCAACCAGGGTATAAATTATAAAGAACCCTCTGAGATTAAAATTCATTCTGAGTGGGTGGTGCAAATCTCTCTTTATTCTTCTTTTAGCACCTCCAAGATCTCCTCGAAGTGGTCCTCAGATATTGTCACTGCTTCAACTGGCAGAGTTGGCTTGAACATTTTATATGAGGGTGGCCTCATAATTGAGATGATTGAAATGTCAACAGTAAGAGGATATGGTTCTGCCTCCATGTCATTTAGGACCAGGAACATAAAAATGAAGGGAAATACTCATAAATCCCAAATATTCCCAAATCCATTCCTGCTCTTACAGATTCTACTGGATACCTATGTCCAGGTAAGGTTAATTTAAACATTTCATTGCAGTGGATATCATTGGCAAGCAGCAACTCAGGGTTTCTCTTCACTGAAGCAGAATTCCTGAGGTCAAATATTTGTCAGATTTAAGGCTTATAGGCCTGCCATAGCAGTTTGTTTTTTTAATTTGCTTCCACTTCACTTTCTCCTTCAGATCAAGACAGACTTTAGATTCTAATGAGTGACACATGATGCCATGTTTTTATTGGACAATCAACTGCAAAGTTTAAGAAAACCTGTCCTGCTGCAAGGCACATTGTTAGGAGCACATTCTTAATCCCTTCAGGTCTTCTTAAAATCTCTTCCTGCAGTGCTCACTGTCTCAAAAAGTGCCAAAGCAGTTAACCATCTAAAGCTCCATATCCTTCATTGGTTTTCATTTCTTTTGAAATTATCTTTGGCCATTGGTGTAATCAAAGCCCTTAGCACTTAGACTTATATGCTTCTCCGTAGTGCTTTATGGTACTCTCTAAGCAGTTTAAGAGTCAGCATATTGGCCCCCAACAATCTGGATTCTCATTTTACCTACCTGGAAAGGATGGAAGGCTGAGTCAACCTCAAGCCCTGTCAGGACTGAATTCCAAACTATGGACAGAGTTAGCCTGCAATACTGCATTCTAACCACTGTACCAGTAGGGCTCATCAACATTAAGCTGTTATCAGTTACTATGTTCCTGTTCATTTTTAAAATGGCAATAGCAATACACTTATATACCACTTCATAGCACTTTACAGCTCTCTCTAAGAGGTTTACAGACTCAGCATATTGCCCCCAACAAACTGGGTCCTCATTTTATCCACTTCGAAAGGATGGAAGGCTAGTCAACCTTGAGCTGGTGAGATTCGAACTGCCAAACTGCTGGCAATCGGCAGTCAGCAGAATTAGCCTGCAATACTGCATTCTAACCACTGTGCCACAATTGTTCTTAGCCCAGTTCAGTTGGTGCATTAAAATAAGGCTTACTTTTCATCATAATAATACCTTGTTGGAGAAATTTGAAACATATGTAAATAAAAAAATTCTCCAGCTTCCTGTTGAACTTGGCAGCCATTCAGTTGTGTTCAGGTCAACTGAGAAGTGTTGGCATCAATGAGATAGTTCAGAGAAAAGTTGACTGCTTTTTTGGAATTGCATAGCCTGATATTAATCCTGTTAAGTATAACTTTCAATGTGACCCGATCAGTTTTGAGTGTTCAGTTGGGCTTGGCTGGAGACTATCCTTCCTTGGTGCAGATTCCTGAAGGGTTATTACATAGTTGAGTGTCTTTCTTAGTGGAAACTTCTTGTCTTGGCAGTCTGTCGGCAGATTGTTCAAATCTTTACTCAGTGCGCTGAGCTTTTGCAGGCTCTGTCAATTTATCTGTCTGCCTTTGGGCAAACACATCAAAGGCACTTTTCAGGGAGTCCACTTTATTATTTACAAATGTTAAATACTCAAAAATGAAGATTACTGCCTTCACACTTAATAAGCATCGTCTAGCTACTAGGTCTAATGTAGATTACTCCATAGATAATTTGTCTTGATCCTCCCTCTCCGAAAATATATTTACTGTAGGAAAAGTAGTTGTAAAGGAGAGAGAGAGAAATTGAAGAATATTTCTATTGTTCCAGTTCAGCCTGTGGAGAGAAGGAAAGCCCTAATAGTTGTTGTTTTTCAACTTCTGCTTGGAAACCTCGGCTCAATAAATCATACTACTTTGGAGGCCTTCTAGGTCTGAAATTCTTAAGACCATTTCCAAGCTTCCTGTCCAGGAGATAATCATCCACTTTTGATTGTTTTAGTGGCTGGAGTAGGAACGGTGTACTACTGAGTTTGTCCTTTGTCTTTTCTGTCCCTTTCCCATTTGTCTTTATTTTCACAAACTATTTAAGCTCCAGCAGCTGTTCTTTCCTGGCACTTGCAATCTGGGAGAAGACCAGGAAACACTCCCTGCTTTTAAAGCACAAACATACTACTTGAGGCAGTTGAAAGAAGGGAAGACAGTCAAAACTATGAAAATCGTCCAGGAGCCTGTTAACAAGGGCCTGGCAGCCTCTCTCTTTTTTTTGTCCTTATGATGTTGCCCTCATTTGATCCCCAGCCTTCACCTGAAAAAGTCATCAGACCTTCTGAGCTGAACTGGTAATTTTTCCTCCTTATCCCACCACAGGATTTGCCAGGGACACTGACCTACTTCACTAGCCAGATGACTCAGATGGATCAAACATATCTTAGCAACTACTGAGTAGTTTGATACATACCCTTCCTCCCCTTCAGTCTTTAGACACTGCCCAACAGGCTATTCTGCTTTGGGCAAAGTGAGAGAGTCGGGTCTTTCAAACTCTTCTCTCCCCAGGAATTGTCCTACACCATCTGATGTCAAAGTAAGACAAAGTAAGGTTTTATTGCCACATCATAAGCTTACATCAGATGAGACAACTGGCCAGAGTTCTTACCCTGTAAGTTAAGCTGGGAGCAACTATAAGCAAGAGAGCAGATTCTGAGCCACTAGAACTGTCTATAATAGGCCAGGATTCTAGAGTACGAAAATTTGGTGAGCAGGGCCAGATGTCCCTGCATTTGGAGGGTCCAAATGCAGAACAAGGAACAAAACAACAGGTACATAAACGGGTGGGTTCCTCCCGGTTCGGACCAGATCGCCCGAACCGGTAGTGACCTGCTGGTGATGTCATGATGACAGATGTATGTGCCAGCACTGTATTAGTGGCATTGTAGGAAACCCCAGTAGTGTACAGTACTGGCTAAGGAGATAGGCTGATAACTGGGAAACCATGAGTTCTAATGCTTCTTTACACATCAAAGCCAGCTGGGTGACTTTGGGCTTGTCATTCTCTCTCGGCCCAATTTATCCCACAGGGTTATTATTGTGGGAATAAAGGATGTGAGAGCATTAAGTATATACGCCACCTTGAGTTGACAAAAAAAGGTAGGATGAAAATAAATTCTACAATGGTATAATTTTCTGCCAACTTAAAGACTTCTGGGTAGCACTTTCATTTAGTTCTGAGAAAAAGTCCTCAATTTAACATTCTGGAACTTCCATCCAAACTCTATATGCTAAATTATGCAACTGAATCCCATCAGTCAATTCCGCCTTTCCTGCCAATATGTTAACACTTTCTAAAAAACCAACCTACCGGTAAATAACCTTCATGGTATACAATAGGCAGCAAATATCATTAGGCAAAGCTGATGCCCTTTATTCTTATGTTATTTGCTGCCAGGTGTATATGATGAGTTTGTTAAACAAGACCTGCATTTACAGAATTGGAAGGTGGACATAAACCAACATTTCTACTCCCTTGCATCCTGATGGGATTTTTCCTTTCTGTGCACAGCACTTGAAGACTGTTTCTGTCAACCAAATGAAGAAGCCAACTAATCATACAATGGTAAAAATCATTAAAAAGTCATTGTGTTAATGGTAGGCGTTTAAAGGCTTGGCAATCCATGCTCAGCCCTGAAGCATGTAGAGCAACCTGAAACAAATGTTTCTTTCTCTCCCCTTGTGACTTGTTATTCTAAAGATAAAGATGAAAAATTCTTATTTAAGGGAAGAAGCTTTTATTAAGACAGTAACATAAATTGTCATGGAAAATTTGTTTTAGATAAATTAAAAATATAACCCACGTTGTGCACCCTAAAAGTCACTGTAGTCTATACTCGCTCTGTGTTACTTCTATAATTATTCTTTGAGATCCACTACGATGCATTAATCAAATCCCAAAGTCATAAATATAATTTTGAAAGCCTCTTGGTTCAAATGTAAAACAAGAGCTTCTGAAAAGAAGGCCAAAGAATATGCAACATCTCTCTCCAAAGGTGAAAAGGTTATAGGATGAGCTAATGGTCAGACACTGGAATTGAAGAGTTGCCTTTGCCGAAAAAATAATTAGTAAAAATAATGATTCTGCAAGAATACATCCAGGATATTCTGAAATGTTGCAAGAATTTGGCTTAGGACCAGGCTATCTCCGGGACCGCATCCTACCTCATACTTCCCTTCGACCGGTCAGGTCCCACAGAGTGGGTCTCCTCCAGGTCCCGTCAGCCAAACAGTGCCGACTGGCGGGGCCTAGGGGGAGGGCCTTCTCTGTAGGGGCCCCTGCTCTCTGGAACCAACTTCCCCCAGAGATCCGAATCATCCCCACTCTGCTGGCCTTCCGAAAAGTGATTTTGAGACGACCTTGCATCTGACGTCTCCCCCATGTATGTATGATGTTATATGTTTTTTTAAAAATTGTTTTTAATTGTTTTTAATGATTTGTTTGATGTTCCCTAAAATGTTGTACGCTGCCCTGAGTCCTGAGGGAGTAGGGCAGCATAGAAGAACCTCAAATAAATAAAATAAATAAATTTGTGAAGTCATCATTTTTGTACAAAAATAGCCCTTGAGTATGTTATGTTACAAGCACTTTACTCTCTGCCCTTGAATTTGGAATCTCTTAGGCTATACCAGAGCAAAGATCTGTGAGCACCACTACGAATAGGAGATTACTAGTATTATAAGTATGGTCCTTTTTGGAATGGTCTCTGAGATGAACTTTGAATGGAATGGAAGATGGAACTTCAAACTTTTCTGCCCTTTTGCTTGCTCCTTAGAAGTAGCGCTGATCATTCAATTAGAAGTCTGTTTAGATGTCAAGATATCCTTTATTAGCGCCAGAGTACAAAATGTCTTGTACAAATGTACAAAGGATATCTTGACATCTAAACAGACTTCTAATTGAATGACCTCTACAAAATTTAGGAATGATGCTGACGATGCCCAGCAATTTAGCTGTGGTAATCCAGCACTTCCTCTAAGGAGAAAGAAAAAGGGAAGAAAAGTTTGAAGTTCCATTTTCCATTCCACTCAAAATTCATCCCAGAGGCCATTCCAAAAAGGACCATAATTTTTTTAAAATGTTTTTTAAAAAAATCTACTAGTAGTCTCCTCTTGGTAGTGGTGCTCACAGACCTTTGCTGTGGTGCAGCCTAAGACATTTCAAATTCAAGGGCAGAGAGTAAACTGCTTGTAACATAACAAACTGAAAGACTATTCTCAACTACACCCCTCTCCTTTCTATTAGTGTTCCTTAGGCTCCATTAAAAGGAATCAAGTGTCTTCCTATTTTTGAGACCAGTCATCTGGGAGACGTGTTGAATATGATGAGATCACTGCATCATATCACCATTCAACCATTGAGTTCAGGGGTGGGTTCCTACCGGTGCGGTCCAGTGCGCAGCTCCGGTAGGAACCCGCCGATTACGCAATTTGCATGCGACTGCTCCGGTGCCGTATTCGCCGAGCAGTCGCACACGTCGCCATCTTTTAAAAAGAATTTTTCGGCTTTTTTGCTTCTGCGCATGCGCGGAAGCAAAATCTCGCCCAAATCTCGCGAGGGGACGCGCGCGAGAGAAAGATTTCAGCGAGATTTTGCTTCCGCGCATGCGCAGAAACAAAATCTTGCTGAAAACACACGAGGGGGTGTGCGTGCATAGCGAGTGCGCGTGCACGCAACATGGAGATGCGCACGCAGCACACCGGTATTGTAAGTAAGCAACCCACCCCTGATTGAGTAACATTGCAAGGGCTTCCATTCTATCCCAGTTTCTCCCTTTAAGAGACAGGGAGTTAACGAGTGGAATGGGTTGTTGTTGGAGGAGGAGGAGGAGGAGGAGGGGAAGGAATTGTCTCTTTTTTGGAGACAAATGCAAAAAGTCACTATAAGCAAAGCATTGGAGCGACACAGTTGCCTTGAGAATGTGAATGCTCCCTGAAAATATATAGAATCTTTCATACAGCTATTCCCATGCATGTACAGTATCCGAAACAGAAAAACACTTGAGGGGTGAGTAGAAAAATCAACTCTAGCGTTTTCTATTTTTGCCCTCAGTTCTTAACAACCCACATCAGAGCAGCTGTTTTTCTTCTGATCAGTTGCCCAATTTCCCTTGTGAAATCCAAGTGCTAAAACTATAGGGGAATTACGCTGAGCTATATCAGCAGAGACCATCAATTTTCTTTTATTAAACTGCCACTGTGCTTCTCTTGCGAGATTCGGTCTCCTGAAATTATGCTTCTGAAAATTGTTTGATCTCCTCCAGCACCTCATAAACAAATATTTAGTTTTAATTTGGAAAATAAAGAACCCAAATCACAAATCTATAATTGATGATGATCTGCAAAGAGAAACGCTACCAATAAGAAAAGTTGGAGCCGGCAGTCTCTTGGTCTTAGTTAGTTGCCATATTCATGTACAGTGAGTGAAGTCATAGAAGAAAAACATCCTTGTTATTATACCTTCAAGCAAACTGGGTTTTTTTTAAAGGTGGCAATAACACAGTAGCAAACTCTACGCAGGGGTGGCCAAACTATGGCTCTTTGAGGACCTGTGGACTTCAACTCCCAGAATTCCTGAGCCAGCCATGCATGCATGGCTAGCTCAGGAATTCTGGGAGTTGAAGTCCACAGGTCCTCAAAGAACCATAGTTTGGCCACCCCTGAGTCTACAGGATGAATGGTGAATGCTAGCTATGTCTTTTTATGGTGTCTTGGAGCTACTGTGCCTGCAAGTTTTCAAGTTGAGGTCTGCATGATATACCAGTGATGTAATGTTCAATTCAAGTTATAACAGCGCAGTAATCTTGATCGGGCAAGCCAATGCGGTTACCCATTTAAAGAAAGGAACTGAATCAGCAGCCCATTTTGATGGCTTTTTTAAAGGTAGCTGGCTGTTTTTATTGAGCATTTTGCTGTGGAAATGCACGCATTTCGTGGTTATTAAATGATGGATCTCTTTGGAGTTTAAACCAGTGGCACTTGATGCCGTTAATAAATATTCATTTTCCTACCATCCCTCCAGTGGTATTTCATCATCAATCATGGCAGAAATCACAGCTGTGAAAACTGTTTATGCTTTACCATTCTCCTCGACATGATTTGGCAGAGACTTATGAAATTATTGGACTGTGGAAGCATCAAATAGGGTGGGCAGGGGAAGAGGCAAAGCACTTCCTTGGTTTTATGATGTGTTTTAAAATCTTCTTGTCTATGCCAGTTCCCAGAGTGTCCTTAGTTTGTTTTATCTTCCAAAGTGCACATAAATCACTTCTCCAGGCTCAACTAGCTAGCGAAAATAAAAATGATCCCAAACAGTTCGAGAATTATTTGGAAATCATTCAACATGCGATAGATGTATTGGAGCAGGCATTCAGGAAGAGGAAGATTACAATCAATGGGGAAAAATCAATAGCAGGTAGAAGTTATCCTGTTGGCCACAGCATCTTTGCGGTGGTCTAGAGGTGGAGCTCTTGCCTCACAATCATCTGGTTGTGAGTTCGATCTTAGGTAGAGGCAAATGTAGGGTCTCCTGCTTGGGCAGGGGGTTGGACTAGATGACCTGCAAGGTCCCTTCCAACTGTTAATCTGTTAAATGGAAGAAAAGGCTTCTCCAGCTTCAGGCTCATTACACAAAGGAAATTATTAAACGTAAATAACTAGATTCGGTTGCCATCATCTTCTTTTAGAATGCTAATTTAAATCTCATTAAACAAAATGTTCTTTTCTTTCTATGATGATATTGATGATATGCTAAACCACATCAATAGACAGCTAGTTGGGATAGCATTCTATCTATCCATTTTTACTTCCCGCTGCTGCAGTACAATACAAGTCATACTGCTGCGCAGCGAAGAGCTTATTGGTAGCCACAAATGTTGACTGAATCCTTTCCTTTTTAATCTGTGTTACATGTGCATCTCTTGTGGGTTGGTCAGTTGCCTTTTCAGTCAGTGCATGTGTTGATTATTTGGTCTGGAAAGCAGCAAGGTGGTCGACGTATTTTTCACTCTTCAGAAGAGATTAAAAATACTTCATATGTTTATGGAACTCTGTAAAAATGCAGGAAAAATGGGTAACGTGCTGAAACCTTCTACTACGTGCTAGGATGCAGCATTCAAGTTATCTTTAACCCTTATGGGTTGATTAATTACCCTATATTAACTAGGAATTAACAAAAACCTGTAGTTTCTGTACTGTTAAATAATATTAAATACATGCATACTCTGGCTATGCTTTTATATCTTCCTCTTGCATTGTAGTTTGATTTTTTTAAAAAAATCAGATTCCTATTCTTGGATCTTAGTTGGCTTCCTTGATTTACATCTTCAGCATCTGCTTTTGTTAATCAGATCTCCTGTCTTTTGCTCTGGGGTGATTACAGATTGTTATTGATAGATTCTGCTTTCTGTAAACATTAGCAGGCTGAGTCAGGGCAGTGGCCTGTAAATTTATAGGATCACCTGGTGATTCCAGGAAGCATTAATGAACAGAAAAAAATGTGGAAGATTTAGTACCATTTGTAAGATTTTCTTTTTTAAATGGCAAAAGGGATTTGATCTTCCTCTCCCATTTTTTTTAAAGGAGGAGGAAGATCCAATCCCCCTCTGCCATTTCATAAAAATAATCAAGTACAATCATGTTGTTTGTATGATACATTTTATTCAATGTGTTGTTGTTGAAGTGGTGCAGTGGTTAAATGCAGCCATTGCAGGCTGACTGCTAGTTCAACAGTTCAGCTGTTCAAATCTCACTGGCTCAAGGTTGACTCAGCCTTCCATCCTTCTGAGGTCTGTAAAATGAGGACCCAGATTGTTGGGGGCAATATGCTGAACTCTGTAAACCGCTTAGAGAGGGCTGTAAAGCTCTATGAAGCGGTATATAAGAAAAGTGCTATTTCTATTGCTATTTTTGGTTTTTTAAAAAAAAAATCTCAAAAGACAGAACAGGACACAAATGCTGCCTCTCTAAAATGAGCAGTAAAAAAACCAACATTCGAACTTCACAAAGGAGGAAGGGAGGGAGAGGGATATTTTGATTTAAACGCTGACCTTCTGCCTTAGGGCTTACAAGGAAGCGAAGATATAACACCATGAGTATAATAAATAGACAAATAACATTTATTCATATCCATGTCCTATTGCCTGTGTTTTTCCAATTTTCTCCCTGTTTCATAAGCATAAAAAGGGTACAAGTGGCCAGTGCCAGAGGATGTTATGTCCACTAACAATGATTTCCTTAGGTTTGATGGACAAACAGCTTGAAAGAACATTTGGAACTTTATTACCATATATGTTGGTTACAGCAAGAATCTTACATGCACAAAGATGTAAAAATGTACTAATTCCAACAATGGAAGAACGGATGGTGAAAGTGATGGAGTTGGCGGAGTTGTTTTAATTAAAGAGAAAAATTTATCTACTTTTGTTTCTATTTGGAAACCCCTTTTGGATTTTATACTTGGAACTGTTATATTATGATTTCTATAACATCAACGATTATGTTATGGAATAATGATTTCCCTAAAACTATTGGTAAAATATATAGAGTACAAGTATTCCTCAACTTACAGCCATTTGTTTAGTGACTGCTCGAAGTTACAACGGCACTGAAAAAAGTGTCTTAGGACCATTTTTCACACTTAGGACCATTGCAGCATCCCCATGGTCACGTGATCAAAATTCAGATGCTTAGAAACTTAGACTTAGAAATTGTATTAAAACTCGATTCTATTTGATAAGAAAAATGTATAAAAAGAAATGACCATATGTAAATAGGTTAACTGGATAATCCGTCATGTGCTTAATTTTATGTATTTTTTGGTCTTTGTTTTGTCTTGTTGTTTGTACATTTGTTTTTAATTGTTTTATAAATAAAAAACTTTTTATAAATAAAAAAGATTCAGATGCTTGGCAACTGACTCATATTTATGATGGTTGCATTGTCCCAGGGTCGTGTGATCAACTTTTGTGACCTTCTGACAAGCAAAGTCAATGGAGAAGCCAGATTCATTTAACAACCGTGTTACTAACTTATCAACTGTGGTGATTCACTTAACAACTGTGGCAAGAAAGATCATTGTCAACTTCAATCATACAATCATACGATCGGGCAAAATTCATTTTTGTCTCAATTAGCGACAGAAATTTTGGGTTCTATTGTGGTCGTACATCAAGGACAACCTGTATACCAGTCTACTGAGAATGATTCATCTGACGAGTGAATGAACGTTTCACCACGTATGGAGCAGGCATTCTTTTCTGCTTTTAAATAACCAGGAAACTTATGTGTCCCTCACCCAAAGAAGCAGGATCAATAAAGGAGAATATTTGTAGCTCAGGGTTGAAATGAGGGATCCTTGGTGCTCTCTGAGCTTGCCTGTTTTCTTGTAGACGTTTCATTGCCCTAAAAAAGACAATGAAGGCAAACAGCCCTCCTTACTAGCACTGATGATGTTACCTAGTTAGGGTAATGAAAATTCTGCAAGAAAACAAGCAAGCTCAGAGAGAAGCAGGCTCAGATGAGCAGTACAGTGGTCTTAGCAAGGCTAAGCATAAAATGAATAGACATAATCAGCTATTGACATTAGAAAATCAAATCAGGAGATTGCACAGTATACCATAAATGGTGTCTTATCAGTAGGTGTCATTCACTGGATCAGAACAGTGAATGAGACCCACCAACAGAATGACTAACGGAAGTATTACAGCTAATTACAAGCTACAGGCGAATCCTAGACCCAGAATATGTGGCATTCAGTTTTGTTGTTGTTGTTTTTTACAGTGGATTATGTGACAAAGAGATAAAATCAGTGGTGGGTTGCTCCCGGTTCGGCCCAGTTCTAAGAACCGGTAGCGCTGGTGGCAGGAGGCTCCGCCCACCCGCGTGGGACACTTCTACGCATGCGCAGAAGCGTCACATACAAACGCGAACCGGTAGTAAAGGGTTTTAGAACGCACTACTGGATAAAATCCAATTCTTTATGGGAGAAAATCATAAATAGTGCTAAAGTTTCAGCTTCCTGCATGATCTTTCAAGCTACAGAGTAGGTAATTTATCAGTTTTCAGAGTCATGGGAAGTGAGAAATTAATTTTTCAGAAGTTAGGCCACTAAAACGATGTAATGGATTAGCCCATGTATTTGATTTGCTTAAGTCATCAAACATTCATTTTGAATTATCAGATTGACTGGTTTAGGATAAAATTTAGGCAATAAAATCCAGAGATAAATTCTGGGAGTTGTTCCTAGGCTGATTTTTTTTTTTACAGACCCTCTATTTTAGAAAAATAAAAAGAAAACTAAAGAAACTTGGGTTTCCAAGCCTTGTGCTATTGTATCTAACTATAAATAATTATTCTGCTAATCTGGACACAATATCAAAAATAAGTGATGTGCAACCAGGAGAGAGAAATACATCAATAATTATAAAAACAAGATTTTGAGTTTTATTCTGGTAGAATAATATGAAAAGTGAAAACTAAGAGTGTGAAAACTGTGTATACTTTAGGTTACATATTTATATACATATGAGAGTTACAATCTTTGTAACTTTTTCAGTGATAACCCTCTGCCTACACTAAAGGCTGACTTCAAAGATGTTTTGTTATTACTGGATGGTTGCAATACAAAATAATGACTTATTGAAATTACATATCAAATGTCTCACATAGAGAGTACAGGTAGTTCTTAGCTTACAACCATCCACGCATCCTCAGTCCAGTTTTAAAAATCACTTCAAATTCTGGCTCTTATTAGCATGTATTTCTGCATTTTTATATCTTTATATTCTCTGTGTATATATATTCTGCAATAATATACTTATCCGGGATAATTTGTTCATTTTAAATTGATGGTTTATGACCATAATAAACTCAAACCGTATCGTATCAGCATATTAAAAGAACTAGTTGGAAACCACTGTTATAGAGAATTTTAAACAGGTTCCAATGTATTGCATATTGGTTTATATGTACTGTATTTTCTTGCCTTATTTATTCACGTCTTCATTTAATTAAACATTTAAATAAAATCAACATTGTCCTCCAAGCTCTTGGTTCAAAAAATGGATCAAACATGTTATTTTATTTTATTTGCATCTCCTTTTGATGCAAAGGTGGTGGAACTACCAGGCTTTGATTTATATAAATATATTCATTCCACTAATTACATTGATTGGGACTTCCTGGGAGATTTATTTATTTATAGGATTGCCCAGATTGGATAACTGTGTCTCTGGGTGCCTTATATTAAACAAGAAACAAAATAAACAATTGCAACTAATAGCACAACACAATAAAATATCAGAATTAAAAGTCAAAATCTTCATGTGAATAAATATAAGAAACCTTTGATTTGACCATTCCGTAGTCCTGGTAAAAGAAATATCCAATTTCTCCTCTGTGTGATGGTTTATTTTGAAGGTCAGAGGCTGTAACTGAGCCTCCTGTCCATCCATTCCTGTCTAATAGATTGCAGGAATCCTTTCCTTATATAGTAAAATAGCTAAATCAGCCTGATTCTGGGGCAGCCTAGGAGGCATTAATAATAGACAGAGGAGTAATTTTTCCAGAGACCTTCTGATCCAACTTCCATTTTTATTTGGGGGAGCCCAAACTTATTTAAAAAAACTTGCTATTTTTGCCAACTTTTGTGTGATTTCAGGTTGCTGGGAAGGATGCAAATGGAATGCTGTGGGATAGCATGCGGACCATAGGCTGTGGTTAGAACAGGGGTGAGAAACTATGGCCCTTTTATGACTTGTGGGCTTCAGCTACCAGAATTCCTGAACTTAACAACTACGAGAACATTCTTTATCATTATTGCTGTTAACTAGCTGCCTTTTATTAAATAAGTAGGTGAACCATCAAGTAGCACTGAAATTTTGTTTGTTTTCAGTTGACAAAATGTGGGTATTACCTTCCTGTGACTTGATCTATTCTATGAACTTCCTAGAAAAAATGAAGCCCTTCCCCCCCAAAAAAAGTTTCTGTAATTTGAACTTGAATTCCTACCCTAGTTGACATACTAGTTATCACTATTTCACAGCTCATCCTTAGGTCAACTTTCCTTGATGCCTTCTTACTAATTATAATAGTGAGTTGGCTTCATAGCCAGGTTCCTTTAATTCCTTGTGAACTTTAAAGCATGCAACAGCCACTTCAGGAAAGCGCCACAGACTTTAATTAACTGGTTTGATTACCTTGTTCTCCCAAGAAATCCTTCCTGTGAATGCTTTTTATTCCACCCTTTATCTTCTAGATAAGAAATAGTCAGGTCGTCTGCATATTCCATATTTTATATAAGTAAATATGTAAATTTGCACCTGCCAGGGCATTATTTCTGTGATAGAAGTGGCCAAGAAACTCTTCATTTTGAGATACAGGAAATCCTCAACTGCAACCACAATGGAGTCCAAAATTTTTATTGCTAAGTGAGACATTTGTTAAATGAATTTTGCGCCATTTTACCATCTTTCTTGCTACAGTTGTTAAGTGAACCACTGCAGTTGTTAAGTTAGTAACACGGCTTTCCCATTGACTTTGCTTGTCAGACTTTTTTTTAATCAGGAGGTCACAAAAGCTGATCACATGATCCAGGATACTGCAACGGTCATAAATAGGAGTCAGTTGCCAAGTGTCCAAATTTTAATCATGTGACCATGGGGATGCTGCAACGATTGTGAAAAATGGTCATAAATGACTTCTTTCACTGCTGTTGTAACTTCAAAAGTTCACTAAATGAATGATTGCAAGTTAAGGACTACCTGTATTAATACAGAGAATATCAGACTTATTACCACTGTAGGTGACTTTTTAAACCTCACCTTTCTTAAAGCTCTCTGGTCCTTAATCTATTTAGAAAACCATCTTCTAGAGAATAATATTATGGGTCATGCCCACCATGGTCACACAAATCTGGACACTAAATCTAGAATTCTATGGAATTGTATCTATTCAACCATTCTAATGATCCAGGAGCCATTTAGAACTGAAGACTTTTGCATTTCTACATCTCTACTTATAACATGTCCTGGTTTTGTTTCTTCGATATGGTAAAGAGCCGAGGTGGCGCAGTGGTTAAATGCAGCACTGCAGGCTACTTCAGCTGGCTGCTAGTTCAGCAGTTCAACTGTTCAAATCTCACCGGCTAAAGGTTGAGTCAGCCTTCCATCCTTCCGAGGTCGGTAAAATGAGGACCCAGATTGTTGGGGGAAATATGCTGAACTCTGTAAACCGCTTAGAGAGGGCTGTAAAGCACTATGAAGCCGTATATAAGTCTAAGTGCTATTGCTATTGCTATTCTCCATCATCATTTGCCTCCTTGGTAAAAAGAGAAGGCGGTTATTTTAGTCCCATTTCCTGAAGTGAACAACCCTTAACTGCTAGAATGAATTTGACATTTTAAAACAGGGATATATTTACACTGCCATTTGGCTTCTGGACATTTAGTTGGCTAAAGAATGCCCCACATTGCCTGGGGTTTGGGTGATTTCAGTTTGAATTTCAGTCCTGAGAGATCTTCCTGGATATTTTTGGGAAGACTGCAAAAGCCATTTGTAGCTTTACTTTTATGAAGCACAAGTCTTTACGCAAGAGAGAAAGGCATTGGAATGAAAAGCTGCATTTGCTGCTTTCCCTTAACTATGAATGGGTTAAGAACACATGTTTTTGTAATTTGTTATTCACCTTGGGATACATATGCAGAAACACATGGCTTTTTGTTGGCTTAGATTGAAAATGCTTCTAAAAACCAAAAGTTTTTCCACATGAAATGTTTTTACTATTTTTAATGCTTTCATAGAGAACTCTGTGTCCAAGTACTTGAAAAGTATCAAGGGCATATACATATATACAAAAAAAAAATCAGTCACAAAGTGACTGGCAGAAAATAAATAAATAAATTGGAAACACAATGTTCATATATCTAGGAGAGGCATTCACAATACTTCTCTTTTTAAAAATAACCACTAGGAATAAAAGAAAAGAGATGTGTTCAGTGCTGAAATCTGGAGAGCCCAATTATTATTCAATCCAACCATAGTGTGAAGGTACGAGGAAGGCAGAGCAAAGTGGCATAGTTTTGACCCTCTCTCTTCCCAAAACAATTTTATTTAAACATTTTTGGAAATACTTGCACATTGCTTATGACAATGTAATTATAAAAACAATAAAAATGTAACATAAGCAATATTGAGATAACCTGGTCTATAGAGATTAGAGATGGGGAGTTATGTTACCACAAAATCAGTGTAACATCCATCACATCCATCACATCAGGATTTAGGCACAACCTTTTCTAAACTGAGGTCACATTTTGCCTTTGATTGCATGGTAGTGACTACATTCCCAACTGTGAGTGAAACCATGGCAAAAATATAAATCTGACATAAATTAATAATATTAACTTTCCCCTCCCTGCAGTGTAATGATTTGCTACTTCTGTTAGATTACCAAACTGGTACAAATTGGAGGTCACTTTGGGAGCCAAATCCAAAGTTTTTAAATAGTATCACTCTACTGTCTATGTTCATATTAGAATGTGAGAAAAGCCACAATCAGGCAATACAAAGTAGGTTTCAAAAAGAAACAAGCATTGACCCTAGAGCTCCAAAAAAACTTCCTTTGCCCAACTGAGCTAAGACTGTGCTCATGACTTCACCCACATATGATATGATGAGCTGAGGTG
Source organism: Diadophis punctatus similis (assembly GCA_023053685.1). NCBI lineage: Eukaryota > Metazoa > Chordata > Lepidosauria > Squamata > Dipsadidae > Diadophis > Diadophis punctatus. Next base: position 144,979,050 of record JALIGW010000001.1, read on the forward strand.
GTGCAGTGGTTAGAGGCAGTACTGCAGGCCACTTTAGCTGACTGTGATCCGCAGGTCAGCGGTTCAAATCTCACCGGCTCAAGGTTGACTCAGCCTTCCATCCTTCCAAGGTAGGTAAAATGAGGACCCAGTTTGTTGGGGGAAAATATAAATATACATTGCTTACTGGTGTAAACCGCTTAGAGAGTGCTTGCACTGTGAGGTGGTATATAAATCTCACAAATAGATAGATAGATAGATAGATAGATAGATAGATAGATAGATAGATAGATAGATAGATAGATAGATAGATAGATAGATAGATAGATAGATAGATAGATAGATAAATAATAAATCACACGTGGAGAGAATTAGTCCATTCACAACAGTGGGTGGGATGTGTGGGGATCTCCGTACAGAACATGCATGTCTGTAAACCAGGAGAAAAATATGGGCAACCACATATTTCCCATTGATTTATTTGGATTTGGCACAGGATTGAGAAGTTGTGTTATATCAGAGGCAAATGTATTATATCAGAGGCAAAAAGTTGGAGTTCTTTGGACTTGGACTCATACCGAAAGGTCCACAGGATAGCTGATTAAACACAGTAGCAAGTAGCATCAACTGGGTATTGTTTTTCTCCACCCAGTTGCAGACACCATGGATATAAGAGCCGAGGTGGCACAGCGGTTAGAGGCAGGTACTGCAGGCCACTTTAGCTGACACTGATCCGCAGGTCAGCGGTTCAAATCTCACCGGCTCAAGGTTGACTCAGCCTTCCATCCTTCCGAGGTAGGTAAAATGAGGACCCAGATTGTTGGGGGCAATATAAATATACATTGCTTAATGGTCTAAACCGCTTAGAGAATGCTTGCACTGTGAGGCGGTATATAAATCTCACAAAATAAATAAATAAATAAATAAATAAAATGTAGAAGTGACAGAAACCTAGTTGAGCCAAGGAATTGGTCACACAGATCTTTGGCTTAGACTTCTCTCTAACCCTGGCAACACTCCAAATGTAATATATGCCAAGGAATCCATTCCATTAATATTCCCTGAAAGGACCACCTTGAATGGTGGCCCTGAACTCATAAGTATTTGATCACAGCTCATAATTTGTGGCTGGTGTATAATAGGTGGGAAAGAGAGAGGGTTTTTTTATTGAACACTTTACAATCACACACATAATGTCTATGTCTTTATTAAAGTCTAAAAAAAAGAAAGATTCTCATGAATTCTCAGTAAAGCTGGAACACTCTCCATGGAAGGAACATCTTCATGTACATGGTTCATGTACATTCCATGTTCATGGAATGTACGTGGCTACAAGAATTTCCTGGAACAAATTGAATTATCAGTTTCCTGGAAGAACAGATAGAAACATCTTGGGTAATGCTTTTTGCCATGGCATAAGCCTGTCTTTTTGTCTTCACATAAATGGATCATGCACATGTGGGATAACGGCCTGTGGAAAAGATAGTAGAATATGAAAATATAAATCAGTGGGTCACAAGGGAATTGAGCAAACTGAATATTCTTTTATTGCTTTGAATTTTAAATCAATAAGCATCCAGGGCCTGATAATGCCCACATATTGAATCTGGTGATGAACATGTTGATATTTCTAAATAATAATACCTAAAAGACTTCATTGATATCTGAATTTATCAGACTGAACCCCCCATTTTTACAGAAAAACCACCTTGCTTGGAACTGCCTGTTTTTCTTAGACAATACTTAATTATTCTTAGATTCTTGGTTAGGACTTGAATTATTAAGTTTCCCCAAGCCTCAGACTGTAAATCTAACTCTAGATCACCCACGCATAATGTATTAAAATTATATTCTGCCCAATTTTCACCGACTCTGGATAGCTCACAACAATCAAACAAAGAAATTAAAATCAAGTAATCAGTAAAATCAATAAAACACAAATGCTAAAGCTAAAAGATGGGAGGTATAATAGAGCTAGGGAGTTTCACTTTCCCTCAGTAAAGACCTGTGTGAAGAGCTAGGTTTTCACAGCTCTTCTAAAAAAACGGAAGTGTGGGGGCCTATCTGGATCTGGGAGAAAGAAGGACCGTTAGATGTTTTCAACCTAAGACAAATCTTCAGAGCCCTTCTTAATATTGTTACCCATAGAGTGTGTCTTGGTTTCATCAATGACATTTATCTTTCCATTGTTTTGTTCTCCTCAGATCTATCTTTGAATCTCAGGGACAACTTCTCTATACCTTTACTTTTCTTTTCAAACAAATCTGAACTGCATGACGATTTGACCATAGGATGGCATTCATTATTGTGTAGTTATCTAATGACCTGAATGGTAAATGTCATCTGTTGCCCATGCATATTTATAACTGTGTCTTTTTGAGGATCTGTTTTAAGGTTGTTAATATAAGGTGAGCCGCAAAGACAGCTAGGGACCTTGCTATATATCTTTCCTACAGTGACACCCAAATGTATGTAAAAGTCATAAACTGCTCTTTCCAGTACAAGCCATTGTTTTGTACTGTTGGGAAACAGGGCTATAATGCTCTAAAGTCTACCATAACAATTATTTATGAGAATGACCTTGACAAAGGCATGTACTTGAAAAGATCAATTTCATCAACAATAAAATTTATTTGACATTTTTACCTGTCTCCGAGGGATTATTTAATGTCTCTTCAAAGCTTTCAACTTTCAAAACAAATTCAAAATCCCAAATATAATTGCAAATACATACCAATAAAGGTGTTAAATAGGGAAGAATTGTTTTTACAATTAGCCATTAACTTATACAAGTGGCACATAAAACAGAAATATTGTCTCTATGCATTACCAACACCTTATCAAAGAAAAATAGATCTAACCATAAATAACCACTGATGTAGACTGCAAGTTGACAAGACTATACTTTATTTACTTATGCTTAGAAATTTCCTTTTTTTTCATCAAGCTGGCCTTAGCATGACTTTTTCTGTAAAACAAGAAATTAAAAGGGGGAAATCAAGGTTTACTTTAGGAACAAAATAATATATTTTTTCAGTAAAGTTAATAGTATATTGCAAGACAAGTAACTTTGCAAGGTCTTCAGATTTTACAGTAAAGGATTTCTGATGCTAGCACAGAGCCCTCCCTCCTTCCCTTCTTTCCTTCCTTCCTTCTACTTTTTTTCCTTCTAGGACAAACTTTTAGTGCCCTTAGGATGACAACAAGGACCCCACCCTTTTTTTGCCAAGCATGTTGTGGGGAATAGTATACTGTAACTGTTACAATCCCAATATCATCCACTGCCTATCTGTATCCCAACACAGAGACACCTACAAACATGTAGGACAGCATCATTCAGTAAATTTCAGGTAGAATTGAGCCCTGCTCATGCGGTGGTTAAAGTGCAGTATTGGAGACTAATTCTGCTCACAGTCTGGAGTTTGATCCTGACCAGCTCAGTTGACTCAGCTTTCCATCTTTCTGAGGTCATTAAAATGAGGACCCAGATTGTTGGGGGCAATATGCTGACTCTGTAAACCACTTAGAGAGGGCTGTAAAGCACTATGGAGCGGTACATAAGTCTAAGTGTGACGGAATAAGAATTATTCCTATCGAGGCGATATAGGATCTTGCTTCCTTGAAGTCATCCTTACTTAGAAAATAAAACTGAGATTCAATTCTAATTAACAAAATATTTATTTCAGTACAAAAGTAACAAAAAAATATAAACCTTATTAAGCTACATTGTCTCAGCTAAAAAATCACTTCTGCCTCGGGTGAGGCTCACAGGAGAAGAAGGAAGGAGAAGACTTCTGGAATGCACACATGCACAGCAATACATGTCACATGTCTGCTGATTAGAAAAATACAGTAAACCTAGAAATATGGCAGAGGTGCTCAACTGGCAATGTTCACATTGTGACAACATGCTATTGCTATTGCTAACTTTTAGACCTTACCAGCAGTGTTCACCATTGGAAGGGTCACAAAAGCAACTTGAACAAATGTGTGTGGGGTGTGTGTGTGTGTGGTGTGTGTGTGTGTGTGTGTGTAATGCCTTTGAGTCAGTTTTGTCTCCTGACTACTCCCTGAATGAATCCTTGCAGTTATCTTGGTAAGATTTTTGGAAATGGTTTTCCATTGCCTCCTTCCCAGGGTTGAGAGGGAGGGATGGCCCAAGGTTACTCAGCTGGCCTTTCACCTAAAATCTCTCTTTCTAGCCTGGTGCCTTAACCACTGAATCTGACTGACTGACTGACTGACTGACTGACTGACAGACTCACTCACTCACTCACTCACTCACTCACTCAATCACTCACTCTATCATCTATCTATCTATCTATCTATCTATCTATCTATCTATCTATCTATCTATCTATCTATCTATCTATCTATCTATCTATCTATCTATCTATCTATCTATCTATCTATCTATCTATCTATCTATCTATCTATCTATCTATCTATCTATCTATCCATCTATCTATCCATCCAGTTTTGTCAGTCAGTTTTGTCTCCTGACTACTCCCTGAATGAATCCTTGCAGTTATCTTGGTAAGATTTTTGGAAATGGTTTGCCATTGCCTCCTTCCCAGGGCTGAGAGGGAGGGATGGCCCAAGGTTACTCAGCTGGCCTTTCACCTAAAATCTCTCTTTCTAGCCTGGTGCCTTAACCACTGAATCTGACTGACTGACTGACTGACTGACTGACTGACTGACTGACTGACTGACTCACTCACTCACTCACTCACTCACTCACTCAATCACTCAATCACTCAATCACTCAATCACTCACTCTATCATGGATCCCTTTCAATCTGGTTTCAGGCGCGGCTACAGTACGGAAATGGCTTTGGTCACCCTGATGGATGATCTCTGGCGAGCCCGGGATAGG
>JALIGW010000001.1:144988904-145278904 GCA_023053685.1 Diadophis punctatus similis
TCTATTACAAAAGGATTTTGATGACACCTACTTGGTAGAATGAACAGCATCCCTGAATTTGATTTCAAAGGTTGAACATCCTCTAAGAATACAGTATTTTTTTTCCTAATATTCACCATGCTTGAAAAACTTTTTAGACCTATACACAGGAATCCACGGGGTCCAATGCTTTTATCAAAATTACCAAAGCATAATCAAGTCATCAGAATTCAAGCTTGACTCCTTTTGTACCCCTGGGGGCCACCATAAGGCAGACACAAGAGGACCAGTGTTTCCACTGCAACATGTAGTGCAACACAGCTTTCATCATCATCACTACCCAAGTGAATGCTTCTAGGTGTGCATTGAGTAGCAAAATTGCAGGTTGGAAAGGCACAATTCCTCACCTTCTGAGGTAATACTTTTTGAAAGGACCATGGCCCTCTTTTAGTGGGATACACTTTCCCACCATGAGAACTTCAACTGCAGTGAATACTCTCTACCCCTCCACCTCCCTACAAATGCAACCTTTTTTCCCCTCAGTGTTAATTGCCAGTCCCATTTATAGGGTAAAGATTGGGGGGAGGTGGATCAAGTGGGTAGACATCTTGTTGAAAGTGGACCTTTCCTTCACCTTTTCAACTAATTTTCAGTAGGGTTAGGGTTGGGTTCAGTAGGGTTGTCCTAGCCTCCTTTAAAAAAATTAATTCTAACTTTTTAATTTTTAGATACTGGTTTTGTATTTTGATACTGCCCTCTTGGAGGGAGAAGGGCAGGTCAGAAATGTGAAAAATAAATAAACATTAATTAATTTGCAAATCTAATCAGTATTGGTCACGGGGATAATCTGCAAAGGATCTCAAGCACATTTGTGAGGCCATAAAAGGTTGGAAGTCTATGGGTACGTGTCCCTGAGTGTTATAGAGAAGATCTTCGGAATAACATATGCAAGACGGGCAGAGTATGTAAATCTCAACATTTGGGTCTATTAGGCAGAAGCAAAGAGAACTCCATCTCTCAATCTGAATCCACTCAAGTGTAGCTAGCTCTGAACTTTTGCCCTCCAGTCAAGTGTGTGGGCTTGTGGGTGTGTTTTCCCCACAAATAAACTTCATTCTGTGATCTTCGCTCCATTTCTAGCTCAAAAGGGAACTGGACAGTGATGGTTTGCTATCGGTTCACCTTGGATCGGGAGAACCGGTAGTGGCGGCGGTGGGAGGCTCTGCCCACCTGCCCGGACGTCATCAAAAACACTCTGCCTATACACAGAAAGTTCTGCACATGCACAGAAAGTTCTGCACATGTGCAGAAGCATTGAATGCGCACCCATGCACTCCTGTTCCCAAACCAGTAGCAAAGGTAAGTGAAACCCACCACTGGAACTGGAGCAGCTGGGTGGCTTGCTCTGAGTTTTCCCCCTTCTGGAAGAGGAATATGTTTCTTTCAATCAGTAAAGGTTAATAAACTGAACTTAACACTGAGCTCTCAATGAACAGAGGGCATTTCTGGTATCCCACTGAGTTGGACTGGGGCCTTTTATGTTGCCTTTTTAGAGTTCTGGGATCCTAGAGCAGCCTGACCTGAAAATTAGCCAGTTTCACCAAATCAGACAAGGAAACAATATTCCAAAGCGTACACTCTGAACTCCCCTGGGTCTTCAACTTCGAAAGAATTGTGGCTTCAGGAAGCCAAGCAGTTATTGAAAGGGTCCCTCTTCCTTATTCCCCTTCCTTCTCCAAACCTCTACAAATATTGCAAACACTGATTCCCCTTCCTTCTCCAAACCTCTGCAAATACTGGTTCCCACCAACTGCCAAGAACTGGGAGTATACGATGTTTCTCCTCTCTCCCTCCCCTTTCTCTGAGATGGCTGTGATGGCCATTTTTGACATGCATGATTTGGTCCCAGATGTTCTCCCTCTCTGCTGGATGCTGCTGCACATTAAAATGTCTGTTACAACCCCAAGTTGAAGATGAATTTTAGGACTGATATGGAACAGGCCTTCCAAGAAAACCTAGCTACGCTACTTGTTTTCTAGTGTACAGCTGGAAACATGAGAATTAAGACTGCTGGAAGGTATGGAAGGAGAATTTATATAACAGCTCAGCGTTCCATCCCCTCTGCTTGTCCACATATAGCACAGGCTGACAAGATGACACAGCCAATAAACCTGACAGATCAGGCACATCCTAATGCTACCAATTGAGCATTATTGGGACTGACCTTGAAGAACTGGGTGCAAGGTAAGAAGGACTGACCTAAAAGAAATATACAGTACAGCACAAAAGTGGGAGAGTTCCTTGTCTATCTGCAACTATGCCCCTAGCATGAGATTTATGTCAGCGTAAAGTAAGATGGGACCTGTTTCAGCACTGCACACAATAGTAGATGAAAAGTAATGCATAATTCAGCTCTTGTGAGAGAGCAAACAGTAAGAGACATTTACATTTTAGCTGTTCAGGCCCATTAGCTTGTCCCAGTGTATAGGATTTTTGTGCTGAAAGGAAATTTTTTACCCTGCTTTCAAGCCAAGTAGCCAGAGATTGATTCAAGAGGAAACCCTACTGAGGGTCAATGCAGTGTCGAGCTACTGAATTATTATTCCTCCTTCTTCACACGCTGAGTTTCAGAGTGAGAGAGATTCTGCAGTGCCCGCTCTTGCAATATTAAGGAAGTTCTTGGGTTTTTTTTTTACCCTTAAAAAGCAGGTTTCATTAATTTGTTTTCTACAATCACAGAATAACTGACCCACTACTGGCTACTGATCTTAAAAAGCCAGAACACAGAAAAATTAAATACAACTTTCTATAAAGTGGGAACACAAAAAGCAGAATGAAGAAGGTTCAGAAATGGGAAAATTCCAATTCCAAGTAAAGACAAAAGAATCTTGGGTTGATTGCTCTCCTATGTTGAGAATGTGAAACTAGCTTTCAATATGCAAAGAATTCTGATGAAAATATATGCTCCTTCACTTGCCTCCTAAGAGATCTGTACTATAGGCATTTTTTTTCCTATGCATTTTGTGCAAAAACCTCAGAAAGTAGTGCCCACAGAGGCTTATTATTTCACTTTTCTGGCATGTAAGTGGAGAAAACAGTGTGTAGGTAAAATTCACATGTGAATGTCTTATGTACGCTGGATATGCTAAATAAATAAAAAAGATGCTGTACTCATCTTATCCTTGAAGCTCCTGTCTGATTTTAACATAATAGATGTTGATTTTAATAAATATAATGAATCCTTGTTTTATCTAGATAATCCCTAAGAAATTAGGAACAAAAGATGCAGTGTTTGCAGATAGGTTTGTAATTTTAATTTTTCAAATGAGATAAAGTCAGCATGATGTCGTAGGTAAGAATAATAAATGTAGGTCAAGGAGATCTGGATTTTAATCTTTTCTCCTTTTAAATATGAATAAATATATTTCTCAGCCTCACATCCTAACAGATTGTGCTGAAGAACATGAAATGAGACATCTCCATGCAAGGACTCCTCAAGACTTTCGAAGATAGATGAGATATAAATAAGGCAAATATGACATAAACAATTTCAAATATTCCTCACATCTAGTTGTTGGGAAATAAATTATTATCATCTCATAGGATTGTTCTAAAATAGCAAAGGATGCACGTATTAAGATGAACAGTGTTATCTACCTGCCTAAAATATATATAGAGAGGGGAAGGGCAGTATAATATAAATATCAATTAGATACTTTGCACTGGCTTTGTTCCATTCCTAGGATTTTGCAGTGATTTTGCAGTGAAAAAGATTTTAGTCAGTGAGGTCAGGAAAAATCCTGCTGAAGCATATTGGAAAACAGCTGATAAAATAGCTACAGTAGAAAGAAGGGCTGTTAGCTGACCTATGCTGCAGAAAGTTCTGTACATATTAATATGTTGATATTAATGGAAAATAAGCATCTTTTATACATTTAGGTTTGCAAAGGCAGAAGTGGTCTATTTTATGTTAAGCAAAATATTTTAACTAGAGGCAGCAATATATACACTTTTCATAGGTCCTTTTTGACATAAGGCATAGATAAGCCTTTATTCCTGGAGGGCTATATTATACAAATCTATACAACATGCTCTTTATTTTCCCATACTAAAGACAGTGGTTGAATACCTTTTGCCTTGTCACGGTGTGAATGTTGTCAGTTGTATGTCTATGCAGGGTGATACACCCCTATCCTAAATATTATGGTATATTCCAACACAAGCAGAACACGTGATATGATGTGTACGCATGTCTACATTCCTAATCCACCATTAATTCTCTTCTGCCTTAGCTCTTGACCTGAACGGTCGTGTTTCTTAGCAAAGATGTAATTATTCAGGATTTATTGTTTTTGTACTGAAATAAATATTTTCTATTAGACATTTAATCTCGGTTTTATTTCTAACTGTCTGAATTCCAAGTAAAGATCCAAAACGTCGCCTCTATGAGATTTTATTCTCATCCTAACATGCCTTTTAGGAGCAAGTATTAACAGTAAAGCAACCAACAGTCAAGAAATACATGACAAACTACCATGTGGTAAAATGTACTGGTCAATGACCATAATAAATTGTAATGGATTGAACCATGTGGTAGAGTAACAATAGAATCCCTACAAAAGATATTCAGATTCCATGATATGTCTATACCTATGAAGATTAGAATTGTACAGAGGATGGTTTGCCTTGTGACATTCTAGGAATGTAAAACTTGGACTTCAAAGAAGCAAGATTAAAAAAAAGTAATGATGGTTTTGAATACTGGTGTTGGAGGAGGGTCTTGAAAATACTATGGACAGCCAAGAAAACAAACAAATGATTCATTGAGCAAATCAGTTCCGAGTTCTCTCTCAGGGTACAATGACTAGGCTCAAACAATCATCATTCAAACACATTATGGAGAAAAAACTTGTCTGGAAAGTTCATAATACTGAGAAAAAAATGGAAATGAAGAGAAGAAGAGGACAATGAGCAGCTAGACTCAATTACAACATCAATGACTGCACCACTGAGAGATCTAAGACCCCAAGCTGGGGCCAGATCATCCTAGAGAAAGCCTATATGCTTGCTAAGAGTTGACACCAATTTAATGACCCTTAATAATCACACGCTACATATAATGATGGCCCGATTAGACATTTGAATAGATGTAGAAATAAGAATACACATCTTTATATTAAGCAATAGTTAGATGGAAAGATTGGCAGTTGAAAGATGGTATTTAAATAAATAGGAAGACTGGTACTTGAATGGCGTATTGTGACTTTGAACCACCAAATAATGAAGGGCTACTGTATGTCTTAATATAAACATGCGTATTAATACTAGGATTAGCAATGGTGACCTGATTAGAAGTTAGAATAGAGGTAAAATAAGAAATAGAGGGAATATTAGCAGATATAATTTTTATATAGCAGAATACCAAGTAATAATTTGATGGAAAAGATCAGAGGTTGAAAGATGGTATTACCATGTATGCTTATAATATCATTGGCATTAAAATGGAATATTGAAATATTGAATAACTACTTTTTTTAAAAAAAAAGCCATTTGTTAATACTAGGATTATATAAGTTTGATTAATATAACAACTATTATGATTACCATTATTGATGTTTGTATCAAAATGAATTATACCCGGGGGCCGCACTGTTCATGTATTGATATTGATGTATACTTTCGCTCTACATGGGGCTATCCTTGAAGAGTGTTCGGAGTGTTCGGAGACTACAATTAGTCCAGAATGCAGCCGCGCGAGCTATCATGGGTGTACCTAGGTACACCCATTTTACACCTATTCTCCGTGAGCTGCACTGGCTTCCCATTGGTCTCCGGGCACAATTCAAGGTGTTGGTTATCACCTTTAAAGCCCTACATGGCTCAGGACCAGGTTACCTCCGAGACCACCTCCTACCGCATAGCTCCCTTCAACCAGTGAGATCCCACAGAGTCAGTCTCCTCCGGGTCCCATCAGCCAGACAATGTCAGCTGGTGGGTTCAGGGGGGGGAGCCTTCTCTGTGGCAGCTCGGGCCCTCTGGAACCAACTACCCCTGGAGATCTGGACTGCCTCCACCCTACTGGTCTTCTGTAAGGCAGTTAAGACCTGGCTCTTCCGTCAGGCATGGAACCGTTGAGCTTGGAATATCAGGGATATGTTCCGGCCCATGAAAGTAGTATGCATGTGTTTTTTAATGGTTTTTTAACTGTTTTTAACCATTTTTTTAGATTTTGTATTTTACATGCTGTTAGCCGCCCAGAGTCCTTCGGGAGTTGGGCGGCATACAAATCTATTAAAATAAAATAAAATAAAATAAAATAAAATAAAATAAAATAAAATAAAATAAAATAAAATAAAATAAAATAAAATAAAATAAAATAAAATAAAATAAAATAAAATAAAATAAAATAATACTTTAAAATAAAAATCTAATAAAACTTGGAAAAAATAAATATAGATATAAATAAAGATTAGTATTAATAGCTAATAGGCTGTTAAAGAAGCATGATTTCATTTTTATGGTTTGCATTAGTCAGCGTTATGTTTGTAGTTGATTACGTATGATATTTGCTTACTGTAGTGCTTTCTACAGTTTTTGTATTTGTTTTTTTCTGTTGTGTTTTTTTCTGTTGTTGTTTGTATTTAATTGTTATGTTTTTAAAGGAAAATTCAATAGATATTATTTTAAAAAAATAAAATAAAAATCTAATGAAACTTGGAAAAAATAATAATCACATGCTCCAATAATTTCTATTTCTACCACTTTTAAACCTTATCCATGTATATTTCTTGTTCTTGTTCTATTTTATGCTAATGTACTGTAATTTCTTTGATTTAGGCTTTAATTTTAACCTTTATCTTTAGAATGTTATATTCAGTCCCGTCATGCAGAAGCTCTCAAAATAAAGTTATATGAATTAGCATTATGTCATGTCTTTACATTCACTGTTTTACATGACTTGCCCCTGCTTCTGGGGGCTGGCATAGGGTTACCAGGCCCTCATATCCTCTGTCTCGCAGGCGTAGCCTCAAAATAATACGTTATCCAGCTTTTTGAATTTTTTTATTACTGTTATTATTTTGGACTGTTTTTATAACCACAGTCATTCAAATTTTTGTGTACTGGGACCTTGTAAAAATGTCTGCTTCTTTCTCCCTCTTGTCTGTTGACAGGCTTAACAGCCTAAATTTATGTTAGTTATTTATTTATTAGTGAGATTTATATACCGCCTCACAGTGCAAGCACTCTCTAAGCAGTTTACACCAGTAAGCAATGTATATTAATATTGCCCCCAACAATCTGGGTCCTCATTTTACCTACCTTGGAAGGATGGAAGGCTGAGTCAACCTTGAGCCGGTGAGATTTGAACCGCTGACCTGCGGATCACAGTCAGCTAAAGTGGCCTGCAGTACCTGACTCTAACCGCTGCGCCACCTCGGCTCTTCAGTTATCCAACTTATTTCCTCATTCCAGCAATTGGTTACAGTCCAGCCTTTTCAAATCCGTGATTGCTTTTCTCTGTAGATCACATGACTTATCACATGTATCTATGGTGAAATTTGGAGAGCATGACAACGTTGATTCTATATTATTGCTAGACATGTTCTTGAAAAGAAAGATTTGTTGGAAAAACTTTGCAATTGAAAACCCAATCTTTCTGATACTGGCAAATGTAATGTCATATACATGCAGGTCTAAGGTTTTTGTTTTGTTTTTTCAATTTTTCATTGTAATTTTTGTCACAGATGCCAAGAAAGTTGAATAGCATTTCTCCCTTTTCTCCCATCAGTACTACTTTCTAATTGCCCATGTCCTCTTTTGACAGTTTAGATATTTAGTAATTCCAGGCAGAATAAATTTCTTGTCACGAAGTGAATATATTGCCAGTTGAGCTTCTCTACTATATTTCTAGATTTACTGTATTTTCTAATCAAGCAGACATGTGACATGTATTACTGTGCATGTGTGCATTCCAGGAGTCTCCTCCTTCCTTCTTCTCCTTCGAAGCCTCGCCGAGGCAGACGTGAATTCTTAGCTGAAAAAATGTAGCTTAATAAGGTTTATATTCTTTTGTTACTTTTGTACTGAAATAAATATTTTGTTAATTAGAATTTAATCTCGGTTTTATTTTCTAAGTAGGAATGACTTCAGGGAAGCAAGATCCTATATCACCTCTTGATAGGAAAATTCCTATCCGACATTTCTCTATTTGTACACAGTCATGAATAGTTTTCTCCTATTGGGACTCTTCAGATGTACATAGGCACAGAGCCGAGGTGGTGCAGCGGTTAGAGTGGGGTACTGCAGGCCACTTTAGCTGACTGTGATTCGCAGGTCAGCGGTTCAAATATCACCGGCTCAAGGTTGACTCAGCTTCCATCCTTCCGAGGTAGGTAAAATGAGGACCCAGATTGTTGGGGGAAATATAAATATACATTGCTTACTGGTGTAAACCACTTAGAGAGTGCTTGCACTATGAGGCGGTATATAAATGTCACTAATAAATAAATAATCTTCCTATTGGGTTGAAATCCTCTACCAGGCCATTGCACTTTTTAAGATGACTCTATACAGGGCATTAGCTTTAGGAGATCTGCAGGTCCTGATGCTCATTGGTATTGCAGGAAGGCATATATAAGGTTTATCTTTAGAATGTATATGTAGTCCACCTTCTACAAGCTTTCATAACAGAGAGACTAATGCTACATTATGTAGAAGGCTTCACATGACACCATCGTGGCCAGTGGGGGATTTCTCTATTTTTATACAATGCATATCCTTGATGTTGTTTTTAATTTTAACTTGGTGCTCCACCGCCCTAGCTAAACCACTAAGCATAATCTTTGAAAAATCCTTCAGGACCAGTTCCCTACCAAACCTAAGGTCACTAGCCACAGTCATCCCCATCTTCAAAAAGGGAGATCCCAGTATAGTAGAAAACTACAGACCAATCTCTCTATGCTGCGTCACATGCAAAGTCATGGAATCAATCATAAACCAATCCATTACCCTCCACCTAGAAACTAACAACCTACTCTCAAACAAGCAATTCGGTTTCAGAAAACAATTATCCTGCAATCTACAACTACTACACTGCAAAAACATATGGACCTCAAAACTTGACCAGGGCAAAACAATAGATGCAATTTACATAGATGTCTGTAAAGCCTTCGACTCAGTGGTTCACGATAAACTACTTCTGAAACTGAAATCCTACGGCATCTCTGGACCCCTACATGACTGGATAACTGTGTTCCTGTCAAACAGACAACAAGTGGTCAAAACAGGGAGTGCCCTATCAAATCCCGTACCTTTTAACAGCGGTGTTCCCCAAGGCAGCATACTAGGACCAACACTCTTTATACTTTATATAAATGACCTTTGCAATCATATTACAAGCAACTGCGTTCTCTTCGCCGATGATGTAAAACTCTTCAACACGACCGACAACATTGCTATCCTACAAAAAGACCTAGACTTTGTGTCAGAATGGTCAAACATCTAGCAACTCCAAATCTCAACCAACAAAGGCAAAAAAAATCAGAACACCAGATACAAGCTGAACAGACTAGACCTTGCAGACGACACTCACTCTGTCAAAGACCTTGGAATACTTATATCAAATGACCTAAGTGCCAAAGCCCACTGCAACAACATTGCCAAAAAGGCTTCAAGAACTGTTAACCTAATCTTACGTAGTTTTTTCTCCGGTAATATCACACTACTAACCAGAGCATACAAAACATTCGCCAGACCAATCCTTGAATACAGCTCATCTGTCTGGAACCCACACCGCATATCGGACATTAATACATTAGAAAGTGTCCAAGATACTTTACAAGAAGAGTCCTCCACTCCTTTACTCGCAACAGAATACCTTACGCAACCAGACTTGAAATCCTGGGCTTAGAAAGCTTAGAACTACGTCACCTTCGGCACGACCTAAGCATAGCTCATAAAATTATCTGCTACAATGTCCTTCCTGTCAATGACTACTTCAGCTTCAACCACAACAATACACGAGCACACAACAGATACAAACTCAAAGTGAACCGCTCTAAACTTGACTGTAGAAAATACAACTTTAGCAACAGAGTGGTAAATGCCTGGAACTCACTACCTGACTCTGTGGTTTTGTCACCAAACCCCCAAAACTTTACCCTTAGACTGTCCACTGTTGACCTCACCCGATTCCTAAGAGGTCAGTAAGGGGCGTGCATAAGTGCACCAGTGTGTCTACCGTCCCTGTCCTAATGTTCCCTCTTATCAGTACCCATCTTATGTATATAAACAATGTTATATCTATGTATATTACCAACACGTACTTGACAAAAATAAATAATAATAATAATAATAATAATAATAATAATAATAATAATAATAATAATAATAATAATAATAATAATAATAATAATAATAATAATAATAATAATAATAATAATAATTTTCATCATTTGTGCATAATTCTTTTTCTAAGTCAGACTTACAATATTCAACGCCATATGTTCTTTTGTCTACTTTTGATCTTTCTGGTAACTGCAAATAGACAGTATTTAATTGTAAATAGTAAATATTTAACTGTAAATAGGCTTTGACAATTATATTGCTCTGCCATCAGTTTTCGTTTGTGTTCCCCTTGACAGAATTCTGTGGCAAAAGAAAGCAAAGACAGTACCAATAGTAACAGGTGCTTTGATGCTATCCCAGAACAACTGGAGCACTACTTGAACACCATTGGCTTTGACAAAATCACCATTAGCAATAGCAATAGCAATAGCACTTAGACTTATATACCATTGGTCAATTGCAAAAGGCAGCTTTACTTGGAAAGCTTACATCCTGTGATGAAACCTTTTACACCATCAAACAACAACATCTGCCTATCTCAGGTCCTTGAGAAGGACCTGAAAGGTGGATAAAAATGCCAAACCCAGTCTAAACATCTGGCTGACTGTATAATGAACCATAATAATAGTAAAATTAATATAGGGAGATTGATCGTCCTCAGTAATTTTAAAATAGAACAGCATTGACAAAGGCTTTGTCTCTCTCTCT
Source organism: Diadophis punctatus similis (assembly GCA_023053685.1). Lineage (NCBI taxonomy): Eukaryota > Metazoa > Chordata > Lepidosauria > Squamata > Dipsadidae > Diadophis > Diadophis punctatus. The sequence goes on from JALIGW010000001.1 coordinate 144,999,939, forward strand.
TTTGTATTAAAAGAATTCATAATGAAAAACAAATCACAAGCACAGACATTCACAGAAAGACCTTTCCAAATCTCTGCTGCTCTGCTTCACAATGAGGAGGAATCTCTTATGTCACTGAAAACCGACTACTGTTTCTGCCAACGTATCTGGGAGAGATTTCCTTGTGTTCTGAAGAATGCCAAGGCTTTGTCTAACTTAGCACAAAATGATACATGAAATAAGATGGCATTGCTGTCAGCTACTGAAACATGGCCATAATTTCTAAGGAGCTTGTATTTTTGATACCGAAGTTTGACTTGGTGCATATCAAAAATAATATTGATGTTCTGACGTCTCATTCGCGTAGAAGACCTATAAGGTTGACAATTTTCAGCATGAATATTTCAAAAGCGGTGCTTATTAACGTCATTCGGGGGGGGGGGAAGTCTGGAGGATATTAGAGCTCTCAGCTGGTGTGGGAAAGGGAGATGAAGACTTCAAAGCAGACCGTTTCTTTCCCCCTCTGTTTTTATAATGATACAAAATATAATCAAATAAGCTCTCTCTCTCTCCTTTCAAACTTTGGAATACAAGGATGACAGAGAAGAGCTGATTGGACATGTAATATAGTCTGAATTGTTAAGAATATCTGAGAGACCCCTTATACCAGGGGTCAGCAACCCGCAGCTCTGGAGCCTCATGTGGCTCTTTCATCCCTCTGTTGCGGCTCCCCATCGCCGGTCGGCTCCACAATTGATAGGGCTTTCAGTTAGGACAGATAGAGGAAAAAGGATGCCACAGTAGGAGGGGACTCTATGGTGGGGGAACTGAACTTCTGGTCAGCTCCAGAATTGAATGGGGGGCTTCCGGTTAGGACCTTTGTGACTCTTTGAGTGTTTAAGGTTGCCGACCCCTGCCTTAGGTATCAATAAATACCTAAAGGTTAGGGACAACAACTTGTAGCTTTGGAAGAGCAACATTTGCTCTCACTACTTTGAAAGTTTCACTAAATCATTTCGGTGGTTCATGGTTAAATATGTAATTCTGCATTTAACTAAGTATATGTCACTTCAATAACAATTTAAGTCATGTTGTACATTTTTAGATCATAATTACTTTACATTTAGATCTTATGGTTTTTATTCTGTCATCATTTTTTTCTAAAACAATTAATATTTTTACAATAAGAAATAAAAATCGATGATTTAAAACTGGATGAGAACCGTCTCCATGGAGTACAACTTTTTTTATTCCATTATAGTCAGCATTTCAAAACTATACTTCAGTGCAGCCTCTAAATATGTTACAATTAAGTTTAAAAAAACTTTATAAAATTATATTTCCAGACTTCTAAAAATATTCTTTGTGGGAGATCTGTTTTTTTTTTCTTTTATCAAGAAAACTTCTTTTATTAAGAAGTTATGCTTTTCCATTTGCCCTTGTGAATGAGCCTGTCTGCAGATAAACCAACATTTTTCATGATAATTTGGTTAAAAATTCAACTTATCTGTGGATGGACTTATACACAAGTATACATAGGATATATGGATACTTTTCGAAAGTATTACCATATATATTCAAAAATAAGCCCATCCATTGATAAACCAAACCCAAATTTTGTGTTTATTTTGGCATCTAAAATCTCCCACTTAATCTATGCATCTCCTTCCTTGGAAGTTGTTAAAATTTATTTATGAGATCCAAACTGGTGTAGCACCTATAGACCATCTTTGAGAAAAACTTTTCTATATATGCTGATACAATTTTATAACACAACTTTTGTCACATTTATTCCTGTCCCTATATCTACTTCAGTTCCCAAATCATTCTCATATCCCTTTTACTACTCTGTATTGTAGTAATACAATAGAGGGACACGGTGGCTCAGTGGCTAAGACACTAAGCTTGTCAATCAAAAAGGTTGGCAGTTCAGTAGATCGAATCCCTAGTGCTGTGTAATGGGGTGAGCTCCCGTTACTTGTCCCAGCTTCTGCCAACCTAGCAGTTCGAAAGCACATAAAAAATAATTTTACTAATAACATTAAAATTTTACAAAGAACTAATAAAGATGATAAAAGGTAACCCTGCCTGATATCTTTTCATAAGGGGATTGGATCTAGATTTGTTAGAAATTCTGTTTTTATATAGCACCACAGATAGATAAAGTGTACAGTCACAATGTGCTTTACTGCTTAACTGTTTTAACTGTAGCAGGAAACAGGAAATTCTACTTAGAACAAAAGAACATAGAGTATATACTATATACCATAGATTCAAACTTGTAAACACTGCCATCTACTGGCTGAATACTACTTAAGTTTCAACTTATTGATCCTACTCAGGGGTGAGATGCTCACTTACCCAGACCGGTGCGCTGCTCCGCGGTCTTTCATGCTTTGTGCACGCGTACACACGCTACACGCGCGCACCCCCTTGCGCGATTTTGCTTCTGCGCATGTGCGGAAGCAAAATCACGCCGAAATCTCGCAAGGGGACACGTGCGAGAGAGAGATTTTGGCATGATTTTACTTCCGCGCATGCACAGAAGCAAAATCTCACTGAAATCTCACGTGCGTCCCCTCGTGAGATTTCGGCGCCATTTTGCTTCCACGCATGCGCAGAAGCAAAATCGCCCAAAAATTCACGAAAAAGAGATGGCGACGCGCGCGACTGCCCGGTGGAGACGGTACCGGAGCAGTCGCACGCATATTGGGGTATCGGCGGGTCCCTACCGGAGCTCCGCACTGGCCCGCACCGGTGGGAACCCACCCCTGATCCTACTCATAATTGAAAGGAAGAATATATAACTTCAATGATGTGCATACATTTGAGGGTAGTTTGATATTTAAGTTTTTTTTTCAGATGAATCCCATTTACAGAATCAAAATCCTTATAAATACCTAGAGTGCACATAGCTGACGCAATTCAAGTTCTTATTATGGAGCATCATATTAATCACTTGAATTTTAAATGTATCTCCCTGGTAAAAGCCAGTTTGATCAATATGGTAAATTTCTACAGCTACCTACTTTATTTTAATAGCTAAAATTCAACTAAAGATTATAAACTCAACCTTTCTTTATTAAACGGAGCACTATGAATTTAACAATTCATGTTTTTATATGTGGTTGAATGAATAACAAAAATTCTAAGTCTTGGAAAACTTGTGTCTTATTATTACTGCATGGCTCATTTGAAGCGAAGATGGTAACAAAAATTATTTACATTGTTTGTAAAATGTTACTGAATCTGTTCCTGGAATTTTATTTGTTTTTAAGAGCCCCATTTAGTTCTTCCAGATTGATATTCCTGTCAAGCACTGGTTTAGCCTTTTACTTAAATGGAATAAGATGAGCTTTGGTCAGATAGTAATTTAATTTGGGAGCGACTAGATCTCTACCAAGGAATAGTTTAATACTACACTGAATTTTGCAAATTCTTTTATTGGAATATCTATTACTATGATTTAATCAAATATTGCTATAATTTAATTGCCAAGACCCGCTGTTTTATTTATTTTTTGTCTTTCACTTATATGTCTAAAATCTAGGTGTTTTCTTACTAACTCATAAAGTTTTTGTTAGAATGTGACATAAAGATAATGATGTAATTATTTCCATAAATTCTAATGCTTTTTTAAAAAATGCTATTTTCTAAATATAATTTTGGAACCCATTTTTCCCAATATATTATGCAAGTAATTGACTTCAGCTTCTATATTTAAAATCTTACTCCTTTTCATATCTAATTATAGCTAATTGTTCAATGCATACTCTGTGCTATTATGTATGCTAAAAGTAGTGAAAAGAGGCTTTTTAACAAGATATATTTTTGGAAGGAACCTAGAAAACTTTGACAGAGAAAGATTCTTAGGGGTTACCAGAGAGGAGGCAAGGGGAAGGCAGAGTGAGGGAAGGGGAGGGAAAGGAGAGAGAGAGAAAGGAGAGGGGAAATAAGGGCAGGGGAGATGGGGAAAGGAAAGGAGAGGGAAAGGAAAGGAAAGGAGAAAGAAAGAAAGAAAGAAAGAAAGAAAGAAAGAAAGAAAGAAAGAAAGAAAGAAAGAGAGGAAGGAAGGAAGGAAGAAAGAAAGAAAGAAAGAGGAAGGAAGGAAGGAAGGAACAAAATTTTTGAAAGGAGCATGTACCATTCTCAAGATATCCACACAACAAATCTGCAGGTGGGAGGACATGACAGACTCAATTCTAGTTAAAATAGTGATGTTTTCTCTTGTGTATAAAATGGGAAAGTGTAGTTTAAAACAACAGAAATTGGTAAGTCTGTATTTAAGTACATGTTCCTAGAGTGTACACACATTCAAGGAAGCCAGCTGTAGCCAATGATTTATTTTTCAACCTCCAAAACAACAATGCTGGCCAAATTGGCTGGCCACACTTTAAACATTTCGCTAATTTTCCTCTCAACTAAAAACACATGATGTTTGTTTTTCTAATGTAGAACATACAACAAAAGAAATGCAACATATGCCATTGTCTATTATTGCTAAAGAGCGCTTCCTACAATGTGCAGAATAATTATTTCACTGGTTCTTCACTTTGACTGTTGCTCTGTCACCAAAATTCCCTGGGCTTGAGATATAAATGCCTACTTCTTTGTCTGCACATCACCGAATAAGAGGACCCAATTATAAGCATGTATATAAATTCCAGAGGATGTATCTCAAGAACCTTTTCTTGCATTCAAATGAGGACGCCTGTCATCTGAACATGAATACTCAGTCTAGGCTACCCCTGTATAGCCAGACTCATCCATTAAATTAATGCCATTTTCAGGGTTTCTCAGATACAGTATTTGATATTCATTTACATAATGTATTTAAATAACAATGGAGATAATCCATCTACTGTACACTTTTATCTTGCCACTTTGTCAAAAAGGATCAGAAGGTGGCTGTAATAAAAATAATCTGCCTGTTTATCTGTCAGGAAGCAAACCAACCCACACTGCCAACTCTTAAATCTATATTCTTAAAAACTCTTAGAAGTACTAGGAGGGACATGAAATTGAACTTAAGTGCAGGGATTCATCTAGGCTGACTACAAGAATCAAATGTTGTGTGTGTGTGTGTGTGTGTGTGTGTGTGTGTGTGTGCATGTATGTTGATACACACATACACAGATTTTTTTCTTTCCCCTTTTATCTATATAAAAACTCAATTTTATTAAGTTTTTACATAGATTAAAGAAGAAAAAGAAAGAAAAGAAAAGAAGAGGGAGGGAGGGAGGGAGGGAGGAAGGAAGGGAGGGAGGAGCAAAAGACAATACAGCAAAATAAAGTAAAAATGGAAATTAAAGAAAGAAGAACTAGAAAAAATAAGTAACTTGTTAAAGATATGTTTATGGAGATTCTCAGTCATCCAGGTCATGGTTGTCCCAAAGGTGCTTTTTCAAGAGGCAACTGGACTTTCTGGTTTTTCTTTGAAGACATTTTGCATCTCATCCAAGAAGCTTCTTCAGCTCTGCCTGTATGGTGGGAATGAAAGGATTTATACTCCTTGCAGACACTTGAATGGGGAGCTGCTAGCTATCATTGCCAGAATCAACCTCCCTTTGTGATAGTAACAGATTGCTCCAGGGGTGAGTTCTATTTACCTTCCCTATCGTTTCGGGGTCACACCCGAAGTGCGCGCTAAGCACGTGTGCCCCCCGTTGCTCCTGGGTTAAACTGGTTAAACCTATTACCTTTGCCAAGTCATCCATCCCCTATTGCCCAAGTCCATTTCATACATATTAAAACAGAAATTAAAAATTGTGTATTTTTTTCAGAAGAAGAGCCAGAGGTGTGTGTGTTTGGGGGGGGGGAATAGAACCAAGAGAATCCAAGAAAGAGAACCAGTTACTTAGGTGTAGCAGTTAAGATACCAATAGCAATAGCACTTAAACTTATATACCTCATAGTGCTTTATAGCATTCTCTGGGGATTTACAATGTCAGCATATTGCCCCCAACACTCTGTCTCCTCATTTTACCAACCTCAGAAGAATGGAAGGCTGAAGCAACCTTGAGCCCTATCAGGATTGAACTCCAGGCTGAGGGCAAAGTTTGCCTGCAGTACTGCATTCTAACCACTGCGCCACCAGGGGTCACTGGTGCTAGCCTAGAAAACAAGAGACAATTGTTTTTTGATTACAGCCTGTAGGAATTGCTGCATTTGCAAGAATGAGGAACCCATGGTGGCATTCACACATTGCTGAATTGCAACTCCTAGAAACCTCCAGTGTGGCCAAGGGTGAGGATGTATGAACCAAAGTTGAACATATTTGCAATTCTGCAAATATGCAAATTCTGCAAAAACACAGGTTCTTCCCAGGAATGATTTTTACAAAATATGGATAAAATGGTACAACTGGTTGGAACACAAAAGTAAATTTAAGTAATTATTAATGCATAGAGAATATAAGGAGATAGGTTGATAGATTTGGATTGGATGTTAAAAGACAAAGAAAATAACAATAAGCAAGAATTAAGAAATACGTTAATATAAATAAGTTTAAGGAACAATGAGATCTAGTAATATAGAAGATACAATGATACGCAAAACTGCGAAATGAATAATAACAAATTGTTATATGGTCTGTAAGGTTATGTTATGTGAGTTTATGTCATGTAATGTTGATTTTTTTTGTATTTTGATTTTGTATATATGTATATTTTGTATTTATATGTTGTTTTCGTTTTAAAACTGTTCAATAAAAACCATTTTTAAAAAAAGGAATGATTTCTAGATTTTCCATATCACTACGTAGGTTTGCTTGAATATATTCAATCTTAGTTGTTCATCTCAAGATTATTCCATATTCTGGTTCTTAGTGCTTTTTTAGAATCAGGCATTGAGATTACTTAAAAGTCTGGAGAAAAATAATTTGGCTGACTGAAGGCCCAGCCTATTTAGAAGATGGAGTTCACACCGTGGTACCATCTTGCAATGCTGTTGCTGCAGAGCTTTCCAGAGGACTCCCACCAATTGCAGATTAAGTTTGCTAAAAAAGACACGAGGTGATATACTATAGCATGCTACCCTGCTGCTGAACAAGCAGAGTCAACAGGATGTGTGTGATTAGAATGATGACCACCAATTAAAACTTGGCTAGAGGAAATGCGGGGGAAGGCTTGTTCTATTTTAAAAAAAAAAGTCAACTTTTTCACTGGGCTTTGCAGGAAAGAAAGCACAGGGGGGAAAAAAACACTTGTGCTCACATGAGATACAGCAAATGCAAAATCAATAGTGGGACAGAAAAGATAATGAAATCTGGAGGGACAAACTACTTTTATACCTTACGAATGAAGGTAATTCTTTTCCCTGAAGCACATTAATATTTATGCAGCCGAAGAGTAAAATTGCCAGCTTTGTTACAAGCTCTGCTGTATGAGCTAGGTTGGATCAAGAAGTAGAAACCCCAAACGTTAATGTGTTTATTTGGAGGCTGCTTACAAAGCACACTGATAGAAGGGATGCTCTGTATGGGTGTGCAACTATAATTATTAACTATGAATTGGCCCTCCAAATAAGAGCTGTGTTCACTGGGACATTTCTACTAGAAGATAGATAAGGAAATTTTCACTCGTTTTTCAGTTTTTTCTACAATGACCTGTATCATTTGAGACAATGATCTCTAGCCTTAGGGTCCCTAAGATTAATATGTGACATGATGCCTTTCCCCCCCTAACAAATAAAGACAACCGTGAGGACGATACGCATGTAAATAACTTAAGGGCATTTCCATTTTTCTTGCTCCATTTGGGGACATATATAATGGGGTTTTTATATATATTTTTATTGTTGAAAGAGACAGGGTATATGTGTAATTTCCCAAAACATCTAAACGTGTTTGATCTGGAATTATTCCGTGTATTTGATCAGGGATTTTTCAATTCAATGGGCAGGCATTTGTTAGTTAGTTTGTTTAGAGTCGAAAGCCACCTGACTCCAAGGTGACTCTGGGTGGCTCAGAATTTAAAACAAAGCAACAACATGCAGAATACAAAATACAGTACAGTGCCAGCTTTTATCCAGTCTGTATATACAAAAACCCATCTCACAAGAAGTCCACGTTCACCCTACCCTTAGCCTGGGAGAACAGCACAGTCTTCAAGACATTCCAGAATGGCTTTCCATCAGGAGGAGAGTCATCCAGACATCTGACTGGGTGGCTAGAATCTAAGAAAGCTAAAGCCTTTTATGAAAAGCAGTCATTAAACATTGATATGTTCCCCTAAGCTTGGAATAACAAGTTCTAAGACATATTCTACCCCTGTGATTTCTTCAGATATAGTAGTCTGCATCTTACAAGCACACTCAAGAAAGTAGTCCTTTTTTGTTCACATTCATACAACCACAGCTTGAAGCTTTCTCTGTGGTGATGTTCAGAGGAGAACTACTCAAGGGTCTGGCTAGTGGAAATAACATAGCTATTTGCCCAAACATTGGAGTCTTTGTAACCATGGCTCTATCTTTTTAATGTTCTGAGGTTGAATGTTCCTGTACATTATCTTTGTTGTTTATGCTTTAAGAATAATAAATATGGTACCCAAGTCATAAACAAATTAGTTATGTTTAAATGAAAGTCAACCTAGTTTACATTTGATGTAGGATCGCCTAGGTGACATATTAACAATATAATGGATTTTCGGGACTCTCACCGCCATTGTTCTTAGGACAGTGGGATGTACTGAAGATAATTACTATTCTTGAGGGCCTAGAGGTCGTTGAAAGACCTTGGAAAGATCGCGAGAATTCTACATACATCCCCTGCCTGGTTTTTTTCAACTGCCAGGCGTCTTTGGGGGAGGAACCTGGCTTGGATTAATTACTTAAAAGCTGCTTCCTGGACTGCTGCACCCCCCCCCCACTGCTACCAGCTACCAGTGATATCCAGGGAGCTTTTTACATCTGTGACAATTGATAATTATACTGGATGCCCAGTTTGAAAATATTTTTCCCTCCATGGGTGTTCCGGGTCATCCTAATGAACAGAGAGACTGCGCTGAAGATGTGGAACCCCCCCACGAGTCCAACTCGGTTGCAGACCGTGGGGAAGGGAACCTCAGATCCCCAAAGACATCGGAGGAAGGGGGGCTTTCATTACCCCTGGATTATAGAATATCCCTGGACCATTAGACCATCTGGAAAGGCTGAGTTAAAGCAAAGGACCTGTCCTCCTAGTATGCCCTTATTCGGAGGAGTTTGCCTTCTTTTTAATAACACTTATTTTAAATTGTATTTCTCCTCCTCTGAGATCTGACATGTGTATGTGTATGGGTATGAGTGCGTAGGAGGATGGATGGTATTTATGAGAATGGCATGTATGAGAATGGTATGTATGGCCTGCAGGAAAGGAAGGGGGCCAGCGGGTGGGGGGTCTCTGGTGGGGAAGAGAGCCGGACCATCTCGGTCATTATGGGAAGAGGCAGATATGGCGGGAGCAGAGGGGAGGGCCGCTCTCGGGGAATAAGACCTCGCTGTCTTCAAGCGATCCCTTGTTCCGGCCCCTCTGTCTTGGTTCCATCTTGCTCAGCCCGGATACCTGGCAACCAGGGTTCTCAGGGCCCTGGGCTCAGGATGTTACTGCTTAACGCCAGGTCAATTATCAACAAAGCCCCCCTGATACGTGATTTAATCACAGAGGAGGGGGCAGACCTGGTATGTGTTACCGAGACCTGGCTAGGGCAAGAGGGGGGAGTAGCCCTCTCTGAGATATGCCCAGCCGGTTTCTCGGTGCAGTACCATTCTCGACCCCAGGGAAGGGGGGGAGGAGTGGCAATTATAACGCGTGGAAATCTGCATCCTCGTAGGATCCCTGCCCCGGAGATTGTTGGGTGTGAGACGCTCCTTCTGAAGTTGGACTTAGGGGTTCAGGTGGGCCTTTTCTTAACGTACCTGCCTCCCAGCTGCGTAAGTAAGGCCCTGCCTGAGCTGCTCGAGGCAGTAGCCGGCTTGGCGGTTGAGTTCCCCAGGCTTATGGTGCTGGGGGACTTCAACTTGCCATCTGCTGGTGAAACCTCTGGGATAGCTCAGGAGTTCATGGATTCCATGACAACCATGGACCTAACCCAAGTAATCCAGGGTCCGACTCATGAGGGTGGTCACACGCTTGACCTAGTATATCTCTCGGGGCAGTGGAGAGATGATCTGAAGATAAGGGACATAGTCATCACCCCTCTGTCATGGTCAGATCATTTCCTACTGAGGCTGGATTTCACGACCCCACTCCTCCCCCGCAGGGAGGCGGGACCGACTAGGTGGTTCCGCCCCAGGCGCCTAATGGAGCCGGAAGGATTCCAGAGGGAACTTGGGGAAATACCTGAAACCCTGGTACACAATTCGGCTGACTCCCTGGTGGCTGCTTGGAACACCGCAGCATCAGGGGCTCTAGACCGAATTGCGCCTAAGCGACCTCTCCGTGGCAGTGGATCCCGGAAAGCTCCCTGGTTTACCGAGGAGCTCCGGGAGATGAAACGCCAGAAGAGACGTCTGGAGCACCGCTGGAGGACCAAGAAGGCCGAGTCTGACCGAACACTATTAAGAATTTACATCAGATCTTATTTAGTGGCGATAGGGGCGGCAAGACGATCCTATCTTTCCGCTCTTATTGCGTCCGCAGATTCTCGTCCAGCCGCCTTGTTTAGGGTGACTCGCTCCCTCCTTGGAAAAGGGGGGAGCGAGGAACACTTGCAAGGCAGAGCTGAGGAATTTGCTGAGTTTCTGTCGGATAAAGTCGCTCAGATTCGGTTGGACTTGGACTCTGGCAGGGCAGAGTCCATAGAGTTGACAGGGGCCAGTCTTAATCCATCTTTGTGGGAGGAGTTTGGGCCTGTTTCTCCCGAGGATGTGGACAGGGCTATGGGAGCGATGGGGACCTCCACCTGTTTATTGGACCCGTGCCCCTCCTGGCTGGTCTCGGCCAGCAGGGCGGTGGCATGCAGCTGGATCCGGGCGGTGATCACCGCTTCTTTGAGGGAGGGATCCGTACCGCAGTCGTTAAAAACTGCGGTGGTGCGACCCCTCCTGAAGAAGCCTTCCCTGGATCCAGCTGATTTGAAGAACTATCGTCCAGTCTCCAACTTACCTTTTTTAGGGAAAGTTGTGGAGAAGGTGGTGGTGACTCAGCTTCTGCAGCTCCTGGATGAAACAGACCATCTAGATCTTTATCAGTCGGGTTTCAGGCGCGGCTACAGTACCGAAACTGCCTTGGTCGCCCTGATGGATGATCTCTGGCGGGCCCGGGATGGGGGGAACTCCTCCATCCTGGTGCTACTTGACCTCTCAGCGGCTTTCGATACCATCGACCATGGTATCCTTCTGCATCGGCTTGGCGAGTTGGGAGTGGGAGGCACCGTTTTACGGTGGTTCTCCTCTTATCTCGCCGATCGGATGCAGTCGGTGTTGGCAGGTGGGCAGAGATCGTCCCCTAGGCCCCTATTATGTGGGGTGCCCCAGGGGTCGGTTCTCTCGCCCATCCTGTTTAACATCTACATGAAACCGTTGGGTGAGATCATCCGCAGACATGGGGTGTGTTTCCACCAGTACGCTGACGACACCCAGCTGTACATCACCACCCCGTCTGACTTCAGGGAGGCAGTGGACGTAATGTGCCGATGCCTGGACGACGTTAAGATCTGGATGGGGAGGAACAGGCTCAGACTAAACCCCGATAAGACTGAGTGGCTGTGGATATTGCCTCCTAAGGTTCATGACAATTACCCCTCCTTGGTCTTTGAGGGTGCGAAACTGACCCCCTCAGACCAGGTCCGCAACTTGGGGGTCCTCCTAGATCCACAGCTAAAATTGGACCACCATCTTTCTGCTGTGGCTAGGGGGGCCTTTGCACAGGTTCGCCTGGTGCACCAGTTGCGGCCATATTTGGAGAAGGAGGCGCTACTCACGGTCACTCATGCCCTTGTCACCTCGCGGTTGGACTACTGCAATGCGCTCTACATGGGGCTACCCTTGAAGAGTATCCGGAGACTTCAGTTGGTGCAAAATGCGGCTGCGCGTGCTGTGGTGGGTGTGCCAAGGTACACCCACGTGACACCGATACTCCGCCAGCTGCATTGGCTGCCCATCGGTCTCCGGGTCCAATTCAAGGTATTGATCACCATCTTTAAAGCCCTTCATGGCTTAGGACCAGGATATCTTCGGGACCGCATTCTGCCTCATACTTCCCTCCGACCGGTTAGGGCCCACAGAGTTGGCCTCCTCCAGGTCCCGTCGGCCAAACAATGTCGGCTGGCGGGCCCTAGGGGGAGAGCCTTCTCTGTGGCTGGCCCCGTGCTCTGGAACCAACTACCCCCAGAGACCCGGACTATCCCCACTCTGCTGGCTTTCCGTAAAGCCATTAAGACATGGCTTTTCCTGCAGGTGGGGGGGACAACTTAATTCCACCTGAGCCTACCCCCCAAGTATGTATGTGTTGAATGGATGTTGCTGTTGTAAATAATTGTTTTAAATTTTTGTACTTGTTTTTAAATTTTATGCAATTTCTTTGTTTATTCTTGTATTTCTCCTTGTTGTAAGCCGCCCCGAGTCCCTCGGGAGTTGGGCGGCATATAAGAATAACAAAATAAATAAATAAATAAATAAATGCACAATAGACCATCCTTGGTGGTGAATGCTCAGGATTATATTACTGGACACCATTCAAGAAGCAAGGATGCACTAGGAATATTGACTTCAGTCATGACAACTGCATTTCACTTTGATTGTATTAAATGGTGTGAGAGCAATGCATAGGAATGTTATTGTTACCACTGTCAAATGTTATCTTCATGAATGAAAAAATGACAAGGGTTTATTTGCCTCTTTTTCAAATTGACCTAGTGTTCAGTAGTGCATTCAGTTTGTTACTGGCAAATTTGTGAATTGTTGTGTTGGCAGAATAATAACAGACTGGCAAAAGAATTAGGATCAAATTTGGTGAATGTAACATTAAGGGATAGTCTGACTTTGATATAGTCTGGCATTGATTTTGACACATGCATACGTATATATTTATAGTTGTATTTGTATTTATATTCATATTCATATTTGGCTTGATAAACTTCCAGGTTTTTTTTTCTCCCTTAAGTTAGCATCTGAAATTTTATGACCTATTTTTCAAGCAATGTTAATTATTTCTTTTGACTGGAACATTCCTCGTGAATATTTGTTTCTTTGGGGGAGCAGAACAAAAACCTGACAACTGTTCATCAAGTAATGATGAATGAGCCAACCAAATTACATGTGTGGAAAATGCAAAAACTAGTTCAAGCACCACTTGTGAACGGTCTATTCAGCTTAAGCTAAAAAAGAAGAAAATCTGGAAAGAAAGTACAAAAGCTGCATTTTTTTATAATCTAGCAGTCGCCATGGAAATTAGAAAAACTGGCATTTATCCATTTGTCAGACATCTGCCAGAGTCCCCAAAGCAGAGGAAGGCCAACCATTAAATAGGGCTGCCATTTTACCTTTCCACATAGTTTTAGGAAACTGAAGCAAAGCATAAAATAAATTTCTGTAGCCCTCCTTTTTTTCAGTTGGACAGGAAGGGGTGTAGCATGCTAATGTCCCAAATTTCCTTTCTCTTGTATTCTTGAATACAAACATTGTTGAGATGGGAGGGCCCTCTTCTCCAATTACCAAAAGAAGTGTTTCTTAAAAGGTGGTTCAAAGGCTCAGGGATCAATGAAATCAAAATTATTTGCCAGAGTATGTTTTTAAAAATACAATTATAAAATCCCATCAAACAATTTGTGAGAAGCAGTAGCGGCAGCAAATGCATCGATTATAATCTTTAACATGGTTAATATTGATAAATATAACCCACTCAAACAAAATCTCCTTTGGGGCCCTCCATAATTTTTGGAAGTGGGAAGGGCTCCTCAGAGAACAGTTTAAGAAAAAACTAGCCTAAACCACCTCCAGTATGTTAAATCTTTCCAGTAATAAGTTTGGAACCTTGGAGGCCTTTCGTTGTGATTCTTAATTTTGGATTCTGGATTTATTGATCTTTTATGTGCACACTCTTTAGATGGTCCTATGTATTTCTTCATTTAGTTGAAAAGCCAGCTCTAATTACTTTGGAGGCATCTCAGCTCATTTTAAAATGTATTTATGATTGAATTTACATTACATCTGTTGGTTTATTACAATACTCAAGATAGCTCATAGCAATAAAAATATAAAGTATAAAACAAATAAATAGGATTAAAATCAGACATTAAACTAATTGACAATTAAACACTTGGAAAAAGAGATCTGTTTCTTTTCTTTCTAAATTCTGAGAGAAGAAAAGCCAAATGCTCCTTTTTAGGGAGTTATTCATACAACATTTTTCATATTCATCCATCCATTGACCCTATCTTGGCCATCAGCAATCCAAGCCTGATGTAGAATGAACTGCCCAACGCTGCAAGCCAACCCAAGACAGAGCTAGTATTTGAAAGCCAATTCCTACTCTAATCCTTGAAGGGAACATCACTGCTTCCGTAGCCATTAATTCATAGTAAAACTAGTTGCTTGACTCTTTCTCCCTGCTTCATACACCATAGGAAAACAAATTCTTCAGCCATTGTGTTCCACGATAGTATAGCACTCGTTTTGTAGCATTGTCAGTGAAAAGGATGATGTCATGCTCCTGACTCTGGGCTCGATGACTTTGGCGAACATTTCTGGAAAATCACCACCATCACTGACATGTTTTTCTCCAATTTAGTCCAGGTCCTGATGATGTTACCTAATGAAATGTCTGCAAGCAGACAACCAAGCTCAGGGAGCACCAAGGACTCCACAGTTCTATTCCTGCATACATTTTTTCCTCTGTATCCAACAACTGACTTCCGAGCAGCAGAGGAATCTCCATATAGGCCCCTTCTACTAATCTAAGTCACTGGGCAGGCTGATAGTGGGAGAAGCTGACAATAAGACGTAAGGAATTTAATGAGCCACAGTGGCGAAGTGGTTAGAGTGCAGTACTGCAGGCTACGTCTGCTAAATGTCCGCTGCCTGCAATTTAGCCATTCAAATCCCACCAGGCTCAAGGTTGACTCATCCTTCCATCCTTCCGAGGTGGGTAAAATGAGGACCCAGATTGTTGGGGGCAATATGCTGAACTCTGTAAAACGGCTTAGAAAGGGCTGCAAAGCATTGTAAAATGGTACATATTTATTTATTTATTATTTATTTTGTGAGATTTATATACCGCCTCACAGTGCAAGCACTCTCTAAGCGGTTTACACCAGTAAACAATGTATATTTATATTGCCCCCAACAATCTGGGTCCTCATTTTATCTACCTCGGAAGAATGGAAGGCTGAGCCAACCTTGAGCTGGTGAGATTTGAACTGCTGACCTGCGGATCACAGTCAGCTAAAGTGACCTGCAGTACTGCCTCTAACCGCTGCGCCCCCTCAGCTCTTATAAATCTAAATCTAAGTACTATTGCTATTAATGGCTTTAAAGGTCGACACTGACTTCCTAAGTGTGTTCTGCTAGGCACTTAGTAGCCAGTACAGATCTTTCAGGTCAGACACCTTGAGTTGTCTGTGGCTCATAGCCTGACCACATTTTGTAATAAATTTCCAGACTTTTCAAGAGTAGCCCCACATTGCAGTATCTGATGTAGATTACAATCCAGGCATAGATAAATGGCACTAGTCCAAATGTCTCAGGAAAGATCACAGTTGGTGCATAAGCTATAATCAGGCAATGTACTTCTCACCACAGTTGCCACCTGCAAATCCAATGAAAGCTGAGGCTCAAGGGACACTCCCAATCTTGACTCTACTGTTTCTGAGAAGTCAACAAGCTTCAGTTCAATCCCAGGTTCTCTAGCAGCCCTAGAGAAATCTAGATAGGAAGCCTAGATTTCGTTTCAGCTTGTTCTCCCTCATGCAGCCTGATTCAAACAATGTTCAGAGTCATTGGAGTTAGAAAACAGAGAACGGTAAAGCTGGATGTCAGTAGTGTATTCATAGCAATCCATTCCAGTGTTGCAAATGACCTTCCCTTCAGGGGCGGGTTCCTAATTTTTTTACTACCACTCTACGGGCATGGCTTATTTTGTGGGTGTGGCTTGCCAGCCATGTGACCGGGTGGGTGTGGGCCTCGGGAGCTTGGCAGCGGCTGGAGAAGCAGGGGGCATTGCCCACCCGCAATGCAGCCCCCCACAGCGGGAACAGCAAGACTGCAGCAGCGGTTCTTCTAGGAGGCTCCGTCCGGCCTGAATGATTCTCCCCATTCGATGATCCTAGGCTCCTGCCGCCCGTTCCCCCTCCCCTCAGCAGCTCGAGAAGCCTCGAACGTGCGAAAATGCCTGGGATCATCACCGCGCGTTCGTGGCTTCTTGGACTGCTGAAGGGAGGGGAATGGAGATAGCTCCTGCCACCCGTTCTTTCAGCATCTCACGTGCTCCCTCAGCCATCCTCCCCTGCTTGTACTCACTGTGGGGTAGGAAGGCAGCGCATGTGCAGTGCCGGAAGCTCGGCTTCTGGGCATGTGCAGAAGAAATTTTTTTTAAAAAATTAAAAACAAAATTCAAAAAATGGCGGCACCCAGGCACTGGCAACCGACTGCACCGGTACTGTGACATCACCAGCGGGCCGCGACCGGTGCTATAGAGTGGACCGCACTGGTAGGAACCCACCACTGCTTCCCTTGCAGTTACATGTAGTGGTTAAACAGCAAAGCCAGGTACAAACCTGTGGAATGCCTACGGGGCATACCCCAATTAGAACCACTGCAAAATTGCTCCCAAGGCCCAGCCCTGCTGGATGTTCCAGAGGATATCATGGTTGAAACTACTGAATGTTCTAGCAGGCTGTCCTTCTTCCATCTAGTTTCAAGTACTGCTCACTTATCAAGATGACCTGAGCCATGTCTGGATTGAAATTCAAGGTAAAATGGACCCACAAAATTAGTTTTATTTTGCTGAGTGAAACATTGAACTTTTGTCTCCCAAAGCCTCCTTTCTGAGAGCTATATTAGGATATGATTTGCAAACCCCAAGGATGATCTTATAGTAAATTTGCAGTTGTTTCTATTACTTTTTCTTAAGGGAACCAAATCATATAGATGTGTACCAAAAGTGTATTAAGAGAAGAGCAACAAAGATGATTAGGGGACTGGAGGCTAAAACATATAAAGAACGGTTGCTAGAACTGGGTAGTTCTAGTCTGATGAAAAGAAGGACTAGGGAAGACATGATAGCAGTGTTCCAATATCTCAGAGGTTGCCACAAAGAAGAGGGAGTCAAGCTATTCTCCAAAGCACCTGAGGGCAGGACAAGAAGCAATGGGTGGAAACTAACCAAGGAGAGAAGTAACCTAGAACTAAGGAGAAATTTCCTGACAGTTAGAACAATTAATCAGTGGAACAACTTGCCTCCAGAAGTTGTGAATGCTCCAACACTGGAAGTTTTTAAGAAGATGTTGGATAACCATTTGTCTGAAGTGGTGTAGGGTTTCCTGCCTGAGCAGGAGGTTGGACTAGAAGTCCTCCAAGGTCCCTTCCAACTCTGTTATTCTGTTAAATCCAAGAGTTTCAACTCATTTCAAACTACTGACTAGGTCTGCTAGGAGTTATGTTTTGGTGAGCTTTGGAGGGCCACAGGATGCACACTTGTGCTGCAAAAATCCCTCTTGCCATGGATGAAACTCACAGGCTCAGCTTTTCAAAACAGCGTCCTAGCTTGTGAACCACCCTTTACTGTCAATAAGCCATTGAGAATGAGATAGTGTTACACCTCCAATTTACTGTAAGCAGCTTAGGTTATATAATCATCATCACAGATGATTGCCCTGAATGGTAAACACATTTTTCTTGCTTACATCTGTCAGGTCCCTGATAACAGATATTTATGGGCTCTCACACAACAAAATGTTTGTTGTAACACCCACAGCCTTCTATAGCTGATTTCAACAGGGAACAGTTAACAGCAGGACTACTGAATTGCTGGTGAAAAGATGAGTTGTCTTCCTATACTGATTTATGCTCATGGCTCTTTTTTCTGAATATCATGTAAGTTTGCATTACTGATGCAAATGCGAATCTAAATATGTGTTCAGATGATAGGTAGTTCTGAATGAGATCTGTTTTGCATCCTATCAAAAAATGACTATCCTTGTTTAAAGATCTGAATCTAATAAACCTAAGACCAGTTCATTCCTCTTTATTGTAGCTTATAAGATAAGAATGTTATAGCTTAATGTTGCCAACTATGAGTAAAATCAAGAGATCAAGTAGACATAGAAAGCTATGCAGTTGTTTTTTTATAAGGCGGCCACCTCTAAAGCAAATCCTGGAAAGGTAATTTTTACATTCTAACAGTTATAGTGAAAATAGTCCTCTTTATATAATATTTGGGAAATATGCAGGTATTAAAAGCTAATCCCTAATGTTTATCTGTCCAGTTGTCATACTTTTTTCATAGATAACCATTTATAGGGTTTGCAATATCTATGATGCGTATTTCCCTACACCTGAATATATTTAAAATTGTGGCAATGTACTATATAAAACAATCCTAACAGAAATCAAAGGCATATTTTGCTGCACCCATGATTTACCAGTGGTAGGTAAATCACATGAAAGTTGGATCATGTGAAAGGCTGAATAAAATAAAATGGATGCCTCCATACTGCAGTAGTGAAGAAAATTGCTGAGAATAATTTGAATGCAAAGAAATCAGACCATTAAGTACTAGATGATGTAAAACCTGAAGTTAAACATTAAAAATGATGCTCAAGATTAAATATTTTGGACACATAATGCAAAGGCAAGAGTCACTAGAGAAGACATTGATACTTGGAAAAATGTAAGCAATTGCAAAAGGGCAGACAAAAGACAGAGTGGCTAGATATTATGATGACAGAAGCGTGGGCTTACAAAAACTTAAATAGTCACCGATACTGATAATCCTGGTATAATTATTTACAATGGGCCAGAAAGAGTTGAAAGTAACTGAATAACTGAAAATATCAACAGAAAATTATAATATTATTTATTGAGCCCTTGATCTTCTCCATCATCCTTAGAAGTGGTATGTTTCTATTAAAGTTTGTTGTATAAAAATCAAATATATATATATTTACAATACCACAAGTAGAATTCTTCTTCAATCAGTTACAGGAGAGTTAGTTTCATTTCAGCAGAGTTCAGAGTGAGAGAGTACAGAGTGTGGACTGGGAGCCACGCCCAGCCTTAAGCTTAAGTTCCAGTTTCGATTCTCTGCACAGACTCAGAAGTGGTTAGCTCCTATTGGCTGATTCAGTTACTATGCCTATTCATTGGCTAACTTTGTTAACATGGCTCTCCCAGTCATGAATATTCTAACAGTTTCTCCGAAAGGATCTCTCTAAAGTGGAAATTCTGGCATTTGCAGAAATATGGTATACTTTTATCAATATTGGATGCAAAGAATGGAAATCCTGTTCAATACAATGGTGAAATATCATCTTAAGGATATTGAAAGTCTCTTCCATTCTTTGAAAAAGAAGTAAAGTCTTTGGGAACCCCAGTGGGAAAGGATGCAGAGTGAGAAGTAGCATCTAAGCCACAATGATATCACAGTGACGATATATGAGCCATGATACTACCAGAGAAATAATACAATTATGCATTTCATGATGTCTAATGCAAGTATGTAAGTTGTGTCATTGCATTATGATGTGGCCACACATGTCATTTACATGCTGTTCTTATTTCCCCTGCAGAGCTCAGTCAACTGTTTACTTAAAGAACAAAAACTTTGTGAGTAAACTTATGTTCCTAAATCTGTTAATAAGGATAAACTTTGGAAGAGTTTCTCTGATGGCCTGCAACTAACCTTGATGGTACTCTCAAAGCCTGATGTGAAATATCTTCAGGACCAGTGGTGGGTTGCTCACGGTTCGGACTGTTTCTTAGAACTGGTAGCGGCAGTGGCGGGAGGCTCCTCCCACCTGCCCGGGACACTTCTGCACATCTGCAGAAGCGTCGCGAGTGAGCACACATGTACGAACCGCTGGCAAGCTAATTTAGAACCCGCCACTGTTCAGGACCCTGATTTGGAAGAGTAGGATGCTTAGAAAAATTGCAGGCCTCTGTGCTGCTTTCTTCCCCTCCTATCTGAGCATTTTCCCCAGCACCAGCAAGGCAAGAGTTTTCAATAAAGCTGCAACCTTGAAACAGATGTAGGAGGAGACATGCATTTTGGAAGTTCTACACCCACGAGTAAACAGAGAAAAGCAGCCAAATAAAACAATGTGTTTCCCCTTCAAAGCAAGTGGATGGTCCAGAGGAAAAAGAAGTATAGAAGCACAACACAATGTAGAAAAATGCAAGCAGTCTACACGCTGGCCATTAACAGAGAAGCAAAATCAGAAGAAATCCCAGAGAGAGAGAGAGAGAGAGAGAGAGAGAGAGAGAGAGAGAGAGAGAGAGAGAGAGAGAGAGAGAGAGAGAGAGAGAGAGAGAGAGAGAGAGAGAGAGAGGAATTAAGGCAGAAGGCAGAAATGGATCCGTAAGAAAAAAACATTGCTAGTAATACTACAGAGTGTCGTAGAGTAATAGTAAAGAAGAAATTTTGTAATAATAATAGAAGAATTATACCATAGAGTGTAGTATAAAGGAAATATTGTAATAGCAATTGACTAGTAGCAATATAATATAATAACAGTTATAATGATTAGCATAATAAAATAATAGCAATAGAATAGAGTATAGGACAGAGACAATGGAAAGCATTCACACGTAAATTTGTAAATTTTATATTTTACTTTTATATCTTGGGTGTTTTTTTTCCTCAAAATAAAACATTTTCCCAATCCTTGTAGGGGGATATAAAAAAAAACTACCTATCCACACTCCAGCATTTTTGTGGCTCTCTTGAGTCTGTGGTCAATCTAACTGGGCATGGTTTAAAAAATAATCCATGACACCTGGTTGTTGAAAATATTGTCCCATTCTCCATTCTGACCTTGCAGTATTACTGACTTGTTTCAAGAATCAATCTTGGTTCATTCTTGAACTGATTTTACTTTTGCAATCAGATGCTTTATATCCATCTTAAACGTTAAGCCAGGGGTAGTTACTGGCTCATTGCTTAACTGCATCTCCACATTCTTGAGACCAGAAAAGTCCTATCTTGTTCTAGGGCAAGGGTCTGCAACCCACGGCTCTGGAGCCACATGTGGCTCTTTCACCCCTCTGCTTCAACTCCCTGTCGCTCAAAATATGCGTCACAACTGCCAATGTGCGACATCCGCCGGCACGTGATTTATTGAGCTTTTCGACCCATCTTTTTTTTTCCGGAGTTCAAAATGTTTTTGTTACATGCAGAAATAAAAATGTGTTTTCTCTGTAGCAGGTCATTGATTTCATAAATGCAACACACTATAGTTTTTTTATACATAGCATAAAGGTAAAAAATATGATATATGCACTGTTATCTTTTAGATGTCAAAAGGTTTTTGTGGCTCCTGGTGTTTTCTTTTCTGTGGGAAACGGGTCCAAATGGCTCTTTCAGTTTTTAAGGTTGCCGACCCCTGTTCTAGGGACTCAAATCAAAGCTGGGAAGGTTTGTTCAAATTATGGGAAGTAAAATCAAGATAAGATCAAAACAAAAAGATGAGAAAAAGTAAAGGTAAAGGAGATGACTTTTGGAGGCAGTGCCATACAAGACCCATCACAAGACCCTCACTTGATGTGATCCATCAGAAGACCCATCACTAAACCCTTATCTGACGTGACCCTTCCATCACAAGACTTACTGACCACACAAAGCCCTTATAAGCAGAACACCAATACTGACATTCCCTAAATTCCACTGAAGATGTTACTGAGCCTGATAACAAAACATTTGGGAACCAACCCACAAGCTCAGAGAATGAACCTCTACCCTCATCCTACATACCTGAGCTACAGATATTCGCCACTATCACTATCACATCAAGTGAAGGTCTTGTGATGGGTCTTATGATGGGACCCATCACACCTGACCATCACTAGACCCATCACTGGACCCTCACTTGAAGTGACCCTCCCATCACAAGACCTACTCACCACACAAAGGCCTTAAAGCAGAAGAATGCCAACACTGACATTCTGCTGAAAATATTACCTAGCCTGATAACAAAACATTCAGAAACCAACCCACAAGCTCAGAGAAAAAACTTCCACCCTCAATGTTAAAAGATCCCCATATTATTTGCGGCATTTGACTGCTGAGGCAATCAAGATGGAGCTTCAGCTTATCAGCATCTGTGATGGGCAAGGAGAACAAATAACAAAGCATCCATGCTGGCATCTTCATACAAATGCAATTATTTATATCCGCTTATGTCCGTCATCAGGACAAAAGTATGCAAGGTTAGCATTTGTGCCACATGATCATAGGCATGTTCTTTGGGTGTCATTGCAGTTTCCTGTAGACATCACTCACTCTACCAAAAAGTTATCTTCTAGATCAGGGGTGTCAAACTGGCAGCCCTCGGGCCAGATGTGTCACACACAGGCCACTCCCAACCCAACTCTGCAAAGGGAAAAAACATTGCGATACATCACGTGACCGCAACATGACGCCGTGAGTTTGACATCCATGTTCTAGATCAAATACGGTATTAGAGCTGTGTTCTCCTATGGATGGCTGTGAACAAAACAGCAATGAGTTTCATCCTCATCAAGTATCAGCTTGAGTTTTATTTCAGTTCTTGAAAGGTCCAGATTTGAACAAGTTTCAATGGATATGACCTTCTTTTAAAAAAAACAATTCCAGCAATGTCCATTCATTTTCTTGACAACAGGATTCAAAAGCCAGACAATCTATAAATGAAAAAACAATTGAAATAAAGGCCAAGGATACAGGACAGGGAAAACTAGGAGAAAGAAACAAATATCAACAAATAAACTAAGCAAGGTCTTATCTATGACAAATTCATTTATGTTCAAAAATCCTTTAGCTCACGACAATATGACAATACGAAATGTTTATCTAATTGCGCATTTTAAATGGAAACTGTGGGTAGAAATCCAATAAATAGTTAGGATTAATAATTCCAGTGTTAGAGTTTGGAAAAAGTATATTTTAACTGAGTCTGTGTTGCTCCCTTCCAGATAAGAATTTGGGAGGTTAATTTAATTGAGAGATGTGATAAGTATTGAGACTGCATAGTTTACTCCAAGGTCCGCTGTTCAAGCGGGAAAATGGAGACTGTTGATTGGTTGAGCCATCTGACAGCTCTCTATAAAAGGAGAAGCTGTCAGCCTGGCTCTCCGCTGGATCTTACACTGTGTTACAATGAAGAGCTGTTTGTCTTAAGCCTGTCTCAAGCCTCTTCAGTCCCAGGACTCAACAAGATGATTTTGGACATTCTTGTGACTTCTCCCAGAATGCATTAAACAATTAATACACAATTCACAAACCCCAGTGTGTACCTTGCTTGCATAACAGCTACCTGCCTCTCCTCATCTGCTGGTCTCCTTACTGCTTTGAAAGTAATAGAAGCAGAAGGGAAGCAGATCTGTCTCCTACTTCTTTGGTCTGATACCAAGTATCTCTGCCTGCCAGTAGTAGTTCTGGGGAAAGCTGTTTCTAAGAGAAAGAAAGGGGTAAGGAAGTGCTTAAGTGAATTTGCCTTCCTAACCAGAATGAATTGTTACTGAAGTAAGTACCTGAATTTCTATTCTGAACAGAGCTATGATGACAATGCTGTTGTGGCTTGCCCGCATCCCGTGCAGCTGGTTGAGGATCCGGAGGACCTAGAGCCGCCCGTGGCGCGGCACTATCACCCTGTGTACCTGGCACCTGAGTCTGACAGTGATGAGGACTCAGTGCCAGAGGAGCAAGACCAGCCAAGACCTTCTGCACTTTTTCAGCTGGTGCAGAGTGAGTCCTCAGAGGAGGAGGAGCCTCTGCTGGATGCGAGGGTTCGCAGAGCAGCCAGCAGAAGGGATCGGCTTTACAGCCGGAGGTCTCCTCGCAGGTAAAGCTGAGGGTTAATGGGCCACGCCCTCAGGCTATTTAAGTTCTGGAGCATGCCTGAATTATTGCTGGAAGCAACATCTGTGTTCTGCGAGCACTTCAGAGTCCTTTTGTATCAGAGTTCCTGCTTTGAGTCCTGTGTTTGGAAATAGCAGCTTCTGGAATGCTTATTTCTGGGATTTCAGCCAACTTGAGTGAGTGAAGAGATAAGGAAATACTTAATTGGTATTTGTGTGTTGGACATTTGAACTTTGGTTAAATAACTCACAAAGACACGAAGGAACTTTATTCCCCGAGACTCTCTTTATGTTTGTTTATGGACTTTAAACCCCTGCGCTTTTACTAAGCATCTTCATTAGTAAAAGGAACCCTTTTGCTTTGGTAGCAAACAAGTTGTGTGTGTATTTTTTCTGTGGGTTGCGATGCTGGCACACAACAGATGCTTCCCTAATCAGAGACTGTCCTATTAGTGTCCAGCCTGAAGGCAAGGTCAAATGCGTCATCAGTTTAGAATCAAGAGCCCTAATTCCACAAGAACCCTAATTCCAGTCCCGTGAATTCTGTTGATGCTTCTCTTGTGCCAATTTGACTTCACTATTAGTAAGTCAGATTCTTGTGTATAGGTAGCATATAACAAACTTTTACTGGTTTGAACTGGTTACTTATGCCTGACGGAACCAACACATTTCCTTAGCTCATAACTCCTTTTGCCATTTTTTATAAAACAGGATAAAAATAGCATACTTGGATACATATCTTTCCCATCACTGTCTCCAAGGTAAACAAACTTTAAAAAGATGACGCAAGTCGAAAGCACACTTAAGACAGCCTCATCTTTTGGGCTGGCTGCTGCAAAGGACAGACATTTAACAGCGATTTCAAGAAAAAAGAAATATTACTCTCACAATACCCATACCCACTGATCTCGAGGAGTCATTGAAAGATCTCGAGGAGTCATTGAAATCTGCTCAGAGGATTTGATAGTGACAGAGAATCTCTTAAGAAACACTCCACTGCATAACATTGTACATGAAAAACTTTAGAAACAATTTAATAAATAGTTAATTGCGGCTTCCCAATTAAAGTGGTGTGAAATGGAAACACACACACACACACACATTGCAGTGATTTAAATATCAGAAGGGCATTTGAGACTGTTAACTGCATTAGCTGCAAGAATTTGACTTGTATCTAGCATCCTGCTGTGCTTATCTATTTTCTGAGCTTCCCTTTGTCCTACCCCCCCACCCCACCAATAGAGAAGGAGCTTTCTGTGTATGATAAGAATTCAGCCTATTGACTAGAGTAGGTAATTGATGAAGCACTTCAGGATGGGAGCCCTATTATCGCTCTGCGCACATTGTAAGAACCCACTTGTGAAATCTCTCTCTATTATTTGGGTATTTAGATCTGTAGATCCATTGATTTTTCTCCCCCCTCGGTAAAATATTTTTAATAAATCATTCTGAAGTCAATAATGTTTCCCTGGTTGCCAAAAATTATTATCCAGCAAGACTATGAGGCCTAATGCATACAGTATGCTATAAAATTGTATTAAGGAAACATTTTATAGTGGAAATATAGCTGCAACTTTATTTCCTCCCCAAGTGGAAATGTTAAAGGGTTTGGCGTTGCTTCATAGCTAGGCTATAATTATATTCTGCCAAATTGGAAAGGGTGACTCCTAACTCTTCCTCTAGATAACTTGGTTAAAGTATACACTTAGGGAACATTTCCTCTATATTCAGCAAACGTGGATGCCTCTGGTACCAGCATTTGCTGATAGAATTACCATATGTTGGGAAGGGGCAAGGCATGTATCTCTAAGCATATGGTGGTCATGTTCCAGAGTCACCGATAATCTGTTTTATATGCCTGCATCATTAGAGATATATGTCTCCTCTATTCATTCCACTGTGTTCATCGGTAGACATTCATTTATACGTGACAGGCACATAAGCTACATAAAGTGGGGTCATTTATCAGGCTACCATCTAGCTCGGCGATGCTGTTACAGCTGGACTTCAGGACACAAACAGAGGATGCAATCAAAGGGCTGCTCCACTCCCACCCCAAGTGGCTATATAAGATATGGATGATGATGGAGACATTGACAAATACCTACCGGCAGCAGCAGTAGGAGATGACCAGGCTGAGCCCAAGGGAGGAAACAAATGTGTCATAAGTCATGAGTCCCTTCAGGCCCAGAAGAGATCTAAGTCCAGCCCACCTTGAATGTGTCTTTTATTTTTCCTGCATTTCCCCTCACTGTTAGTAGCTCAGATTCTTGTGGAGAGATTAAGATTGCAATCAATCTTTAAACTCGTTTGAACTGCCTGAATCTCCTGATTTCCTGGGCACTTGATAGCAGCCAAGTCAACATGAACAAACTAGAAACCACCAGATGTGATGCTAGTCACCACAGAATAGATGTGATACTAGTCAACATCGAATCTTCTCTTTCTTCTTGTTAAAAAATATGTTGAAATCAGAGGATGTCTGGCCTAGCTTTAGAAGCTCTCGATGTTCATTTTATTCCTTGTTCTTTTAAAATCTGTTCTCCTTTCCTACAGACAAAATGGCTCACATCCAAAAATAAATATAGCCGTGGTAATTCTCATTGTAGCCGGATAGTTTTGATGGTGCTATGATTTAAGATAGTTCCACATAGAAACATATCTTATCTTTTTTTTAATCAGAATCCACAATTTCCCCCCTCTTTTTGTTCTGAACGCTTAAGGATTAGAAGCATGGAACAGAGAGACAAGAAAAAATAAATGTGAACTGAGTATTTTATTAAGATAGCCCCTCTAAGATTATTATTTTATCATCCAGAACCACTAGTCTAATTCTCTGTAGTCAGTCTAATAGAGAGTGCAAGCAAGCAATGAAAATGCAGCACTAAATGCATTTTTTTTTCAGATCTCTCAAACCTACATTAGCTTAAGATAGATATTCTTACTTTTAAACACTTCAAGGAAAAGAAGAATATTTTGTATCTTCCTTTGAATGGCAAGGAGTTCTCAGCATCTTATTTCTAAAGTTTCATTTGAAGCACATCTTTCTTCATGAGCTTTGGTGGATATGTGAAGTTTTGATATAGAGGGAGTGGAGGTCTGGCTCCTAGTCCTACCCATAAAACTTCCCATGATGCCTTTATCTAGTTAGAAGTTGTTCTGTCCCCACGGGTATGCCCCCAAAATCAGATGCACAAGAAGGAATTGGAAATAATATTGTTTTACTGCAAATAAATTCTTAGCCAGAGTTGAGTTTGTTGAAAAGAATATCATTCATTCACAAAGTATTTCCAGTATTTGGCTAGAGTCTGAAAGAGCAATTAAGGAGTCTTATCTCACCTCCTGGAGGTTTTGGCGAAAATCCAAGCTCTCATTAATCACAGGAAAAATGTTAACTGTTAATAATCCGAGATGCAGATACAAGAACCAAAATGCTGAAACCACAGAACGGGGTTGTTCTCTGCAACGAAGCCCCTCGTGACAGACTCTTAAATATCCTCAGGGCGTGGCCAAGACCTGCATTACTACTCACGAGGAAGCCTCCTCCTGAGTAGCCACTCATGTCTCTTTGAGAACCTGCGTGCTCTGGCATCCAGAAGAGCCTCCTCCTCTTCTCCTGAGTCACTAATCTCAGGAGATGCATCAGGTTCTAATTGTTCACCAGCCTCTGACCCCACGTCCTCTTCACTCTCCGTCTCTGGTGCCAGGAACACCGGTCTTCTGTACTGCACCCTCACTACCTCCAAATCCTCGGGATCGGCTGCTAATTGCTCTGGACTCAACCTGGCCACAACAGAAGTATGGTGGGAACACCTATTGCAGACTCTATGGAGAAGTGCATCTTCCAGCTTGAGTGTTTTGCAGCCCAGCAGCAGTTTTGCTTCCATGCAGAATCACAAAATTAGGAGCCTTTGGTGCTCTCTCAGCTTGGTTGTTTTCTTGCCGATGTTTCATTACCCAAACTAGGTGACATCTTCATCACTGAGCCGTGGTGGCGCAATGGTTAGAATGCAGTATTGCAGACTAACTCTGCCAACTGCCAGCAGTTCAATCCTGACTGGCTCAAGGTTGACTCAGCCTTCCATCCTTCCGAGGTGGGTAAAATGAGGACCTAGATTGTTGGGGGACAATATGCTGACTCTGTAAACTGCTTAGAGAGGGATGTAAAGCACCGTGAAGCTGTATATAAGTCTAAGTGCTATTGCTATTTCAACCTTGAACTACAAATATTCTCCTTTGTTAGATCCACAAAATTATTCCGATTCTAGACATGGTGATTGACATCATCAAAGGAGATGGCAAACTATTGTTCCTTGGGTTCTATGGGCTAGGTCAGGGGTGGGCAAACTATGGTTCTTTGAGGACCTGTGGACTTCAATTCCCAGAATTCCTGAGCCAGCCATGCATGTATGGCTGGCTCAGGAATTCTGGGAGTTGAAGTCCACAGGTCCTCAAAGAGCCATAGTTTGCCCACCCCTGGGCTAGGTGATGATGATCAATCAAACCCAACTGGAGTCAAGATTGCATCATTTAACCATTTGCCCATTCTCATATATTTTTGGACTTCTCCATTTAATAGCACTTGAATACTTTCACATATAACAGATAAATTAGGAATAAAGAGTTGAACACCTTCCATAAGTCTGTGTATTCGATTTCCATGCCATGGTGAAAAGCAATGGACAAGGGGAGATCTGGGTTACACCTTAAAAAGAGAAATTGGGGACAGGGTATAATACAACTATACATTTTCCCCTGGAAAATAGTGCAAAACTAGGATGCTTCCTGACTATTCCTGATTTGCTTTGGCTTGAATGTTGCTTTCAGCTGCTGGAGACTTCTTTAATCTCCCTGACCTTAAACCACTTGTGGGTACTGGGACTAATCTGCTGGGTTTGCCAACACTGACAAGAGGGCATTTTGTCAGTACCTTTACTGCAAATGGAGTATTCATACCATGCTAATTTATTCTGCAGAGGGTCTCTATGGCTTTCTCCAACTTATTGCTCACATATTTATTAATTACGGTTGCATAAAGCATTTACAGCACAATACTGAATATATTTCATGGGTAGCTGATAGGAACAAGCCATACTGTTGAAGCAGAAAACAGTGGGGGATTTTTTCACTTTTGAACATACATTTTTCTTTGCCCCAAAGGACCCAGCTAGGCAATGATGATGAAAATGAATGGATGTACCCCTGAAATATTCTTCAAAATCGGAAGGCTTGGGAATGTGTTTTTTAAATATTTATATATTGATAAAATATATTGATAAATATACATTTATTTTTTTAAAAAAAGTCCCCAGTTATTTTATTTATTTTGATATTTTTAAAGAAAAGAAATACATGTGGCTCACAAAATGTGAGAGCATTCCAAAATATTTGCAAGAGCTGACACAGTTTTGTTGGCATCTTTTGAGATATAGCAGCTTGAGATTCACCTGGCAATCTGGCAGAGGTTTAAAAAGGCAGAAGCAGAAGCCAAAGGATGATCAATGCTCCCAAAGCCAAGCTAAGCAGGTAGCAGCTACAATGAGACAGAAACCAAGTGGCAAAACAGAGGGATGGGAATCAAAAGTCAGGCTGGAAAGACTATTTTTAATATCAATTACATTACATATTTGAATTGTTTTCCATTTTCTTCCTTACTTTGGTTGCATTGCCTTTGAATGTTCCTAAGCATAGTAACATTTTCTCTGAATAAAAAAATGGAATGGAATGGAATGGAATGGAATGATAGAGTAGAGTAGAGTAGAGTAGGAGTAGGAGTAGGAGTAGGAGTAGGAATAGAATAGAATAGAATAGAATAGAATAGAATAGAATAGAATAGAATAGAATAGAATAGAATAGAATAGAATAGAATAGAATAGAATTCTTTATTGGCCAAGTGTGATTCGACCCACAAGGAATTTGTCTCCAGTGCATAAGTTCTTGGTGTAGACACATACAACAATTGTTCATTAAATATATTATTATAGTACTTTTGTATATGATTTCACATTGTTGTGTTAATATTAATAACAAAGACAGATTTACTTGGAACAGCTTACATCCTGCCACAATACCTTTACTATTATTAAACAAGATCTACTTATGCCAGGTCCTTGGGAAGGAGTCGCTAGGTAGGTAAAAATGCCAAATGCAGTCTAAACATCTGGCTAACTGCACAACCAACCATTATAATAAATGGTAATTGGCTTATGCGGCCTGATTTTTTTGGTCCACGCTATATGCACAGTAGTCTGCTGGTAAATGTTTAATCACTGGCTGTGCCAGTTCCATTGCCATCATCACACCATGCCACTAGCTGCTGAATAGCTAACTGATGTGTCAGTTCTGTTCTCAGCTGTCTCCTAAAATTCCAGATGATTTAACCATCAGCGTTTATGAGACTCTTGAGCCAGTAGGAGCCAGCTCCACCAAGCCATCTCTTTGTGATTCATATTATTGTTTTGTAGGATTGTTTTTTTTTAAAAAACTTTACTTTTAATAAGGTCACAACCATGTACCTCCCACCCAACCTACCTATGGATATTCCTTGTAGACATGACTGTTTGCAAGCTTCTCATAGAGTTGATATTTGCATCCGGATTCTTTTTCCTCCAAAACGGAATTCTACTACTTTTGTTGCAGCTCATTTGAGTACATTAATTTTAGTTATTATTAAATTAAGCTTTTTTTATTATTAAATTTACACCACCCCCCAGTTTCTGCTTACATCAGCACTCAAGGCAGCTTACAGCAATTGCAACAAAATACAAAGTGTGACAGTAAAGTCAATACTATTAAAATTAATTAGCAATTAAAAGCTTGTGGAAAGATATTTCTTTTAGCTATTTTACTTTATTAATTTACAGGGACCAAAAACTTCTGTCCAGTATTCAAGAAGAAAAAAAGAAGTTACGGGGAGGCATTAATAAATAATATCCTAAAACTTCAGCAAAAAGGAAATCTACCAAACCCCACCCAACATAAAAAATCAGCCCCAAAACTTTCTAAAAGCAATGTCCATCAAGCAGGTCTCCACATTCCTAGAGACTCCAAATGACTTTCTCATGTGGCTTCATGTAGATGTTGAAGAACACAGGAGACAAGGAGAACACTGTGAAAGATCATCTTGGCATTTCCAGAAAGGAAGGACTTGAACCATTGGAAAGCCAGTTGGTCCAGAAGGTTGGTCCAGAAGGTAAGAGGTCCATGACAACAATCAGAATTGCTATGCGCTGAGACTATGAAACCAACTGTTGGATTTAAATCAGTTGAAAAGGTCCAAAATCAAGTAAACCATGATGTCCCTCATCTCTCTACATAACCCTGCTCTACATAACATTTAC
Organism: Diadophis punctatus similis; assembly: GCA_023053685.1. Lineage (NCBI taxonomy): Eukaryota > Metazoa > Chordata > Lepidosauria > Squamata > Dipsadidae > Diadophis > Diadophis punctatus. Next base: position 145,031,225 of record JALIGW010000001.1, read on the forward strand.
TTAGTCTGCAATAGTTAAATAGTCTTGGATTGGCACCAGAGTGACTCAAGTTAGCAATAGCACTCAGCAATAGCACTTAGACTTATATACCGCTTCATAGTGCTTTACAGCCCTCTCTAAGCGGTTTTCAGACTCAGCATATTGCCGCCAACAATCTGGGTCCTCATTTTACCGACCTCGGAAGGATAGAAGGCTGAGTCAACTTGAGCCTGGTGAGATTCGATCTGCCAAACTGCTGGCAGCCGGTGATCAGCAGAAGTAGCCTGCAGTACTGCACTCTAACCACTGCTCCACCGTGGCTCAGTTGAAGCCTACCTTCAGCAATCAGCCATGGAATTGGTGACTTCGGTGATGACTTCACTATAATTGATTTTATACAGAGTACGATGATAACTACAATGATGATGACAACCATGGCAGGGACTCTTCAATAAACTGAAGCATCGATTGGAAATATTCTGTTATGTCTTGAATATTCACTCCAGAAACTGCCACCTTTCTCTAAGCTGCTGTTACTGCTGAAGTGCAAGAGTGGGTCTGCTAGAAAGATTTCCTGTTTGCTAAATCATGCAGCTGATTGCATGACTTTCACTAAAATAGAATTGACCATATGGCATCCGGCTCTAGCAACTGTATAGACAGTCAGGCATCTGTATATTTTGACACATCCTCCATATCCAGATTGAAGATTTATATAAATTGCAATAAGTATTACTCCTTTTTATTTTGTTTTCTAAATGGTGATGTCAGTTGCTTCGGGCTTCCTTTGGGGGGGGGGAGAAATGTGCAAATCAAAGGAGGACACAAAGAAACAAACAAGGGAATGCTTGATTAGCCAGATGAATGTGGAGTTGTCTGTTCTCTTTAGGTAAAAGCAGGCATGTGAACTAGCAGTTAAGACCCTAATACAGTGAATATACTTTTGCAAAAGGAAGAGAGATTTAGAAGGTACTGTCATATCCTTCATTACTCCAATTTAGAATAGTGTTGGGTGATTGCATTTACCATCCCATTGACAAAGAAAAAGTGTCTTTTAAGCAGGGGCGGGTTCCTAATTTTTTTTACTACCACTCTGTGGGCGTGGCTTACTTTGTGGGTGTGGCTTGCAAGCCATGTGACCGGGTGGGCGTGGGCCTCAGGAGCTTAGCAGCGGCCGGAGAAGCGGGGGGGCATTGCCCACCCACAACGCAGCCCCCCGCAGCGGGAGCAGCAAGACCGCGGCAGCGGTTCTTCTAGGAGGCTCCATCCAGCCTGAATGCTTCTCCCCATTCGATGATCCTAGGCTCCTGCCGCCCGTTCCCCTTCCCCTCAACAGCTCGAGAAGCCTCGAACGTGCGAAAATGCCTGGGATCATCACTGCGCGTTCGTGGCTTCTCGGACTGTTGAAGGGAGGGGAATGGAGATAGCTCCTGCTGCCCGTTCTTTCAGCATCTCACGCGCTCCCTCAGCCATCCTCCCCTGCTTGGACTCACTGTGGGGTAGGAAGGCAGCGCATGCGCAGTGCCGGAAGCTCGGCTTCTGGGCATGCGCAGAAGAAAATGTAAAAAAAAAATGGCGGTGCCCAGGCACCGGCAACCGACCGCACCGGTACTGTGACATCACCAGCGGGCCGCTACCGGTGCTATAAAGTGGACCGCACCGGTAGGAACCCACCACTGCTTTTAAGTCTAAAAGAAAACATTAACGTGAACTCATAACAGCATGGCTACTGCTACACAATCTTGCATGTGTCAATAGCAATGAGTGACTTTCAATATTCCTCATCAGCAGCTTTTGCTATCATTTGTAATGTCTACGCCTGGTCTGATGGGAGATTCACAATTAAATCATTACAGTGAATTGAAAATCTACCAGCTCAGGAGCATTAGTAACACTTCATTAATTATATTGAACTTGGAGCCCAGATTTCTCTTTACTTATATTCATTACCCACAGGCCAATTTGTCTTGGTGATGTCCAAGTCAATTCTAGTTTAAGCCAAAGAAGAATAGGATCCTACATTATGGATCTTAATCTAGCAATAAGAATCAATAGGTTGCTAAGGCAAAATAAATGCATCTTCCAGAATTCCACCTTGCTGTTTGAAACTATATTCCAACTGGAATACCAAGCCTACAACAGCACATGATTTTCTTAAAAGTCCTTCTCTAACCCTTAGTTAGAACAATAGTAAGAAATGAGATAGTTGTAACTTAGTATACACAGCCGCCGATTAGCCTGGTGATATCTATGCACAAGAATGTATGTACATCCTTTCATGGAAGTGTTGTATTTTTATCCTGCATTTCTTCAAAGACTTCCAGGTGCTATATTTATTTTTACCTCACCCTTCCATTTTGCTTTCACCATAATCCTCAAAAATAGATTAGGCACAATTCCATTCTTGATATTCGGTCAATTTAATTCAGATTTGAGCTTATCAGTCCATGCCTGAAGTTTGCTTTCTACTGAATCATTCTTGTTTAAATCTGTACTTACCAGCATTTTCGCTATCTGTGCGGTGAAAAATTCAGACAATTCATCTGTAAACCAGTTTTCTTCAAATGGAGGGGTCTGAAAATTGGGATCCTGAGAATCAGCAGAATTCCTAATGCATCGTACACATACCAGGAGATTACAATGAAGACTTATGGTTAGACAACACTGAGTCATAACTTCAATTTCTGTGAGCAGTCATTCCACAGAAGGAAAAAGACTGCCCAATGAAGATAAGCTAACTGTGATGTCGGCCTCATGGGACATTTAGGAACATCATAATTTGAGTACTTCATGGCAGTCTTCCTCAGAATGAAGTCCTCCAGATATGTCAGAATAATTTCCTGCTAGTTGACAAAATATAACTTAGACCAGGGGTAGGCAAAGTTGGCTCTTCTATGACTCATGGACTTCAACTCCCAGAATTCCTGAGCTAGCATGATTGGCTCAGAAAGTCTGGGAGTTGAAGTCCACGAGTCATACGAAGAGCCAACTTTGCCTACCCCTGACTTAGACCAATACTCACAAGCTTCCCCTGCTTAATGTCAAGAAAACCCACTGGGTTTTCACTGGAAGCTTTTAAGAGACTGCCTGAATTGCTTTAGGATCTCCTGCTTGGGGGCTGGATTTAGTAACTGCTTACAGCCAAAAAGAAAGATACTCACAGTGCCAATAATTGTGAAGCTTTCTAGAGCCCCATTCCTTTTTTCTGGAAAAAAGTCTCTGTGAGTATCTTGCTTTTTGGCTTTAAGAGTTACTAAAGGCTTGGGAGCAGCTAAGATAAGTTGCCAATCCTCAATCATTTTGCAATGGAGGTCCCTGAACATGTTTACAAATATGCATGGCACTGTTTGCTTTTGTCTTTGTAGAGAATGAAAGACAACTGATGAAAAATATTAGGTTTCCTTGAGTTCACATATAGAGTCGAGGTTCAGCTCTCATTTACAAATTAACAGAGTTGGAAGGGACATCTAGTCCAACCCCCTGCCCAAGCAGGAGACCCTACATCTGCCTCTACCTAGAATTGAACTCACAACCTCCTGATTGTGAGGCAAGAGCTCTACCTCTAGGCCACAGCAGCTGGGTTTCCATCATTACCACCTGATACTTGTAAGGATCCGATGAGCTAGCGCTGAACTAGAATTTGGCCTCAGCTCCTAAGAGCCCAAAGACTTCTGACTTTCTTCTAACCCACCCACATCTTACAAATCCATTTCCATAATTTAATCAAAGGCAGTTTTTCACAGCAACTGAATGCTGCTTCGGGCCATTTTGTTTCATTAAGGTTTCCCCAACAGCAGGGTATAAATATGGTATGAATATTAATAATGGAGTTGATACCTTTCAATTTGCACCAGAACCAGAAAGCTCTCTGGCATTAGAGATCACCCTATGGTTTCACACACAAAAGGATGACTGAAAAAATTTCCATTTTTCTGCTTATGAGCCTTTTGGCTGAATAAAATTTGGCTGAAGTGATAAAATAACAGGGAAGTAAATGCACATACAGCCAGACACTCTTGGGCTTATTTGCAATAGTTTTACAATCAAACCTCCATTATCTAAAACCAATTTAGGGAAATGGTGATCCCTGGGCCTCCTGTGGGTAGAGCATTCAAATTGCTTCTCTTCAGAACATCATTTTTCTTCCTTCCTCCTTAAATTCCCCTCTCACTGCAAGCCAAACCCTGCTTCTGTTTTGCTGAGCCTTCCTTGATACATTATCCTTTGCCCTCCATGCATACATTAGCTATGCCCTTAAATATATAGCTTTAGATTCAACTCTTTTGTCCTTGTAATGAAGGCAAGAACTCATTTCCAAGTATCTCCAATAAGATCATCTCAGATAATAAGAATCAAATTAGTTCAGACAGTTGAAGTCTCATTTAGACTCCCAGGTGGTAGTCCACATCAGTATCTATGGCACTTACTCAAAGCCTGGGCATTTTGCCACTTATGTAAGTGGGAGGGGAAAATGATAGACCCAATGAAGGGAGGATGGGAGAGCCAACTACCATTTGCAATAGATCAAAGGTAAGCTGTTGACATCTCAAAGAAGTAAGTCAAAGCTACAGTTGAATTGCTACATATACCTGAGCGCCACCCAAGATTCACATGTTCATTTTAGGTACAGGAAATGTTTCTACAAAAACAACACTTCCCAGATCTCTTTATTTGTTACTTATGGATGTGCTCTGTTGAATCATTTCTGCAAAAGAGCTCCATTGTAAATGTTCTCAGAAGCTGCTCCTCTGACTTTTATGGATGTCCTTACCTAGAAGGGAGAAAGGGAAAAATGGGTCCTTTGGCTTTCTTCCTAGAGGTGGTGAGTTTTAGAGAGCTTGGAACCTAAATAAGCCCATGTGGCCCACCATAAAACTGGAAGAAGTGTGCAGGTAGCTGGTCATTGATGATGGTGATGTTCCATTCTTTACTCTGCACTAGGAAAGAGATCTTGGGCTAACTATTTTCCTTGGGCAAATTATTTGGCACACAGTTTGGACACCCAAACATTGAAGGGATCATCTGATGGACACCAAGCCTGAATAGAGGTTAGTTGGGAACAGCTCTGAGGAACTCAACATTAATCACTCAAAAGGCCTTAAAATGGTAAGCTCGCATCCAAGTAGATTGTGTAATTCATAGCTAGACCAGGATTGGAGTTTAAGACCCTGGGGAAAAGACACAACGCATCCACGCTGTTAAAGATTCTCCGTTAGAAACAAAGTTTGCCCAATTCCATTTGTTCACTTCTTCATTCCAGTGGAGTGTGACAAATAAGATATAATTTAATGGCAACTGTCAATCAGAAATGAATATTTCAGGCTCACTTTAGACAGCCAGCTGTTTCCCATTGTAAGTAGCAGGATTCCTATAATTGTCTTAAGGGAGATGCTTCCCTCATGCAATCCAGTTTTAGTAGTAGAATGTTGTGCCATTCTTATACAGCAGTAGTAGTAGCAGAAAAAGAAAGCTGGTGGAAAACAAGACTTTTATTTTCTGAAAATATAAACAATGTTTGCCCTTCCCCCAGTGAAATAACCAAACCATCTCTCAAATCCCCCAAAGGGCTGGGGAGAGAAAATGCTTCTTCAGTAACTTCATTTATATTATAAATCTTTGCCCCATTTGCTAGGTTCTCAATGACCTTGTTAAAGAAAAGGACAGCCCACAGTTGACTTGACCCTATCTTGTTTTGAACCCTATCAATATGGTTTACTAAAAAGATGAGTCCCATGCAGCCTATAATGTAACCCAAGTCATCAAATAGCCTATGAATATTAATTGTTCAGACCTGAGTCCCAAACTCACTGTTTAACAAAGAAAAAAAGTCCTGGAATATTTTAAGGTAATTAGGTTGTCATCTACAGTATATGATATCAGCTGAATAAGAAGGGGGAAAAAAGAGAAACCCTATTTTTAAAATAACTATTTAACATACAGAAAGATCCAGATATGATATGTCAGCTTGCACAATTAGATTTCCCACTTTCAGTGATCTTATAGGACGTGTTAACACTCCTCTGCAATCCAAACATTGCAAATTGTAAGTTGACCAATAGAGAAAAGGTCAAAACCACCAATGTGCAAACATATACTGACAACACAGAATAGTAGGACATAAATTGAATTAATCGTTATCTTTTTTTTTTCTAGCCAAAGATCATATTTCACTTGTCATTGCAACATCATTTGTATCAGGGGTTTCTCTATCTGTTTCATTTGCTACAGATCTTGATGGCAAGGAGACATGGGGGGAAATCTTAAATACAGGGTTATTCAAAAAGAATGAACCGATTTCATGAGGCATTGCTTCAGTTCTCAAGCATCATCATGTAATGAGTCAGTGACCATTTGAAAGAGGAGTTATCTAAGTTTTGAATGGCTGCCGCAGGGGCAATGTAGTCGCGTCATTCTTCAGGCAACGTTCAGTTGTTTGTTTACCCTCGGAATGGCAAGTCCTCAGGAAAAGGCGTTCTGCGTTGGGGGGCCCAAGACCTTGCTCTTTGTGTTTGGCCTGTGAGATCCCCAGACCTAACAGTGTGTGATTTTTTTCTTGTGGGGATAAGTAAAAGAACGTGTTTATGTTCCATCGCTACCCACTAACCTCGATGACCTTAAACTTCGAATAACAACAGTGATCAACTCAGTGGATTGTGATACGCTGATACTCGCCTGGGAAGAATTCTCTTATCTCATTGATGTTGCCTGTGCTGCAGGTGGTGGCCACATTGAACACTTGTAAGACAGGAAATAAAAGTTGAATGTGAGTAGAATACTTGTGACTTGACTGGAGTTTTGCATTATTTTTCCTTAATAAAATATTGCGTCATGAAATCGGTTCATTCTTTTTGAATAACTCCGTATATCAAAAAGTTACAAAGAGAAGAACATTCCAGTCAGACCATTGCGGCTGTTATGGCAGACTCCATAATTAAAATCTTAATCTGGTTTGTGATAGGGATGCGCTACAACAGCTGAAGCGGAGTATCCTGCTCCAGAGCAGTCTTTCCTGGACCTTCTTTCCTAGCTCCTAGCAATATCTCTTCTCTTTAAAAAGCTGTTGCTATCAACATTTTGGAAATGGAGAGTAATGAATTTCATTCATCTATTAACTTATTTTCTCAGAGATATTGGCATACTTCTTGTCAAGCTCGTCAGTCAAAGCAAAGCTAATATATGGCTCAAGATCCTTCAAATACACATGTGAATGTTTGAGCTGTATTGATTTTTCCCAGTTTCTTGAGTTTAACCTGGGGTGGGGAAGAGATTTGATTTCTCTTGAACCAAATGAAATAAAAACGAAGTCCCCTAAACTATAAAGGCTGGGATCAAAATGCCAATTCAATTTTTGAAAAATATCTTTAGGAATGTTGTAAAAGTAGAAGAGTTGGGACAGTGGGAGTAGAACTACATGTTTAAAGGAGACATTAGGATGTAACTGCAAAAACTGTATAGCAAACAATTAAGAGAAAGTAGGAAAATGAGACTGCAAACAAACAATTAAATTGTGTCTCTCCTACTTGATGGACTTTGTGTAAAAGGTTATTACCCTCTGATTATTATAAATGAAAATAGGTCCAATAAGGTTTTGATACATGGATTTTCCCCCTTGATTATTGATTTATTTGTTAAATATATATCCCAACTTTCCACCAAACAGGATCACAATTCATGACTGGCAAGTCAAAGGTTTCCCTGTACTCTGTTTACAGTCCTCTCATATCTTGAGATCTTGCCAACAAATTTTAGTAGCAAAATGCCCCCTTTTTTAATTAGAGCAAACTGCTGTCATGTCCTTTTTAATCCCCCCAGTTCTAATGTCCAACTGCACCCTGAAAATGTGGCAGCAAGATGGTTAGAGTTAGCAAGAATCTAACCTGAGCAAGAACCAATGAATCAATTATTTGATTTACAGGAAATAAATCATCTTATCAGACCAAAAGCCCTGGTGATGCGGTGGTTAAGGTGCAGTATTGCAGGCAAACTCTGCTCACAGCCTAGAGTTCGATCCTAACCGGCTCAAGATTGACTCAGCCTTCCATCCTTCCCAGGTTGGTAAAATGAGGACCCAGATTGTTGAGGGCAATATGCTGACATTGTAAACTGCCCAGAGAGTGTTGTAAAGCACTATGGGGAAGTATACGCTGTAAATCTCAGTGCTATTGTTATTGCTGCACAAGTCAAAGGGCAGACAGGAAAGGCATTAAGATTAGGAGCAACACAGAGAAAACGGAAGAATGAGAGATAAAGAGGGAACACTGAGAAAATCTTTAGCTTTCCATCTACATCTAATCCTGCCCTTGTGGTCAGCAGGTTGTAAGGTGCTGAAAAGTCAAGAGCAACTGAAATCACATTTCCCCAAATTATAAGATCAAGTACATCAGGTTGGGCTGAAGCTATCTTGGAATGAAATCCCCCTGTGGGTTCCTGTGGGTAAGAGCACCTATTGGGAACTCTTTAAAGCAGCTGTATCTTTTTCTAGGACCAAGTGGCTACCCACCTGAACAACTACTTCCTATTATTTCAGGAACTGACATGTTTGTGTTTCAGATCATATTTTGCCCTTTGAATCTCAATCTCTGCCCAATCCTATAAAATAAATCTCACTTAGAAAGAAAATCAATAAATGCCAATATTTTAAAAATAATGTTAATAAAACATTCCCCAAATAACAAAAATAGAATCTATTAGTGTTCTAAATTTAAAAGTGACAGTAATGAAAAAGTAAGATGAATAAATAGAATTGTTCTCACCATGAACTGAAAACTCAAAGCAGAGTATGGACTATAATTTATCCTTCTGTTAATATTAGCATCGCCTTGAAATGAAATATTTTCAAAATATTGGTTCAAATGTTACCTTTCTGATCTCCTTCAACTCTTTAGGTTCAAACTAATGATATACTCTTTAACATAATCCATAGTTTGCCATTAATCCAAACCAGCATTTAATTTGCCATCCAAATGAGAATTACGAAAGCAAATTAAATCATAGGAATGCAGGGCACTCCAAATCAAATAACAGTTCGTGAATTGCAAAGTAATGGCAGATTGTGGCTTGTGGGAAAGGCTAGCCATCAAATTACAAATTATTATGATTGCCTTCATGTCGGTGTTGACTACTGATGACTTGCTGACAAGTATTGTTTGGCAAGATTTCAGAAATGGTTTGTCATAGAGGTGAGAGAGAGTGGTTAGCTCAAGATCACTCAGCTAGCTTTGTGCCTAAGGAGAGACTACTGTAGAACTCATGGTTTTAACCACTACACCAGGAGTCCCCAACTCCCAGGATGAGCCCCACTACTGAGCCACAGCCTGTTCAAAACTGAGCCATGGGACAGATGGGCAAGCACGCACATGCAAAACTCCACTTGCGTGAGCAGAGGACACTTACATGCACTCTCACCAGGGGTGGGTTTCTCTTACCTTCCCTACCGGTTCGGAAGTGCGCACGTCGCATCGGAAGTGCGTCACATCGGGGTACTGACCCTCTGTGCATACGCAGAAGCCTTTGCGCATGCGCAGAGTGTTGCCAGCCGCTTTCAAGCAGCGGCGACCAGAGAATCGGTTCGGGGGCGTGGCAAGCCATCCATCACTACCAGTTCGGCGAACGGGGCCAAATTTCCACCACCTGCTTGCGCGAACCGGTCCTAACCAATAGTAACCCACCACTGACTCTCACGTGGAGCTCCATTCATGTGCCTGCTACTCACACGCCCCATCCTCCCATGCCAGGCTGGGGCTACCAAGCTGGAAAAGTTGCAGACCATTGCACTACACCAAGCTGGCTTTCCTTAGTGTTATATGAACCAGACATTGAACCATTATGTATGCTTAAGACAGAGGTGAGATAGCAAGGAAGCAAAGGAATCAGAGTTCAAAACCATCTTAAATCATTCAAAAAAAAAAAGCAAAACAAATGGAGTTACATTTTTGGAACAACTTTAACCAGGACTATTTCAGCTTTATCAAGGACTTTCACAACCAAGAGCCGAGGTGGCGCAGCGGTTAGAGGCAGTACTGCAGGCCACTTTTACCTACCTCGGAAGGATGGAAGGCTGAGTCAACCTTGAGCCGGTGAGATTTGAACCGCTGACTGTGATCCGCAGGTCAGCGGTTCAAATCTCACCGGCTCAAGGTTGACTCAGCCTTCCATCCTTCCGAGGTAGGTAAAATGAGGACCCAGATTGTTGGGGGCAATGTAAATATATACATTGCTTAATGGTGTAAACCGCTTAGAGAGTGCTTGCACTTTGAGGCAGTACTATATATAAGTCTCACAAATAAATAAATAAATAAATAAACCCCTTTTGAATCCTCCTCTCTCCAGGGGCTAAGGAACAATCTGAGCATACCTGACTATCAACAAAAAAAGCTGAGAGGAAAAGTTATGAACCGACCCCAACAAGCTTGGCCTTGGAGATGGCAGAGCGGTAAATCATTTTATAGAGTGTACATGTATGAAGAGGTTGTCAAAGCCTCCTAAGCAACAACAGCAGCAGCAGCTCTATTCATTCTTGGAATCAGGAGACATCTGGAGATAGTTTGAGGGCAATTAAAATAGCAAGCACCATTGCAAGCACTAAATCAGCCTTTGCCCTGTTGTTAGGCTAGAAGCAAGATGGTGTAATCCTGAGAGAGTACACAGTTGTCCCTGGTAACTTGCTAGGCTCTGGGTACATATGGGTTCAGGGTGGATTATTGGTAAAAAAATAATAATAATCTTCCTTTCCTGTCCTATAAAGCGATTGTTGCTGGGTAAATTTGCAATATTGCAATACAATGCCACATGGAGCTATTTGGACAGTAATGTTCCATTGGAGAGATCTGAAAGAATTGGGGATTTTTTTGTGTGTGTTCAGAAGAAAAATGGATCTTTGTGTTGCTGAAACTGACTAAAGTACCTGATGAAGGTAGATTATATATGCCACAAAACAACACATGGAATTAATTGTTTGGAAAATCAGAGCAGTTTTGTTTGTAATATATTCCTCTGCTCACTCAAGCATTTTGTGCATTATTATTCTAGGTTTTTGTTTTATTCTATTATTTCTCCCAAAGTAGAGAAGCTGGGGCATTCCAGCTGCTGCTACAATTTAAAGATCTCAGCATTCCTCACAACAGTAGGGGCTCTAGGAAATTAGAGTTCAATGGCATCTGGAATGGAGAAGTTGCTCATTTCTATTCAATAAAATCCCATTTTAGAAGGTCCAAGGTCAACGAGTATCTGGCATGTGTGAAAAATAAGCATTAAAGCGCCAACATCTATGAAGTATATTTGAAAGGTAAATTGAAAGCTAGGTCTTTACATAAGTCTGAAATAGAATAATTAAGACTGGTCATTTGAGTAAAAATTATGGGTTAATTTGTTTGATGATCCATTTGTTTGTTTTCTTACCTGACTATAATATAATATAATCTTCTCCAACACTAAGGTTCAAAGGCATCTTTTTATCCTCCTTCTTCTAAGTCCAACTTTCACTTTTTGAGTGTCATAGGGAATACACAGTTTAGATCGCTGTAGGTATAGAATAGATACATCACAACATCTGAATATCCCTTTACTGTTGACAGCTGATCCTAAAAGGCAGAAACTATCTACTACATTGATATCTTCATTTCCAGTACTAAGGTGGTGTTGTACCAATGGTCCCATTTTTTCACCAGGCGCCTTTCCTTTTATTACTAGAACTCATAGATCCTTTTCATTTTCAGTTATCAGAGTAGTATCATCAAAGTAATATAGATTATTGATATTTCTCCCTCCAATGTTAAAGCCACACTCATCTTCCAATCCAGAGAGAGATTCAGTCTTGTCTCTCATGTTAGTTTATTTTATTTATTTATTTATTTAGGATTCTTATATGCCGCCCTACTCCCTGGGGACTCAGGTTCTTTGCCCAACTTGGAGCCAGTCTGTTTCATTATGTTCTGTTCATATTGTGGCTTCCTGAGCCATATGTAGGTTTCTCATGAGGACAATAAGATATTCTGGAATTCCCACATTTTAAAGTACATTTTAGAGGTTGACATGATCAGCATAATCAAAAGCCTTTCTGATCAGTGACACAGATGCTGACCTCTTTTTGGTATTCTTGGTCTTTATCAATTACCCAGCATGCAACAGAAATAATGGTCCATGTTCCTCAGCCTTTTCTAAAGCCAGCTTGAACAGCTTAAAAGGGTAGTTTTAAATTGTGTCAAATCTACCTGGAAAGACATCTCAAGGCACAGGGATGAGTCCTGGGCTTTTAGCTCAATATTTTTATAAATTATATGGAGGGAATGCTTACTACATTTGAAGACAATTCAAAGCTAGGAGGGGTGGCTAGTACCAAGACCATGAGTGAGAGCTGTCAATCAGTGGAATAGGTTATTGCATGGAGTAGTTTTGTCTCCTTCACTGAAAGTTTTCAAACTGGAGGTTTTCAAACAGAGGCTAGAGAGTTATTTAGTGGGGATGGGATAGTAAATTGTGCAGGATGCAAGATGATCTCTTAGGTCCTTTCCAAACTTTCCAAGCATTCCGTTCTTCCTCTCAAAAGTGGCATAAACAAGAAATTATACCCACTGTCAAAATAAAGTGAAGCTCACTACCTATAAAAACAATATTTTAGCTTTGGTTTGATTACTTTTCTTCACTTTTTTTCCCAAAATGTAAAATCATAGCTATACTTACATACTGTTTCTGATACTAATGATGATAGATCATGAACCTAGCTAGAAGCTATGGATATCTTTACTCTTTAAGAATGTCTCTACTATACTGGGAAAGTTTTTTTTTTTAAGTTAGTGGCTAGAGCAGCAAACTCTATGGTACACTATATGAAGCATTATTTCTACTTTGTCTGTCTCGAGTCTCCCATTTTTCAAACCTCATTAGATCACCTCCAGATACTGATGTAATACCACCACCACTAAAACTAAATAGGCCCTTTTTTCTTCATCATACAGGATATTTCCCAAGGATGCAGTAATTGAAGTATGGCAGGAAAGAGGGTGAGTCAATCATTAGATCAGAATTTCCTTTTGAAATTCAGCCACACAGCAATAGGATTGGTAGAAGCATACACTGCAGTACATGATATAAGTCCCAAATCATATCCATCTGTCAAGGGAGCACTTACCCAAGGCCCATTATTCACTTAATATGATCAGAATCCAACCTGACATAAAATAACCCAGATAATCTTGTCTGTGGCAAATGTGCATTTGTGGTGGTCAGTTTCTTCAATTTTGCTGGCTCCCCAAAGCTTCCCCAAATAGGTTGGTTATTCAGTCATGCCATGTCATGTGGGGGGAATTCACTGGAGAAAGCAATTGTGTTTGGAAGAGTTAGGGGGTAATAGAAAACCAGTCCATCAAAGAACACTGTAGCTGGGCACCATCAAAGCTGACACCAGTCAGAGCATGGAGCAACTCAAAGAAGTAGTGCAAGATCGGGAGACGTGGAGAGATCTGGCCAAGCGTGATATTCACTTACTTTCCCTACCGGTTCACAAATGTCCACGCATGCGCACAGTCCCTGTCCATGCATGTGCACAGCCTTCCGCACATGTGCTGTGTTTGTGCACACTCCTTACACACATTTTACAAGAAGAGTACTCAACTCCTCTGCTCGCAATAAAATTCCTTATTCCACTAGGCTTGAAATTTTAGGCCTGGATAATCTTGAACTACGCCGTCTACGTTCCGACCTAAGCTTAGTACAAAAGATCATCTACCTTAACATCCTACCTGTTAACAACTACTTTAATTTCAACTGCAATAACACTAGGTCTATCAATAGATACAAACTAAATGTAATCTGCTCTAATCTTGATTGCAGAAAATATGACTTCTGCAATAGAGTAGCAAATGTCTCGAACACTCTACCTCATCCTGTTGTTAGTTTCTCTAACCTTTTACCTTAAACTGTCTACTGTGGACCTTACACATTTCTTAAGAGCCTAAATAGAACGACATAGTGCCGGGGCGGGGGGGGCGCTACCGGTTCGCCCGAACTGGTACAAACCAGCAGAATACCACCTCTGGATCTGGCCCATAGAATCACCAAGAGTCGGACATGACTGAATGGATATCATCATCACCATCATCCAGTCATACTCCCACAACAACATCAGGACACTTTTCTCCATTGTACATAAGAGCTACAAGATACTTTATATGGTGCAGAGCAAGCAGCATTGTCTCTAATCCTTTGTGGAGGTTCCCTGCTTCCCAGCATTTGCTTTATTTTGTCTAACCGTAGGACAAGGACAAGGTCCATATTTGTCAACACAGGTATTCCTCGAGTTATGAACGTAACGGAGCCTGCCAATTACATTCGTAATCTGTGGATTTGTTGGAGTGAATCATGTAAAATGATTGTGATCACTCCCTGCTTTCGCCCATGCATTCGCTAATCAAATGTGAAGGTTATTAAGTGCACTTAAGGTATCTCAGGGTGGGGAAGGCCATGGGAGGCGGTTGTCTAGCGATGGAACAGGCCACCTGCTTTAGACCACCCAAGGCCTCCCACAACACACTGAGATACCTCATGCTCCCTCCCCTGGGGTCCCCACAATTGCTCTTCCCCCATCCTGCCATGCTGGGTCACTTACCTTGTGAAGATCTAGCGAGCTGTCTCCTCTCCAGCCTCTCTGCTGCAGTTTCTTTGCCTGCTTGCAGTCTCGGCGTGAAAAGCGTTTGCAAACTGATGAGACTGTGGGGCAGCGGAATCGCATTACTTCAAGCCTCTCATTGGCTTGCAAATGCTTTTTACACCGAGAGTGAAAGCTTCTGGGGGCCATGATCTCACACAAGATTTCATGGCCCCAAAGTCTTGTGGATCTGGTGCAGGCCTTGGTTCGCAAAGAACAGAGGCCTAAAATACTGTAGTATGAGATCACATGAGATCAGTAGCGTGAGATCTCACACTACTGATCTCCTTTGATCTCCCACTACTATAGGCCTCTGTATTCAAATGCATTGAAGCAGGCAAAGGAACCAATGCCTCGCTAGATCGTCACAAGGTAAATGATTCTCCACAGGCCCATTGTCTGTGGAGACCCAGTTTGGGGTGTGTGTGGAATAGGCAGGCAAATGTTGCACTGCCTCTGTGGTCATTAGTAAGTGTGAACGACTGCCGTGGTGCTGCAACATTCATAACTTCGGGACTTTGTTGTAAGTACTTGGGGGAGGCGTTATGTTGTAACTTCGAACAGTCGCTAAGTTAACTGTCGTAACTCGAGGATTACCTGTACTGGTATTCTTTTCAGTCTGATGATGGACTTACCTGTCAATCTGGATTGGATGCTGCTGCTCTATTGTCTTGTTCAGATAGATGGGAAGATTAAAATGACTGTGCTGTGCATAAAGGAACGATTGCATGGAAGAATTTTTCTCTTTTTTAGAAGATTGGCATTAAATTGAGATCAAAACTGAAGGAAGCACCATCCAGTTCAAAGAGAGTTTCTCAATAACAAGTCTGCCTTCCTCTCTTCTTTTACCCTTTTTAAAAAACCAGATGGGCTCTATGCACATGGACCACTCACCTTTCTTTTCTGATTATGTCCGTCTGCCTCCCTGAATTGGATCCTTTCTCTCGGCTGGCTGCAGATGCTTGCTAGGTAGGTGGCAAAAAAATCTTCAATCTTGTTCTTAATTACTGTGGCTCAAATTGATTTGACCTGAACTCTGCCTGTGTTTCAAGTATAGCAAGACCGGCTCCCTAGCTTTTGGAACTAACATGCTGGCTTACAAATAAGTAATTGTGAGGAACTGATTTATTGCCCAGCCAGACACAGCTGGTTGCAAAATATTAATTTTTTTTAATATTAAAAAAAACCAATTTCCATTGCTTTGACTTGTAATGTGTAACAAATTAATCCACATTCTTGGAGATATTAGTGAGGAGTTGTTTCTGCTTCTGGTGGTTTTCTTTTTCTTTCTTTTTTCCCTCTTTGAAATGATGGAGAAAATACCTTTTAATGAATCAGGAAGTATTTTTAATGGAATTTTAAAGAGAATATGTTTACGAATGTCAAGACTTACATATATTTTTGGTGGTGTTGGCATCCAAAAGAAGCTATAAAAACAAATGCTCAGATGGTTTATGACTCCACTACAACCCAAAAATATAGCATTGGCCAAGGCTGTCATATTTCCAATTTTTTCTTGTAGATCTTGCAGCCTTTCACATAAATCATTACCTGGTTTCAACTCTCCCCAGCAACCCGGTAAATTCTGGTACTGAATATTTAAATCTTTGTTCTCTAGAATAGACAAGAATTTATGCATGTTACTTTAAATAGATGATAGATAGATAGATAGATAGATAGATAGATAGATAGATAGATAGATAGATAGATAGATAGATAGATAGATAGATAGATGATAGACAGACAGACAGACAGACAGATAGACAGATAGATGACGTCACCAGCCCGCCACTACCGGTGCGATAGATGCCCACAGACTCTACTTGCTGACCTCTTTAGTTGATATCAACGTGAGGGGAGAAACATACTATAGAAAACGAATCATTACCCTTGCTGCTTTTGATTCAGGCAGATTCAATTATTCTTTCTTGATCAGAATCAGAAGACTGGACTAAGGATTAATTGAAGGTGTTTCCAAGAGAACCATTTTTCATGGAGCTTAATTAAAAAAATGGCCCCAAGTAGGAAATAAATAAACCTCATGTGACGAATATTTTGCCAATATTTCATTCAGAAATCGTGCAGAATCTGCTTCTCATATTTATGGAATGCAAGTGTTTCCTCGACTGGAAGCTTTCTTGTCCTTTTATTCACTCTCTCTTTGGTCTCACAGAGAAAGAAAAGAGAAAATGGAATTGTAGTGCACTGGTCAGAGGAACACTAATTCCTCTCAATTGATTAGAGCTTTTTAATGGTCCTTGGAGGGTGAAATTTGTATCTCAGTAATTTTGAAGCAGACTCATTAAGTCATTAATTCATGAGTTCTTTGAAAATGACTTCATTATAAGAAAGTAAGTGTCCATATCAACTTCTTCCCAAAAACAACTTGAAATTTCTGATGGTTGGTGATTGCAGATCTTCAGATTATGTGGTATCCTTTCCTTTGAAGTTGTAAAATTCTATTAGATCTACCCCGGCCCATTGCTTACCAAATGTATCATCCCAAATTACTGAAAAAGCAAAGTCCATAAATTCATTAAGTCAAAAAGATTTTAAAATCAAAAGAATCAATTAATTAATGTCAAAGCCCATATTAAGTCCAAAAAGATCTTTTATTTTTCATGCATGAATTAGCTAGCTTTTGGTTTGCAAATCAGTCTTGATTCAATCTGATTTGGTGATTTGAGATTGAAAGAAGAGATTTTTGTACTAAAGTTAGGGATTCAAGATTTGAGGACAAACCAATTTGATCTGAGACACTTCAAGATTCAATTTAAAAAATATATACGTCTGGATGCTTTAATTGGGAATCATTTAAAAAAAACCTGTGATTATCTCATTTTTTGGCAGAAAGAGAAGAAAATGGGACCTATTTTGGCAGAATAGGATGGTACAATTCTTAGGGGACATTACACATGTTTAGTTTTAGCTAGGATTTCATTATGATACATTTTTGAAATATTCTGCCAACAGAACCCTAGGAAAAGGACAGAAGAGCAGTCTTTAAATTGTCTAAAAAGAATTTAA
The DNA here is from genome assembly GCA_023053685.1 of Diadophis punctatus similis. Classification (NCBI taxonomy): domain Eukaryota; kingdom Metazoa; phylum Chordata; class Lepidosauria; order Squamata; family Dipsadidae; genus Diadophis; species Diadophis punctatus. Next base: position 145,048,872 of record JALIGW010000001.1, read on the forward strand.
GTTGTGTTGGATCAATGCACCAAGTATCACATCCATAATAATATTTATTGGGGTCATAATCATCATAATCTTTCACAAGCTGTTAAAAAAGAAAGTCCTGTCTACTTCCTTCTCTGCACTGCCATATTTGGCATGACACTGAAAAATGAGTAGTGACACTTCCTTGTGGGGTGAAATACACTGCTCCCTCTGAACACTAGATTTGGGGGGGGGGGAGTAGGCAAGCTTTTCCCCTCTTGAGAAGGACACCTTCATCAGTAGCAGGAGTTGACAATTGATAGGAATATTCTCAGTTAATTAGCAAAGGCAGAAGTAGTAACCTGGCATAGTGAGATAGGATGCTATAGAAATAGGTGGTAGGCCATAGAAAAAGAAATTGGCACAGAACGTATCATATTCAGAGCTGCCCTGAGTCATGGTGAGATGGGTGGCAAACAAATTTAATAAATAAAAATAATAAAATAAAATAAAATAAAATAAAATAAAATAAAATAAAATAAAATAAAATAAAATAAAATAAAATAAAATAAAAAAATAAAATAAAATAAAATAAAATAAAATAATAATAATAATAAAATAAAATAAAATAAAATAAAATAAAATAAAATAAAATAAAATAAAATAAAATAAAATAAATAAAATAAAATAAAATAAAATAAAATAAAATAATAAAATAAAATAAAATAATAAAATAAAATAAAATAAAATAAAATAAAATAAAATAAAATAAAATAAAATAAAATAAAATAAAATAAAATAAAATAAAATAGACTTGCCATTCCTTATTCCTACCAACAATGAATAGTTATGCTGGTCCCTGTAAGTGGCCTAGCGACACTATACTCATTCTTGAGAGACTTAAGACTTGTCCACCATCCAATTTTGAAAGTAAAGTTGGTGGATCTAAGAACGCATCCACTGGTCAAACCATATTCAGAGAGCTGGAGCTGAGCTGACTCCCAGTTGTGTTGGCAGAACACAGAAGTGTAACATTCCATTAGCACTAGAGAGCAAAGCTAAGCCTTGTGGCAGACTATATTCATGAAATTAAGAACGCGAAAGTGATGCAGTGTGACCCTGACACCTTGAAAAGGCCCTGATAGAGAACAAATTCAATGCAATATTTTATTGTCTGGTTCCTCATTTGAATGTCAAAGACTTCCTCAGACCAGCCAATGTCCTTCAGCATTCCCCATTAAGGGAAATGAAGTTGCAAGACAAGGTTCTGCAAAGTGCTTTGAAAAACTAAGATGAGCTTCAAATCCACCTGATTATATTTACTGCTTTAATTTGTGAATTTACATGGATGGAAAGAAGTGGATAAAGTTTTGTTGAATTGAAGTACACAATCAAAACTTTGCAGAATCTATTTTTATAGATTGATTTCCATACATTACTAAACCTAATGATTTGTCTCATGCTATTTTTTAAATATATGGAATTATTATGGATTAACTGAGTTTCACTAAAAGATAAATGGATGGCTGGACAAATGGAATAGATCAGTGATGGCGAACCTATGGCACGGGTGGCACGCAGAGCCATATCTGAGGGCACGCGAGGCATTGCCCTACGTCAGCTCCAGCGCGCATGTGCACGTTGGTCAGCTGATTTTCGGCCTTCTTTTTGGCTGTTTTCATTCTCCCCAGGCTTCAGGAAAGCCTCCTGAACCATGGGGATGGCGAAAAATGGCCCAACAGGCCTACCGGAAGTCTGGAGGCTTCAGTGAGGCCTGTGCTCATGTGCAGGGGAGCAGTGCGGTGGGTTGTGTGCATGCGCAGGGGCAGTGCGAGGGTTATGCACATGCACGGGGGAGGGCATTGCATTATGGGTGTGGGCACGCAAGCGCACGCTATCGCGCGTGCACACACCCTTTTGGCACCCGAGCCAAAAAAGGTTTGCCATCACTGGAATAGATGAACAGACTAAATAAAAGATAATGAGTTGAATTCCACGTTTAGTAGATATGATGGTTATTCACATGTCACTTCTTTATGGAATGATCTGAGTAAAATCAGAACTTCTTGGGTATTGAACATTTGACCCATCTTCCCATCTTCATCTCTGGTTGCCCTTTTTCTTGCTCCCCCAGTCCCATCCCTATCAGCAGTCTTTCATTATGAAAAAGTTGTTTATTTCATTAATAGGTTTTGGGTTACTATAAAACAGGGGCAACATCTAATAAATATTCTTTTAAAAACTGCTTCTTCTGCTTCATCTTATTATTCCCAGTGAGAATTCAGAAAATCTAGAGAGAGATCTCTTTGTTTGCATGTGAAAGGTCAATCCTTGGTAATAACCAAGAAGAGTTCAGAAAGTTTGAAACCCAGAAAACCACTGACAATAGTCCTCTGCTAGATGGAGCAAAGGTATCAGTGGGTATAGATTTTCTGAGCTTCTAACATAAGAAACAGGGAGCTTATACAGAACTGCCTACACTTCAATGGATGCCAAGTGGAATTCTGACCCATAATTCCCTTTTTAAAAAATAGCACAATCCCTTTCCCGTGGCAAGTGGGATGAATTGCACTAAATCATGGGAAGACTATCTAGTGGAGGGCAAAATGTTTGGACTGTAGCTCCTAGAATCTGTTGCTTTTCATCATGGTATCTGAGGATTGATGAGAGATGAGCACTCCAACAGTTGGAGAGCACCAAGTTGCTTTCCCTACTACAAAAGAGAGGAAGAACTGGCAAGGAATAAACACCAATGTGCTTGTTTTGTTTTGGCTCTAGTTTAGTTGTATTCATTTCAGGATTTACTGTGAATGGTTTGCTTTGGTTCTTATAATATAAGGAAGAGAGAAATAAAAAAAAGACTTAAAGAGTGAGTTATATTGAGGCAAGGTATTGTAGCTGGCATTTCAGAACACCCACTACACTGTATTTGCTGCCAATTTATTTGTCTAGCTATTATTTCCTCTTCAATTACAGGGAGCAGTAAAAAGACAGCACACTCCCCCTTCCCCTACATTCATGAAGTTCAATGCTTGTTCTTTTTTTAGGCTTTCAGAAAAAGTAGAAAAGAGAAAAAGCCGTGGCTAAAAATTTAGAAAATCTTGAGCGATGGAAAGGTGACTGTGAAACTTTTTGCTGCAAAATGACTACAGCATCCATATAGTTTAAGGAGTTCTCTAGAGGTGTAAATCATATACATAAGGTGGCCCCAATATTGTCACTGGAATGAAAGTGTTTAATTCAAAGCCAAGAGTTTGGCATTTAAAGAGAAAGAGTGCAAGAAATACCCTGGCACAAGTTTCGAAAGAAGAATGGTGGGTACTTTCTTGACCTATTTACCTGTGATCCAAGTACAGATAGTCCTTGACTTATGACCACAGTTGAGCCCAAATTTTTATTGCTAAGCAAGACAGTCCTTAAGTAAGTCATTCCCCATTTATGACCTTTTGTAACATGGTTGTTAAGCAAATCAATACGGTTGTTAAGTGAATCATGTGGCCATTAAGTGAACCTAGCTTCCCCCATTGACTTTGCTTGTCAGAAACTCCTTAAGAAGGGTGCAAATGACAATCCCAAAACCAGCGGTGGGTTGCTCCTGGTTCGGCTCAGTTCTGCGAACCAGTAGCAGTGGCGGTAGGAGGCTCCGCCCACCCAGCCGGGACGCTTCTGCGCATGGTTTTGTAAAAAAGTGCCCGTTGCCAAGCACCAGAAGTTTGATTATGTGACTGTGGGGATGTTGCAACAATCAGAAGTGTGAAAACTGATCATAAGTCACTTTTTTCAGTGCTGTGGTAACTTTGAATGGTGATTCAACAAATCGTTGTAAATTGAAAACTGCCTGAAATATAAAGAGTATATTTACCGGCACTAGATATCAGTAAGACTAGCAGTTAAAAGTTCATTATTGAGTCTTTCTCTCCCTTGATCTAGTGCAAACATGTCCTAGTAAATGCTTTTATCTGCTATGTTCCCAGGATGTTTCCTTCTTCTTCTCCCCAGCCCACATTCCAGAGTGGTTTAAGATGACCTTAGCTATGTCAGTGGTCAAGTAGTGTTTTCCCTTTTAAACTGTCCACAAGCCATGACAGCTTTACCAGGGTACAATCTGATGTGCTTCATTGATCATTTGTCAACAGCACAACTTGGGCTGATGCAACCCTCTTCTGGAATAATGTTAAAACCATGTTCAGATACAGTCTGAGTGACAGCTGACAGGCAATGGACGGAGACAGGGAGGGAGACAGGGAGGGAGAGAGAGAGAGAGAGGGAGAGAGAGAGAGGGAGGGAGGGAGGGAGGGAGGGAGGGAGGGAGGGAGGGAGAGAGAGAGAGAGAGAGAGAGAGAGAGAGAGAGAGAGAGAGAGAGAGAGAGAGAGAGAGAGAGAGAGAGAGAGAGAGAGACTTCATGCAACTCTCCCATGCCATCAGCTGCTTAGAGCATCAACTCTGAGCCACCTTCAGACTGGAAGTTGGCTCAGAATCATGGAAAGAGTTGGTCAAAGCAGCTGTATTTGCCACTTTCTGGTACAACTATCCCATATACTGTGTTCAGAGGAGAGTGGGTTTAGCCCTCTTCTGGAAGAATATTTATTCAAAAGCTTTCTGGGTGGCAGTCAACAAGTACTGAGGCTGGTTTGTGTGTGAAGTGGTTTCCATCCATCCATTAGCTGAAATAGGGATATATAGAATAGGCTTATAGATAGATCGTGCCAATATAATACATATGGAAAGATTAGTTTTCTTCTATGAATTTGATAAAACACTGTTTGTGGACAAAGATTTGTTTTGTTTTGTTTTTGCAGCTTTTTCCAACATATTCATTTTGTACAGGGTTTATATGCAACTTTTTCTCACTAATGCAGACTCAGGTTTTGAAGCCAAGAATTATTTGAGGACAGTCATTAGTGCACTCGATGGCTTCATGCCAACTTATGCCAGGATAATTTCTGTTTTGAAAGAAAATTAAATCCATTATGGGTTCTTCTACTGATTTTGGAATCAGAGGAGGGAAAAGTGACATTCCTTTCATTTGGAACACCATCTAAAACAGGAGTCTACTTCATTTACCTCATGGCATCTCAGAGAACAGGGTGATGCACGCAAGTTTCTTTTAGCCATCTGATGTTCTACATGTTCAGTTGAACTTTAGTTATTTTTAAAAGATGACTCTTTGGAATATGCATAATTAAAGATAACATTTAGTATTCAACAGAAGCTCTTGCATAACGCTGTGCCAAGCTTTAAGCAAGTACTTCATGCAGCATGTTGAACTGAACAAAGCATCTCTCCTTATAACACTGAGTTAACCCCCTTGTCTAGAAAGCTTGCCACAACTGTTCCCCAGGACATCTTCTTATGTGGGGTGCACACATCGCCACTTCATTTTGCTGGAACTCCTTATCTATGGAAATTTTATCTATGCATGAATATGAGTGCACAAACTCCTGGGAAGAATTTTGGAACATCCATGCTGAGACTTTCGGCACCACAGCTGCTTCAAGAGAGAAACTTTGTTCATGAAGGCATGATTTGGAAAGTGCTCCTTCAAAATGCTATATTCCGTCACCTTGAATGGTGGGGATCTATTTTATTTCCTGCAGTTAAAAACTAAGCATAAAATCTCCTAGGCATTATAGGGGGGAAATCCTATCACCTACAAGGATTTTGCATGAAGGTTGGGCAACAATAATACATGAAGGCATCTAATACATCTTTGGTGTGAAACAGCAATGATACCTGTACACCAGGGGTGGGTTCTGGATTGTGTTACTGCCGGTTCGCTCAGGGACGAACCGGCAGCCACGCGAGTGCACACGCTTTGTGCTTTGCGTGTGCGCATGCGCAGTATTAAAAAAGGCTTCTGCGCATGTGCAGAAGCAAAAAACAAGATGGCGGTGCAAAAAACAAGATGGCGGTGCCTATGGCGCCACTGAGAGAACCGGCTCAGGGGCGTGGCAGGCCTGGGTCGCTGCCGTTTCCAGCAACCCAGGCCGCCAAGTTACTACCTATTCTATAGAACCGGTCCGAACATGTAGGAACTCACCTCTGTTGTAGATATACCAAAAACAGGTTGAATTCCTTTCCTCTTCACATTCATGAATGCACCTTGCTTTATCTTTATTCTATCACTGCTGCTATATTTCTTGGGACTATAATAATTGGTATCTACCAAGAGCCAGAAGGCATTTATTTGCCTACAATCTTCTTGATAGGTATCAAAAAGATTTGTCAGCCAACCATTTCAAATTATTTCCAAAGACCACTGGGTCTTTTTACAAGTTTAGACTTCCAATTAAGATCATGCTAGGAATGCAATCAAAGATCTCAGTACTCACAAGTTAATTATGTCCTTTAGCTAAGTTATAACATCTTTATTTGATTTTGAGAAGTATGTTGCTGTTACAGTTTGTTATTATTTGTTTGTCCACTCCATCTAATAAAACAAAATGTTAGGGACAGTTTTTGTGAGTTTTCTATTTGTCAATTGTTATCAAGAAAACCTGATGGGAAGACTGTGAGGGCTTTTTTTTACAACTATTATGCAAATAGAGAGATGAAAATGAAACATTTTCCAATAATTAGCAACTTGAGGCCATCTCTGTCCCAGATTATCGGTAGCCTGCTGTGCTGCATAATGCTCAGGATTTTTATTGGTTGTTGCTGGATGCCCAACCAATTTATTTATCTTCCATTGTCTGGATCTGAGCCATGGAAATGTATGTATCACTTTGGGGCTGTAAGAAAGATTATTTCACCTGCACTTATAGCACACTGGACAAGTATCAAGTGGTACATACTGTGACAGTGTAATACTTCTCCCCCAAATCTGCTCTCTGCCTGATTTTACAGGGGTCCAAAAATAACATCTCGGAATGATGACAGTGTTTGATATTCTCAAATTAATCTAGCTTAGAGTTGTATTAGTTGCCTCGGAGAACACTAATTCCGAGATGGTTCTCTAGATGATATCTGGCTTTTGATTTGCATGGGGCTGTTACTCTGAAGCTGTTCTCCAGCCAAAAACAAGTTATCTTGTCATTATTATTTTCCTTGCAGTTATTATTTCTATTTGTTTATGCCATGTGTTTTCCGTATCAGTTTAGTCATTTCAACAAGCCATTTTCCATTTCATGACTCCCTATTAAATTCAACCGAAGATATTGGCAATTTATCTCAGAGTATGTAATGGTATTTTGTCTCCTGTTTGTTAAAAGGGGTTTATTTGTATGGGGAAACTGCCTGTGCCCTTTCCTACTTAGTGTCTAAGGAGAGAGGACTTTTTTCCTTAAGTTTTCCTGACAGTGTGACCTTCCTAGTCATTTCAATAGAGGAAATGGAGCCATACGTGGTTTGTTGTTGTTCGCTTTTGTTGATGACCCATCCTTCTTTTCCATCACAGTAGTTCATGAGGGATCCTATGTGCACCACAACATATGCCCCACCCACTAAAGATCCTTCTGATCTTCTCTTTGTTACCTTCCATTTGTCTTAGCTGACTTTGTAAAACATTGAAGACTGCACTGATACCCAACCTGTACAAAGTGAAATTTATTTATTTTTATTTATTCATTTGTTTTTGTCAAGTACGTATTGGTGATATACATAGATATAACATTGTTTATATACATAAGATGGGTACTAATAAAAGGAAACATTAGGACAGGGACGGTAGGCACGCTGGTACACTTATGCATGCCCCTTACTGACCTCTTAGGAATCAGGTGAGGTCAACAGTGGACAGTCTAAGGGTAAAGTTTTGGGGGTTTGGTGACGAAACCACAGAGTCAGGTAGTGAGTTCCAGGCATTAACCACTCTAACCACCACAAAGAAAAGAAGATCCAAAACCTAATGTGAAATTCATGAACTGGGAGAGCCATGTTAACAAGGTTAGTCAATGAATAGGCATAGCAACTGAATCAGCCAATAGGAGCTAACTACTTCTGAGCCTGTGCAGAGAATCGAAACTGAATACTTAAACTTAAGGCTGGGTGTGGCTCCAGTCTCCACTCTGTACTCTTCCACTCTGAACTCTGCTGAAATGAAACTAATTCCTGCTTGTGTTTACTTGAAGAAATAATCTGCCAAATGGTATTATAAATTCATCTGTTATTATGTTTATAAAGAAGTTTATGAATCCAGCTGAATCAATCATCTTCTTGTGTGCTTCTGGTTTTGATTTTTCAAACAAACTTTAATAACAATTCATTTAATGACCGTATCATCTAGCAATGAAATTATGGTCATGAATTAAACACTACCTGTATTAAGGCTAGAGAGATTTATGTTTTAATTTTCTGATATCATATATATTAGTTATTTTAAGTCATTATCAACCCCAAAACAATGTTTACATTGTTCATCTATCTTATTAGATAAAGAAAAAATGTGGAACTCTATTGCTATACATGTTGATGGCTGCAAGAATTCTCTATGCCCAGAAAAGGGTGTTAAACCCCACAATAGATGAATGGATTGAAAAGAAGATGGAACTGGTAGAGATGGAGAAGCTGACTGCATTAATAAGGGACAAGAATGTAAATAGTTTTGTGGTTATTTGGAAACCACTTCTGGACTTTCTGCGTGAAAGAGGGGAAAAAATGAAACTTTCGGCTTTTGAAAATTAAGCCGGCTAATGTTATACCGTAGAAATGGCTAGTAGTTATTATTTGGCATAACTAAAAAGTTGATATTATAAATTTATTATGTATTTTACTGTACCAAAAAAAAGTTGGAAGTCACTGCTTTTTAAATTCCCCCTCCCTCACTCTATTCCCTTTCCTTTCCCATTTTCCCATTGTCTTTATTTCTATTTGTATTTCATATTAAGGAAAATTTAACTATATTATCTATCTATCTATCTATTTATCTATCTATCTATCTATCTATCTATCTATCTATCTATCTATCTATCTATCTATCTATCTATCTATCTATCTATCTATCTATCTATCTATCCACACACACCATGCCAGGTGGCACCGGAAATCCATTTAATTAAAATACCTTGTGATCAATCTTCCATTTCTATGTTCACCACTGAAGATTAAATGAAATGGAGGTATTATCACTGAAATCCAAGAAAAGAAGGATGAGTCTCCACGTGACGAGAACAGGAATAGGACTAACAAGTTGCCTGCTACATTATAAAATGTTTGAGGAACAGAGGAACAAATTGAAAAGTATCACCATGCTCAGCCTGACAAAGCTGCCATTGGCTGGTCAGATGATTGGCATCTAGCTGGATCCTTCAGTCACTCAATTGAGCATCCCAAACTCCCAGGGAGGTTAAGACCCGGAGTAGACAGCTTTCTCTCTTACAAGAAACGCTGTCAGCAGACAGCTCCTGAAGATTTTAAGAAGATTGAAACAGCCTCTCCAATGTGCTTTTGAAAAAAACACAGAGCCTCGGTTTACCATTATTTAATCGGGCTCTGCAGTAATAATAAATCATCTGCATATTGGAGAAAATGGATAATAATCCTAATAAATAATTATCCCCACTTCATAAAAGCATGAAGACTATTTCCACTAAACCAATTGCTTTTTTCTGTGACCCACCAGCATTGTACAATTTAATTACTCATCTTCTACAGCACAAAATGATTGGTGTGTGTTTGCGGTTTTATTTTTAAAGCTGTCATGTAGTGAGACAGGAAGAGAACACAGCATTCACTTGATATTTGTGTTCTGCTGTTGCTACATTGGAGTAGTGGCAGAACTATATTGCTTTTATGTAAGGGCATGTGTGTGTTTGTGTGTGTCCGTGTGAGTGTTTTGCAGCTGCTGTGAAGGGTGAATTGGGGGGATGCCAATGGAAAGATGTTATCTACTGAAATATGGTTGAGAAGAACATTTTTAAAATCATTTTTCTAAGATGCCACTTAACTGGTATGTGTGTTTAGAATGGGTGCCGTTTGTTGGAAGATTTTAGTATCAATAAAGGAGAATATTTGTAGCTCAGGGTTGAAATGAGGGGTCCTTGGTGCTCTCTGATGTTGGTTTGATTACCCAAATTAGGAAACATGAGTGCCAACTCAACAGCTTCACTGCACTGATGATGTTGCTTAGTTTGTGTAATGAAACATCTGCAAGACAACAACCAGCCTCAGATAACACCCCTCAACATTTTAGGATGTTATGGAGAGGCAGAGGCTTTGATATTTGGACTGGATGGTGATGGAGTCTCTTGAGGCCATTTCCTGACTGGACTGAACTGAAATGGCTTTCTGTCTGGCCCATGAAGTGTATCATGAGGCCAGACTACTGTACCTACGGAACTGTCTTTGTCCCATTACCTCGGCCCATTCCACTCTGATGCAGACCCCATTAGTTAAAGTATACGGACTGCCAAAGTCCATGAAGAGAGCCTTCTCTGCCATTGCCCCCATCCTGTGGAATATTCTCTCCTCAGAGGTGAGTCAGCCCCCCCACTCTTCTGGCCTTCCAAAAAGGAGTCAAAACGTGGCTCTGCGGCCTCATGTGGGGATGGGCTCAGAGGAGGACACAGCTGTGGGGCTGGCTAGTGCCCTGAAAGCCCTCCCGTTGCTTTTAATTAATTGTAACAGTGTTTCATTATTCTTGACTCCTTCTAAATTTATAATTTTTATATTTGAACATTGTATTGTACACCATACCACACAGACTCCCTCTCTGAGGTGATGGGTGGTTCAATAGCAACAGTACTTAGACTTATCTATCACAGTGCCTTACACTTACTTATACTTATACTTATACTTACTTGTGTGTCCAATCACACTTGGCCAATAAAGAATTCTATTCTATTCTATTCTATTCTATTCTATTCTATTCTATTCTATTCTATTCTATTCTATTCTATTCTATTCTACAGCCCTCTCTAAGCTTTTTACAGAGTCAGCCTATTGCCCCCAAAAATCTGCGTCCTCATTTTACCGACCTCGAAAGGATGGAAGGCTGAGTCAACCTTGAGCCGGTCAGGATCGAACTCCTGGCAGTCAGCAGAATTAGCCTGCAATACTGAATTCTAACTATTGCACCATCATGGCCACCATGCCTCAAACCCACCCCCATGGTCCAAAAATGTGAAAAATAAAATAAATAATAAATAATTCGTGTTTGGCAGCTTGAAACAGGAATGCATGTAGGAACTTAGCTTTGGGGAATTTGAGCCAATGGTGCCCAGACTGTTGGATTTACCATATGTAATCCCATGGATATTTTCCTTTCCTTTAGTTTCTAGCTGTTTCAACCTCCCCATCCACAGCCTGTGCTCAGCAACAGAACCACTATGGCTACATTTTGAAATTCAATGACCAATGTGCCTATCAGAGTGAATAACAGCAAGGGGTGACCAATGCTGATAAACTACTATTGCTCCAACTCTGTCTGCAAAATACATTGTTCCACTGTCCACAGAATTCACAGTAGTTAGTTGGTCAAGTACTTTTTTTTCCAGCACAAAGACAACTGCTTCCCCTCTGATGCTTGAGCTGGGAGTTGGACTAGAAGATCTTCAAGGTCCCTTCCAGCTCTATTCTGATTGATTGATTGATTGATTGATTGATCCACTTGAGGTATTTGGGGCAACTGCAGGGAGGAGGAGTCACTTTTGTGCATTTCCAGTACTACATCCAATTTGAAAGCAAGCAACTGAAGTGCTAACAAGTTCAAATGAAGACACTGTTCACTTTGCACAGTCAAAAGTTTGTTCCAGATCTCAAATTCTACAAGGCGCATCATTTGTATAAGGCTATTTATCAGTATTTTAACCAATACTTGGAAAATTGATCTCTGGGCTGTATCATTATCATCAATCATTTTTGCCGTTTGATATTTACTGTAACCAGGATTACGGATACAAATTGTCTATAACTGAATATTCAATGCACGATGCACATTTACATAATGTGAGTCTTAATGTGTCTTAATTAGTGTGTCTTAATGTGTACATTAACAGCAAAATCTGATGAAGTAACCTAGGGCTATGCAAAACCTCTCTTTGTTCCATGTGACAATTCTGTTTTCTATATGGTTGCATTAGAAGTTTGGAAGTGTCATCTGCATAATGTATAATGATTAGTTCACAATGTGGTAAAAATTCTGCAGACTGTTATTTAAAAAGCTGATGATAGAGATAGACAGACAGACAGACAGACAGACAGACAGACAGACAGACAGACAGATTGTCAGGGTTTCAAATAGCATCGGAAATTAAATTTGAGCCCGAAGCAAAGTATTCCTCAAAGTTCCAATTTATTAGCAGAGCCATGTTGGCACATCTGGGAGAAACCCGAATCTGAAGTCCCCGGGGTTTCTCCACCCAGTTGAAAGTTCAAGCCCTTGTCCCCACACCCCCAAGTCCATCACATTGACCAATCTTCATCTGCCAACTTGGCAGCAACTCCCATCTCTTTCCCTGCAGGTGCAGGAGTGCAAAGACAAAGGATGACCTTGACAATCTAGAAGGAATTTGTTATGGCTACATGCAGACATCCCTCATGCAATGACCCCTCCCAAATTCCCATAGCAAATGATACATTTTAAAATAGCATAAAGTGTGACAGGCCAAAGACCCCAAGTAAAATGGCTTCGGCCTGACACAGACATTTTCACAAAGCCCTTCCCTCTTTTATAGGAGTCATTTCAAGTTTGGATTTGAGAATCTAGAATAATAAAGTTGGAAGGGACCTTGGAAGTCTTCTAGTCCAACACCCTGCTCATGCATGAGACACTATACCATTTCAGAGAAATGGCTGTCCAGTCTTTTCTTAGAAGCCTCCAGTGATGGAGCACACCCAACTTCTGAAGGCAAGCCATTCTACTGGTTAATTGTTCTCACTGTTAGGAAAATTCCCCTTAGTTCTAGGTTGCGTCTCTCTTTGATTAATTTCCATCCATTGTTTCTTGTTTTTGCCTTCTGGTGTTTTGGGAAATAGGTTGCTTCCCACACACACCTCTTCTTTGTAGCAGTTTCTCAAATATTGGAACATTGCTATCATGTCACAAATTTAGACAATGCCTATATTTGATTAATGGCCCTGAATGATCTGTATGAGCAGCACCCCTGCCTCCAAACTGCTCTATATCACCCCTCTATAGCAGGGGTGTCAAACTCGCGGCCCATGGGCTGGATGCGTCATGCGCTGGTCATGCCCACACCCGGCTTAGTGAAGGGGGGAAAAGTCGCAATACGTCACGTGACGATGCTGTGACGATTCGAGTTTGACATCCCTGTCCTAGAGATCAGCTACAGCAGATATCTTGTTTCTCCCACCTTACCTGTGAGCTATGCACATGGAATATCTAGCAACAGATGGATGGCACTTCTACATAATCCAAAGGATGTTCCCATTGGCTTTCTCCTACTTCCAATCTTCTGTTTCCTTCCTTAAGAATGCAATCTTAAAGTTCTTAAATTGCACTGCTTGAATGAGGAACCATTCCACCCTCCTTAAACTAAAGAAACAAATTGCAAGCATTTTTCTATATTCATTCTAGATGACCCCTTTTATAAAAAAAACCATTGGCAGTTGAGAAAATAAAAAAAATTTACATTTGTATTGCTAGTAGCATATGTCATTTTAACAAATGGATTCAGTAACCTTGAAATGTTACTTGCTAATCCAATACTTTCCAAAACACTCTCATGCATTTCTTCCTAACTCCTTTCCAAGCCTTTTAAACTCCAGTTACTTATCAATGCAAATGCTTAGATAAGTAATAAATATCTTAATCATTTGTTCTTCTTGCACTGTTTGAAATTTTAGGAAACACGTTCTGATCAGCTTTCACAAATACTGTGTAAAGCGGAACCATGTTGGCAGTAAAGCAAGTGAACTTTCCCCAACATTTAGCCAACATTAAAAAAAAAAACAGCCAATCATGTCAACATTATAACATGTTATTTTCCTTAAGCATTGCTGACACACATATTTCATTAGGCAGCAAACATTGTAACCCACTAAGGCAAATTCCCTGCTAAGACCAAAGGCTTGTAGGAAATTGCATTAAGTATCATGTCATCAGAGCAGATGGTAACACTTATCCACCCTCATTCGATCTGAGAAAGCAAAGTAGGATCAGACCACATTTAAGACCTAGGTTTAACACCTGGGCTGGACACCAGACTGGGGAGCTTGGATTCAGAATCTCCTTTATCTATCACCATTGTTCCACGCTTAGAATGAATGGTACCTCAGCCACCCCCCACTGTACACCTGTCATAGAAGTTGAAAAACTATCCCAGAAGAAGGGGCGATTCAACCCTGTGCTGTTGCCAATAAAAATATGTGGACATCTCCAAGAAGTCACCTGCAAAATTGATGACAAGTTATCAACAAGGCAATCAATAAATGATCTATGATATGCTTTAAAGCATTTTAATTGATATTTAAACAGCACCGCATCAGTATGCCTACAGGCATGGGCTATGGAGTTTGATTAGGCCCCACCTGATTTAGTCTATTGTACACAATTTAATTAAAAAATAAATTACATGTCAGCGTGATGTCTAGTACATCTGATGCTTTTTTATTCCACTTTTAAAATATTTTTTTAAAAAAAGTACCATGTTTTTGACCATTTTCTTTCATATTTTTAATAGATGAATGAAATATTTTTTCTTAAAAAAAAAAAAGAGGGGAAGAGCAGTTCCAAATTCGCTTAACATCAACAACATGCCTGTAGACCACACACTTGTCTTGATGAGAAACAATGATATAATATTTGATAAAGCAATTGTAAGGATCCCTCTATTGGGCAGGTTTTGGAACCACCTGAAAACCCTGGAGTTCAGCTTCAACATCTCCCTTATCTGTCACCATTGTTCTATTCTTAGAATGAATTTGCTAAGGAGCCATGGAAGTCTCAGCTCCCATTGATTATAAACCTAAATTGCTTTTGTGCTTCAGCTTCCTTCACTTAACAGTAAGAAATGTTCCCATCCCGAGCAAGAAAATAGATAAGCCAGGAGCAGAGCATGTAATTGATAGGCATGGGAAAGATTATTTCCTGCAGCCCAATATATTCAAGAAGGAAGGCCCATGTTGACCTCACTTGCTGAATCTATTTTGGATACCTTGCCTGTATTCCCAGCACAGTTCACAGAAACGTAAATAAAACTGCACCTCTAAGTCAAACCCTGTAAGAATATAGTTTAGGGATAAGCAACCTTTGGGGGCCAAGGAAACCTCTAGAATCTCAAAGATTGATGGGGGATTCATAATCCGCAGGACCATTAACAGAGATTACTTACTTCTTATCAAAATGGATTCGCCTGGTACACCAATTGCGACCATTTTTGGAGAAGGAGGCTTTACTCACGGTCACTCATGCCCTTGTCACCTCCCATTTGGACTACTGTAATGCGCTCTACATGGGGCTACCCTTGAAGAGTATTTGGAGACTTCAACTGGTGCAAAATGCAGCTGCGCGTGCTGTGGTGGGTGTTTCAAGATACACCCATGTAACACCCTTACTCCGCCAGTTGCATTGGTTGCCCATTGGTCTCCGGGTACAATTCAAGGTGTTGAACATCATCTTTAAAGCCCTACATGGCTTAGGTCCAGGTTACCTCCGGGACCGCATCCTACCTCACACTTCCCTTCGACCGGTTAGATCCCACAGAGTGGGCCTCCTCTGGATCCCGTCAGCCAAACAATGCCGGCTGGCGGGGCCTAGGGGGAGGGCCTTCTCTGTAGGGGCTCCTGCTCTCTGGAACCAACTTCCCCCAGAGATCAGAGTTATCCCCACCTTGCTGGCTTTCCGAAAAGCCTTTAAGACATGGCTCTTCCTGCAGGCGGGGTGACTTTGAGACTACTTTCCCCCATGTATGCATGTTACTGTATGTTGTTTTTGATACTTTTTAAAATTGTTTTTAATAATTTTAATGTTTAGTTGTTCTTTAAAATGTTGTACGCCGCCCTGAGTCCTCAGGGAGTAGGGCGATATAGAAGAGCATCTAAATAAATAAATAAATAAATTCCATAGCCAGCTACAAAGAACTTTTTTTTTTAGTAGAAAGTGAACTAGCTCCAACATCCGAGTCTTTTCTAATGTTGCCTTAAATGTCAGGAAGAAAAATATTCAAAACGGTAAGAGCAAATTGATTGTGGAATGAATGATCCTGTGGGATGGTGCAATCCCATATCCTGGATGTGTTCGGGCCAAAGTTGACAACAACCTGTTGGAGATGTTCTAAGTTCTCTTGCATCAAACAGGAGTGGGGTTCAGTCACTTCAGGTTCCCCTTCCGGCTTGAATTTTATGAACTTTGCTGCAGGTAAAGATGATGATGCTTTTTGTATGCAGTCTGCCAGCTTCCTACATATTTTTTTTTTATTTTGAGAAAACAAAAGTCCAGTGAGACAGGAAGCCTGAGGAACACTGAGATAGTCATTGGGAGGTGGGGGAGCAGAGCCTATGGACACCATGTTGCCTACTTCTGATGTAGCTACTCTGTCATAGGAAGGGGAAAGGTCATGTTAGTGAGGCCAAACTTGGAGAAAGAAGAAGCCCAACAATTAAACTCAGGCTGAGCAATGCAGACTCCAAAATTCAATATACCCACTGGAGAAACATGTCTAAAAATGTCATCAATCCTCTGAAAATCCTGGAGTCCCTTATTTAATTTACATCATGAGAAAAGTGTGGTAAAAGTACCTTCTCTTCCTCTTTTGCCTCCAATTTTTATTATTATTATTATTCATTTCTACCATGGCTGCAAGAACATGTTGGTTCTAAAATCAGCATAATAATAAAAAAAACACGGCGTGGGTGGATTTTTATATTTTGCAGAGTCTGCAAAAATTCTCGGCTGCTGCACTGTTTGGAGACATTTATAACATCATATTGATGTTGCCAAGTGCTTCACCCTTGTCTTCCCAGAGACAGCTTGTTTTCAAAGGGAAGTGAAGGCAAGTTCAAGGTTAACCGAGAGCATATCCCCTGCCTGATATTGTCTTCCCCTGTGCTCGATTCAAGCAGAGCTTAATTTTGCATGGCTTTCCATATGTGGGATCAAAGCGCAGGAGGGAAGTGACCATGAGAGGATTGTGGCACTCATATTTAATTTGTTGCTTTAAAAAGAAGAAAGGAAGGATTCCCCCCCACCCACCCAGGAAAAGTAATAATAGTGTTAGGTGTACAAAGCTATAATTAGATAGCCTATCAAGAAGTCTTTAACTGAGTCATATTCTCTCATGCTGCTTTGAAAAACAAGCCGTAACAAGGTGCCCTTTTCTTTAACCAATGTGAACTTTGTATAGCTGGAGTATTATTAATATGGCTCTTGTCAGGGCCTCCAGTTCTATGTTTTCCATTGATAAATATCTTCATTGGTAGTTGAATCCTTGAGCCAGTTAGACTTGCTGAGGCCCAATTCCATCCCACGTTCTTTAGTTTGCTATCAGTTATGCAAGATAGTTTTCATTCTCCGGGTACATTTATATCACTGCAGTAGTCCCACTGATCTCAGCCAGAGAACATCACTTATGAAAGGTCTCTGAATGCTTCTTTTTGGATGATGACTCCCGGTTGGCCATTAACAAGAAAAGCTCCAGTTCTTCCAAGCCACACAAATGGGTTTCCCATATTATGCAACCGAAGACAAACAATCCTGATATAAAGAATGAAGACAAGAAATAACATTAAGCCCCCCCCAAAAATCCATAAGTGGATGCCACCTTCACCAATAAGCCACAGTGAATATGTCAGCCGCTTTTTAAGGTAAAGGATTTTAAACAAACAAGGTGGAAATGACTCAGGGAGGAGGTTAAGGATACAGATGAAGTAGTGGAGAAATGAAGAGAAACAAAAAGCAGCTAAGACACCTAACAGCTTTTAGTAGTGTTGTAAGGAATATCCTTCTGGGTTCGGTCCCAAGTGGGGAAAAAAATACTGGAAACATGGTGGCTGCTTGGAAAGATGGTTTAATGGAGGACAGAAGGACCCCATGGTCTGAGGTCCTGGGGAAAAGGGGGATCACATGCCTCGAAGATGTTGAAGAAGAAGAGAAAAGGGGCAAGATGCTGAGAGTCCCTTGGTTTTATGCCCTCTCTTGGGCCCTGCCTCCTGCTCCTGGGTAAGAAATGCGCTCTGATTGGCTGTCAGACTCCCATGGGGCCATGCAGGGGCAACTCTGTAGGCTGTCCTGAGTCCAAGTTTGCTTGAGCCTTGGGTAGAGTAAGGTGACCAGGTGTGCTGATTTTAGCGGGACAGCCCCACTTTTTAATGATTTGTCCCGCGTCCCGCCCATCCTCTAAAAAGACAAAATAGCTGCTAAACCTTTTTCAACCAGCAAGAGAATCCATTGGATCTCACCCATGTTTATCCCACCCAGAGAGATATGCTATGAGTGAAAGATGCTTCCCCCTCACATCTTTGGATATACCGTATTTTTCGGAGACACACCCAAGGTTTCACCCTCTTTTTGAGGGTAAAAAGGTGCGTCTTATACTCTGAAAAATATGGTAATCTGTTGGCTCAGGATTTAACCAGGACAGCCTGCATTTGAGCCTGAGCTCAAACAATAAACAGTGCTATTGTCTCTCCCTAGACTAGGAGGATAATATTTAAGATGGTACAATTAAGTTGGATTTGACCTCCAGGCAGAAAATCCCACAAACTCTTCTCACCGTTTTGCGGGCTATAAAAATGGAACCATAACCTGCCCCTTACTGAAAGAAATGCATGGGCATGGGCAAACAGTCCCAGTGGCATTACATGCATAATCATGTCATCATGCAGATGGCATCTGGACACAGGTGAGATCACCTTGTCCAACGTACTCTCCCCGGATATCGATGTGTATGGATAATCTGTAGGAAAGATAGACTTGTGGGAATTTCTTGCAGCAATAGCTCATCTTTTGGACAACCGAATCTGAGGCTTTTTACAAGATTCTGAAGTCATTGCTTATTCTGCTTTTATTCATTGGTATGACATTAACCCACTGTATTGATTGTCTACCTCATGGTCATCCCTTCACTGATCACTTCCAGCATTTCATTTCCTTTCTATTCTCATCTGTATCCACTACTTTCTTTCCATGCCTTTTTTTTTGGCTTGATTTAACAAAATAGGTTATCTACCCATTGTTGTGCAAATGAGCCAAAGTCAACATTCAACCAGTCCACCTTCTGGCAAACAAGGATGCTTTCTGAAGAACTAGCAGCAAGGGTTGGGTGAGGGACATTCTGCCTTCTCTCACTTCACATTGCAAAAGCATCATGGGTTAGTAGGAATGTCCCCTGTTGCTTTTTATCAGTGCGCAGCTCTTCAATCATGTTCAGAGCCAGGCTCCTGCCATATTCATAAAGTGGCACTTTAATCATCAGAATATCTGTTCGTTTTAAAAAAAAACCATAATAAATCCTCTGTTTCATTGTTATGGCTGCTTGCTATAACTCAGGAGCAGCTGACTCAGATACACCTTTGGAATATGGTGCAATCATGACAGGAAAACTGTTGCATTAAATCCCACAGAGTAGATTGCTGGGTGTGGATAGCACTGACATACGGAGCTCTATGTGGCAATTGGCTTTTTTTTTTCCTTTTTGCTTCATGAAAGAACATCAAAATACTCAACATAGAGAAGCATCCTCTTCTCTCCGCAGGTGAATTTCAAGCTGAAATTTTGAAAACCATTTCCTAACATCCAGTTCACAGTATTTCAAAATGCAGAGATATTTACGTTTGTTTTGTTGGAGTAGTTTTTTTTTTAAAGGGCAATCTTTTTCTGGGCTAATTTTTAATCACAACACTCAGTATCTTAGACATATGTTCTTTTGAAATATTATTTAGGGATTTGTCAGGCCCTACTGTGATTCTAGCTGTGGTTGGTTCATGTGCAAGTTGCTATATCCTTAATTCTTCATAACAGAATTAGCGAGTTCCCCAACAAATGATAGTCCTGTTGTAGCTGTAGATTCTTCTTCCTTTTTAGCTCTCTCTGTCCCATTTTTTTTCCATTTTTACTTCTGACTTTGAAACCAAACCTTCTAGAAGAAATTCAGAGAGTAACAATGTTGGGATAAGAATTACTCTTATCAGAGGCGAAATGAATCGTTTCCTGGAACTCTGACATTGTCAAAATAAACCGCATTATAATTCTAATGTATAAGATATTTATTTTGATACAAAAATAAGAAATCACATTCTGGCTATATAAAAGAGGTGTTGCTTCGTCAGAAGCAGAGAACAAAAGAAAAAATCAAAAGAAAGGAATGTACACATGCGTACTAGGAACATAATAATCACGTGCTCAGGAATAAACCATTATATTTGATAGGGATGCATCTCCCTGCATATACATGTAACAGGCAACATAAAATCACTGCGTGACAAACAAGATGGAAGTAAAAATCCTACAAAGAGAGTTAGGTGGAACTAAGTATTCTTAGCCTTGAGAAGAAAAGAGTATGGCACTTTTCAAATATCAGAAGAATTGCCACATGAGAAGACCAAGACTTGTTCTGTAACATGCGAGAGTATAAAACACAACATAATGATTTTAAGTTACAATTTTTTGACCATCATGAAAAACATTCTAGGAGTAAAGGCAGTTTGATAGAGTCTAAGATGATAGCTTCTTTATCATTGAAAATGTTAAAGGAGAAGTTGAAAAGCCATCAAGATGGAGGGTCTCATTTGGATTCTTACACTGAGAATTGGACGTAACAATTTAATGACTTTTCTATGATTTTCTCTGAAATTAGTTCTCTGGTGTCTCTCTTCACCCATGGATTCACTGGGCAGTTATACTTTCCTTTGCCCAAGATGTCCACAGATCATTGTGAACCATAATGTACTATGTATCAAAATAGACAGTGGCTTAATGAGAGGCTGAATCAATACTTCTGTTCCTAGCTGTTTTTTCCATATATTTCTTTTATCTTTTCCAGATCTTTCTGTTCTTACCCTGTCTTTGGGCTTTTATTTCTTTCTCACTGTTTCAGATCTACAAATATCCCATCACTGTATTGCCTTTACCTCTTTCTTTCAGACATGACTCTAGGCAACAAAAGTCCAGGGGTAGCTCTTAAAGACCTTCTGAAGATGTTGTTAATTGTTTGTTTTAACAAAAAGTAAATATTAACCAGCAAAGAAGAATGGTCTATTAAGTATGAATGCATTAGTATCTCTAATGCATGTTACTTTTATTGTGAGTGCACAATATGGGAAAGTATGGAAGTATCCCTTTTCCCACTCTACAGTCTTAGCCTAAATCGGATGTCAGCAACCTGCAGCTCCCGAGCCACATGCGCTCTTTCGCGCCTCTCCTGCGGCTCCCTGTCATACCGCCAGTAGTTAGGTTTTTCAGTAGTTCCAGCTGATCTCACCACTGGCTGGCCCCGCCCATCACCTCTCCCCTCCCAGTCACTACTCGCCTGATCTGATCTGAGAAGAGACTCACTCCAGGCCCGCCACACTTGTTTTGTTGCTAGGGGTGAGTGGGGTAGGGTCACATTGTGGCTCCGCATCGTAATGGGTCCTGGGAGAAGGGGACCTGTCTCCCCCATTGTGAAGCATGCTAAATTTTGCTGTGCTGTGCAAGGCGCTGCGAGTGCACCTCATGGCCTGCCTGACGCCTCATGGCCTCCACCTCATGGCCTGTCCTCTGCTCTCGCAGTGCCTTGCACAGCTCAATGAAATTTAGTGCATTTCCCCGAGCTTCTGAGGTGCACCCAGTACCAACAAAGGCTGGAAGTAGCCACCCGCCATTTCCTGCTTCAGTCTGTCGGGCAGAGAGACCCCTGGATGAGACACCAGAGAATCAGAATACACACACACACACACACACACACACACACACACAGAGAGAGAGAGAGAGAGAGAGAGAGAGAGAGAGAGAGAGAGAGAGAGGGGGAGATACAAAGAGAGAGGGAGAGAGAGGGAGGGGGAGAGAGATACATGGAGAGAGGGGGGAGATAGGGAGTTAGGGAGGGGGAGAGGAGGAGAGAGATACAGAGAGAGGGGGAGTGGGGGGAGAGGGGGAGAGAGAGATACATGGAGAGAGTGGGAGAAAGATACAGAGAGAGAGGAGATTGGGGAGAGAGACAGACAGACAGAGAGAGATACAGAGAGAGGGAGAGAGATATACATGGAGAGAGAGAGGGAGGGGGAGAGAGATACAGAGAGAGGGGGGAGAGATACAGAGAGAGGGGGAGAGGGGGGAGAAACAGACAGACACAGAAAGAGAGATAGAGAGAGAAGGGATGGAGAGAGGGGAGAGAGATACATGGAGAGAGGGGGGAGAGGGAGAAAGAGATACAGAGAGAGGGGAGGGGGAGGGGGGAGAGAGATACATGGAGAGAGGGGGGAGAGGGAGAAAGAGATACAGAGAGAGGGGAGGGGGAGATACAGAGAAAGGGGGAGAGAGGGGGAGGGGGGGAGGGAGAGAGAGGGAGAGAGAGGGGGACATCATTTGACAAAATTTTAGATGTCAAAGGACTTTTTTGTGGCTCCCGGTGTTTTTTAACAACCAGTTCTCTGCCCTAATGACCAGCTGGGTAGGCGTGGCTAGGGGGGGTCATGTGACTGGGAGTGAGTGAGTGACATCGAGTTGACCACGCTCACCCAGGTTTCGTGGCTCCCGGTGTTTTCTTTTCTATGGGAAATGGATCCAAATGGCTCTTTGAGTGCATAAGGTTGCAGACCCCTGGCCTAAATATTCACTATCACCATGGCATCTTTGAAACAAATAAAAGGCATCTAATCATACATGTAAAGTATGTGTAATCATTACATCCAATGTGCTAGGTCAAAATTGGTGAGTATCAAGGCTACCCTTAGCCATACTCAGCTCATTGGGTGACTATGGCCACTCACTCTTTCCCCCTCAACCTATCTCATAGGATGATTCTTGTGGAGAAAAAAAATGGAGGAAGGGGCACAGGAGAAGAGCCTTCTCTGCTGTGGCTCCTGCCCTCTGGATCCTCTTACCCCAGGATGAGATTAGCTCCCACACGCCTGATGTTTCAAAAGAGCCTCAAGACCTGGCTCTGCCAGATGTCTTGGGGACCCAATGTGGGAGTTTCATACTGGAAGTGGTTGGCTAAAACTCAACACCACCTCCCCGCCTCCTGTGTGTCCAGCTCCCTTCTTTGCTATCTTGTCTCCTTGATTTTATCTTTTAATCTGCTGTGGTTTTTTTTTTTTTTACAATGTATGATTTTAATGTTTTTCAATGTTTTTATGTTGTAAGCCACCCAGAGTTGCTGGTACAAGATGGGCGGCAAATAAATTTTATTAATAAGCAAACAAACAAATAAACAACGTATGGCACCTCAAATTCTGAATGAAAAGCAGGATGTAAAACTCATCAATAAATACATAAACAAAAAAAAAAACCTAATAATCCTACTTAGTTTGGCTGTAAGGAAATAGCCCATTATTTATTTATTTATTTTATTTTGTGAGATTTATATACTGCCTCACAGTGCAAGCACTCTCTAAGCCAGTGTTTCCCAACCTTGACAACTTGAAGATGTCTGGACTTCAACTCCCAGAATTCCCCAGCCAGCATTTGCTGGCTGGGGAATTCTGGGAGTTGAAGTCCAGACATCTTCAAGTTGCCAAGGTTGGGAAACACTGCTCTAAGCGGTTTACACCAGTAAGCAATGTATATTTACATTGCCCCCAACAATCTGGGTCCTCATTTTACCTACCTCGGAAGGATGGAAGGCTGAGTCAACCTTGAGCCGGTGAGATTTGAACCGTTGACCTGCGGATCACAGTCAGCTGAAGTGGCCTGCAGTACTGCCTCTAACCGCTGCACCACCTCGGTTCTATGCTGGAAAGATATGGCAAAGCATTATTTCCATGACACGGCTGTCTCTGAAGCAAGTTAATGTAGTGAGAAAGAAATAGATGAAGACTTCAGCCAGTATCCCTCCACCAGAGGAGACTTCATTGTCCTCCATTAATATTCAAGTTCGACTTCTTTAAAGAGTATGACAATATAGTCCATTTAGCCTGCTTTCTGTTCATTTGAATAATTTAGATTGCAATCCTAATTGCACTTACTTTCAGAAAGTTTCTTGGGAAATCATTGTGACAGTCAGCCAAGCTTATATGGGACTGCACGGATAGGAATTTTAAGGACAACTTAAAATGAAGTTAAAAAACTACTAAAGGAACAATCAAAACATTTGAATGGGGGCTCTGAAAAAGAGCCATCAGAAAGAAAGACGGCAGCCTTATTCTATAGCAGTGTTTCCCAACCTTGGCAACTTGAAGATATCTGGACTTCAACTCCCAGAATTCCCCAGCCAGCATTCGCTGGCTGGGGAATTCTGGGAGTTGAAGTCCAGATATCTTCAAGTTGCCAAGGTTGGGAAACACTGTAGGAATGAAACCACAGGGGATACTTGGTGGGACTGGGTGAAACCTATTCTAAAGTATTCAGTATTTTTATAAAGTAGACTTGAAGGTGATTTAGACCATTATGGGAAAGAGCAGAAAATGATCCTTGTCACTAATGGAAGCACATCTGTCAGCAGAAGCACCCTGCTAGTCCATCTTCATTTTAACTTTCCACCCAAACATTTTTTTGTGACAACTTACAAACCAAGATGTGTTATCCTTTAATTGAAATAACCCCTTTTCTTTCAGAACTCCAGACTTTGAATAGTATTGGAGTTTCTGATAGGTCATCCTCACAACAATTCCATTGTTCACTCTCAGAAGGAAAAAAAATATCTGGAGTCCTTTAGCACTTTTTCCAACTAACAAATATTATTAAAAGGTAGGACTCTCCTCCTATACTGTCTATTTTGGGGCAGGTGGGGGGAGCGGTCACGAACATGAGTGGAGAATATGATGTGATCATACCTGAGCTGAATAGCTGAAAAACACACATTCTAAAAATATGCATAGGTTTGTTTGTGTTTCTGGTTTTGCCTCTTCTAGTTGGAGGGACAGTCATACCAGTGGTGGGTTGCTGCTGGTTCAGACCGGTTCTCCCGTACCAGTGGTGGAAATTTGCCCTCGCTTGCTGAACCGGCATCGATGGCCAGCTGGCCACACCCCTGAACTGGTTCTCCGGTCACCGCTCCTTGAAAGCTGCTTGCAAAGAACCCTCTGTGCATGCGCAGAGGTTTCTGTGCATGCGCAGAGGGTCATTTGCACGATGGGATGGAGGATGTGAGCGCAAGTGAAGTGAGTGCGCGCTCACAAAACATGCACTTCCAATGCGATGCGAACCAGTAGGAAAGGTAAGTAGAACTCACCCCTGAGTCACACCTACCAACTCCAGATTCAATTGGAGTAGAAGCATTTGAAGATTTCCATACCCCACCCCTTGTAGGTAGCTTCCATACACACACAAAGGGCCTCCTGGCTATTTGTTGGGGCAAAAGCCATCCAATATTGCTATTCAGATGTGGCTTTCTCATGCAACTAGTAATTCACCCTGGAAACTAAACATGTAGCCTTCAGGTTTAGCAGCTGATACAGGGATGGGTTCCTCCCGGTTCGGACTGGATCGCCCGAACCGGTAGGGATCCGCTCGTGACATCACTGTTGGTGCCGTTACGTGCACGCCGCCATCTTTTTCCCCTTCCGCTGGTGCATGCTGACCTTTATTTTTTTGCCTGAAGCACAGCTGATGAGGTCCTCAGCTGTGTTTCGGGCTAATTCCTGCTTCTGAGCATGCGCGGAAGCGAAATCGCACGAGGGGACGCGTGCACGAGCATAGTGAGCAGGCACATGTGAAACGTCGTGATGTGAACTAGTGGCGAAGGTAAATGGAACCCACCCCTGAGCTGATACCTAAGCAAGAGTTAGATAGGCTGCTTATATCTCCACAGCAACATACTCTAACCATCCCAATATGATACACAGAATACAGTACATGATTCTGGAAGTCACTCTTTAGAAAATTGTTATTTATAGAAGCACTTCTGAAAGACACACTTTACTTTTTGTCATTTGTTGGTCAATGAGTCGGTTGTGAAATTGCTGTATAACCAAGTGCCTGTAAAATAAAGATCATTTTTTTTCCAGAGTCTACAAATCTATTCTACATTAAATTGGAAAACAAACAAAAAAAGATTTTCAGAGCATGTGCTTCTAGCTACTGCTGAATTTCAATATCCTTCGGAATGATGGTATCTCATTTCATCTAATATGTATTCCCCATATTTTTATTTTCAACACCTACACACTGATCTTCAGGTCAGATTATATAAATTTCAAACTGATTTATGCACCGGGATAATGTGCAAAGAGATTAAAGGTTTGGGGAGAAGAATTTTGGCATGGAAAGATAATAAAGTCACATACTCTTAAGGACTAGTGGATGCATAGGTGATACTCTCGATCCTTGATGTCAATGTTTCTGAAATGCTAGCTAGTGAATGAAATCTCTGTATCCATCATTTTCTGACATCAGCTGTTAGAATACTTATTACTCATCTATTTATTAGATTTTTATCCTACCTTTATTACTTTATATGTAACTCAAGGGGGCGAACTTACTTAATATTCCTTCCTCCTCTTATTACCCTCACAACAACAAAACTATGAGTTGGGCTGGACTGAAAGAGAGTGACTGGCCCAAAGAAAGAGAGTGACTGGCCCAAAGTTACCCAGCTGGTTTTTGTGCCTAAAGCAGGACTAGAACTCACGGTCTCCTGGTTTCTAGGGTACTGCCTTCACCATTCCACGAAACTGGATGAAGGTCTGACTATCTTCTAAACAGAAGGCAATTTCACATGATTGCATATGAAAAGTCAAATTTAAAAACTGCTGAAAATATTCATAAGATGCTGGAGAACGATGAGAGGACAGATAGAAAGTGGTTAAAAAAAACTAGGCTTCCCATCTGGCGCTGATTAAGGGCTCTGCACGGTTTAAGAAGTTGCTTGTCCCACCTCTGGAGAAGCAAAGTGGACTGCAGATAGTTCCACAAGAACTGAGCTGACAAAAAAGGAGCCAGTGAATACATCGGATTTTTGGAATTCCTTTCTAGATTAAGAAAAGGATTAGGATTACCCACAATTTTGCTCTAGCCTGAGTCTCCCTGCAAAGAGATTGGAAAATAGTGATCTCGAGCATGGTTGAGAACTCTGTGAATCAGGGGGCAAGACATCCTGCCTAAACCATGATTTGGCACCTTCAAAGGGATACTGAGTTCATCTGTCAATGAGAACAATTAATCTGTTGAATGGCTTACCTCCAGTGGTGGGTTGTTGCCGGTTTGGACTGGTTCTATAGAACCAGTAGCGGAAATTTACCGCCGCTCGCCAAACCGGCAGCAATGACCGGTGATCCACGCTCCCGAACCAGTCCTTCGGTCACCGTGGATTGCCAAAAAAAACCCTCTGCGCATGCGCAGAGGGTCATTTACGGGAAGGCATGCGCACACACTTCCGCTGCGATGCAAACCGGCAGGGAAGGTAAGCAGAACCCACCCCTCCTTACCTCCAGAAGTTGGGTGCTCCATTACTGGAGGTTTTTAAGACGAGATTGGACATCCATTTGTCTGGAATGGTATAGGATCTCCTGCTTGAGCAGGAGGGTTGGACTAGAAGACCTCAAAGGTCCCTTCCAACCCTGCTATTCTGTTGCTCCCTCTCTAAACTATTTCAGGGAGTTGCTTGTTTAATGAGTTTCTGGATAAGGACCTTTTGAAAGATAAGCTGTATTATACCAGATTTTCTACCCTGAATGAAAGAAGCTCTAAGTAATGCTTAAGGCTTAACAACAAAAGCTTTAATTTTTGAAAAACAGCAAAAAAAAATGGGCTAAAATGTTGCTTTTGGAAAGTTATAGGACTAGATGGACTTTGAAAGATTGTTCCGTCATGTGGGATATTCATGTGGGATGAATATTTGTAAAAGAATATAGTAAGTATTTCAAATTTGCTATAAGAAACCCTCCCATGCAAAAGTTTTGCTGATTTGAAAATAAATAGATGATGAGAGGGAATTTGAAGGCTGATTGGAGGAAACCAGGAACAAAAGATTACAGATCCATTTATGCAACTCTATGGAGCAACTCTATTTGTCTATGGAAGAAATAAAGGCTGTTTGGGAACAAAATACTTGCAAATTACTTAGAGGATTGTTTGATACTATAGCAGATAATATACAGTACAAGAGCAATGGGTTTCATTGAATAAAACAGAGACTGAGAGACTGATTTGAATGTGGATTTGGATTTTTTAAAAAATGCAGGGTTACAAAAGTGATATGGAAAAAAGACACTGAGGTTGTGAATATGGATTTTTAAATGCCAGTGAACTGGAAAATTATGCCAAAATGGGTTTACAAATGAAACCAGACAATGCTTTAATAATTAAAGGGGACATACAAATAATAAATCAAAAGAGTGATTTGGAAAGCCCTCTCATCTTAGATTTATAAAAGGAAGGTGTTTAAACTAATCAAGCTGTTCCTGAGGGGAGAGAAAGAGACATTATTTAAGCTATTTCTGAAAGGAGACAAAGAGAAAATGATAAGAAATCAACTTCTGGGACATTATTGGATGGGATTAAAGATCAAGCGTTTTAAAAGAAAGCAGAAGGTTTATAAAGTAGATTTATCTGACCAAGAATAAAATATATACCGTATGTTGTGGTTTCTGGGAGATATTGATGAGATTTCCTTTGGAATAGGACTGAATGATGAGGCTTTGCAGAATGCTTTATAAATGGGGAGAGAACTCTTTTTGTTTTATGCTTTAGAGAAAGTGATATGTTGGATTAAAAAAAAATTGATTAAGGCTAAAATATGTAAGTTGCTATTCCTGATAACTCTTAATAGATTTTTGCTGATTGGGACTGAATTATGATTTCTTTAATAATTTGTTTATTGATAAGGGATGAGATATGGGACGAAAGATGTATTATTATTATGGTTGGTCACACAGTCAACCAGATGTTTAGACTGGATTTTTATCCACCTATCAACAACCCTAAGGACCTGGGGTAGGCAGATGTTGTTTGATGGTGTATTGTCACAAGATGTAAAAGGTGTGGTGAGTAAGGCCTGGAGGACTGAACTAAAGAAGGGTTGAGGGATGGCTG
Organism: Diadophis punctatus similis; assembly: GCA_023053685.1. Classification (NCBI taxonomy): domain Eukaryota; kingdom Metazoa; phylum Chordata; class Lepidosauria; order Squamata; family Dipsadidae; genus Diadophis; species Diadophis punctatus. Next base: position 145,077,836 of record JALIGW010000001.1, read on the forward strand.
GGAGAAGAAAGTGAGTAGCAGTAACTAAAGTAAACCTTAACCCTAAAGTAAAGCCAGTTTGGTCTAGTGCAGGGGTAGGCAAAGTTGGCTCTTCTATGACTCGTAGACTTCAACTCCCAGAATTCCTGAGCTAGCATGATTGGCTCAGAAAGTCTGGGAGTTGAAGTCCACAAGTCATAGAAGAGCCAACTTTGCCTACCCCTGGTCTAGTGCTTAAGATAGTGGCCTAGGAACCAGGAGGCTCTGAATTCTAATTCCCCTTAGGGTTGTTATTGTGGGAAAAATAAGTGTAAGGAGTATTAGCTATCTTGAGCTGTTTATAAAAATAATAGGTGGGATATAAAGAAATAGATGAATAAATAAATGAACTAGGATGGATAATTGGGGTGAAAGTCACTACGTATTCCTTGTCTTAATTCATGAAAATCTTTGAGGGGTTTCTGGGGCATCTTTCATTTGAGGTGGGCACCTTTGCTGTAGAGGGATTGCAGCTAATAATCACTAATTATTTTTATGGTCCTTTTCCAGGAGACTTTTGATGCCTTGTGTTGTCTTTAGGTTTGATTGTGTTATATTCCTATCTTTTAGTTTTTAATTGTGTATGTGAGCTGGTGAGAGTTATTTATTTCTGAAATGTATATGCGGCCTGACTTTCAGCAACTCAACATTTGTATGATGCCTTGTGTTGTCTTCAGATATAATTGTGTTACATTCCTGTGTTTTGAGGTTTTTTTTTAATGCTGTGTGTTTATTTTTGTGATCCACCAAGAGTTTTTGTGATTGTAGTTTTTGTGATATATATTTGACTAATAACTAAGTAAATAATATTTTAGATCCAATTTTTTAAAAAAAATGGTAGGACAGGTATGCAGCAGCCCCGACTGTATCCTAACAAATACCAAAACTTGATATAAGTATTTGAATGAGACACCAGTAGGAAACACTAGAGCTGAAGACTAGATTGAAGACAACTGTAGAAAATGCCAATGACAAACCACGTCTGCACTCAGAATACTATATGGATACTGCATATGACATCACAGAAGTAAATTCCAACTCATAGGAGATTTTATCTTGAAAAGGTAGGTGAAAATACATATAACAACTTTTTTTGCACGTGGCATTTTGTAGGAATGCCTTCTAGCAATTAGCTGTAGTACCCATAGAAGAGAATATTTGTAGTTTAGGATTGAATCAGTGGTGGGTTCCTACCAGTGCGGTCCACTCTATCGCACTGGTAGCGGCGGGCTGGTGACATCATCAAGAGGCTACCGACCCGGTGCGGTCGGTTGCTGGTGCCTAGGAGCTGCCATCTTTTTTCATGAATCTTTCGGTGAAATTTTGCGCACCGGTAGCAAGGTAAGTGAGCAACCCGCCCCTCGATTGAATCATGGGGTCTTGGATGCTCTTTGAGTCTGGTGGTTTTCTTTCAGACGTTTCATTACCCAAATTGGAAATGGTAATGCAGTCAGGGCTAGAGGGGATTCGAATTTGTTCTTATTTTTACATACTAGTGGCTTGCCCTGTTAGTGTTGGTGGAAGTGACTGATGATGTTACCTAATTTGGTAATGAAACGTCTTCGAGAAAACTACGAAGCTCAGAGATCCCCACAATTAGATGTGGATTTAACAGTTGGAATTATTATGCAAAGTAAAGTAGGTTTTCCCCATTGGTCCCTATGTGATTACTTCTCCTGATAACAAATATTCGAAAGAGTTTGAGATTAGAGTTCTGTTTTTGCTTTTCAAACCCAACCGTTACCTCTTTCCAGCTGGATTTGCAATGTGCGGCAGAAAAGAAATAGCAGCTGGAAGGATGTCTGACTGAACAGCTCTGAAAGAACATGAATGCTCTGTAAAGTGAAGAGGGAGTATTTTTGGAAGGTGTCTTCCCATGCCAAATGTGCTAATTCTGAAATGAATATTAGTGAGGATATTCAGCACAGTCCTAATAATATGTTTTCATTCATAGTCGAAGACATTGGCCAATTCCTAATGATTCATGATTGGTTGAAAAGAGGAACTAAATAACCATTGCAGAAAGCCAAATGGATCAAATCTTTCAGCCACCTGCAGATATCATCCTGTGGAGGAAGAAACTTGGTAATCTGATATATTTATTAACTGGCACCAGCGTTAGATATTCTTGGCAACTGCTTTTTTATTGCAGTTCAGGAGCAAAAACAAGTGTGCAGAGGAGTTAAACAGAAGGTTGTTCTTTTCCTTTAAAATCAGTCTTTTATTGGTATATTATCACTACAGTCAAAAGGAACTGAGGAACATGTCTTCATATATACTTTGAATCAAATGGACCATCATAGAAAGAAAACAAGAGATACAGGTTGTATGTGACGACATTCCAGGCAATCTCCATGTCTATAATTCATCCAAAGTTCAGCTATTCATTCATCACCACAAGTTATGTTATTATAATTAGTGATAAACTTTGAACTTTTTAAATTCAAAAATAAGAATAGGGCACAAATTCATTGGATTCTTATTTGAATGTGCATTTACGCACTTCACATTCCCTGAACCAAAATTCAGCATCTGCTTCCACCTTTAAAAAAAAGTATGCAAAACTTTTTTAAAGGATATATGCATACATGTATATAAATTAGAAGAAAGTGCACAAACACTTACCTCAGAGAAAACTGTTGTCCAAAATGTATATTAGGAATTTTTTAATTTAAAAAGCATATATTGGAAAATGCATCAAAAAGCATGTGCAATGGTACCTTGGTATTCAATTGCTTTGGTACTCATCAGATTTAGAACTCAGAGCATTTTGAGGTAAAAAAGTTGTCCCAGTGTTCATTGTTTGTTTGGTACTCAACGCACATGCTAGAACCTGTTGGTGTTGGCTGATTTGTGACTCACTGCAACTCAGATACAAAGTGGGAGATATAAGAAACATGCCCAAGATCCATAAAGGACTCAAATTCTTGTATACAAATTCTCAAAGTTTAGGGAACAACAGGATGAACTTACAGGCAGTAGAGAGAAAGCAGAGCTGCTTAACTCATTCTTTGCATCAGTCTTCTCTCCCTCCCTCCCTCCCTCCCTCCCCCTCTCTCTCTCTCTCACACACACACACACTCTCACACACACTCACACACACACACACACACACTACAGCCCAACCTACCAAAAATCTAACGATAAAGGCAGAATAGAAATAAAAATTAAAATAAGCAAAAAAATTGTTAGAGAACATCTATCTGATCTTGACGAATACAAATCACAGGGACCTGATGGTTTACATCCCAGAGTTCTGAAGGTGCTGGCAGATGTTATGTCAGAACCATTGTACCATATCTTTCAAAAATCCTGGAACACCGGGGAATTACTCAAGGATTGAAAAAGAGCTGATGTGGTTCCTATCTTCAAAAATGGGTGGGGTGGGGGAACCAGACCTCGAAAACTACAGACAAGTCAGTCTAACATCAATACCTGGGAAGATACTGGAAAAGATAATAAAAAACCAGATTTGTGAACATCAAGAAACAAACAAAGTTATAACTAAAACCCCACATGGGTTTGTTAAAAACAGATCATGCCAAACCAATCTCATTTCATTCTTTGACAAACTGACTAAATTAGTAAAACAGTGAAATGCTGCGGACATAGGGTACTTAGACTTCAGCAAGGAATTCAAAAAGTAGACCACAACCTATTTCTTTTTATTTTTTATTTTTTACCTACTTCTTGGTAAGCTAGAAACATGTGGAATTGACAGCATCACCACCAGATGGATTTGTAACTGGCTGATAAACTGTACTCAATGAGTCATCCTTAATGGTACTACAATACATCTACATGGAGGGGAGTAAGCCATAGGGCTGCCACAGGGTTCTGTTTTAGGGCCTGTACTCTTCAATATCTTCATAAATGACTTGGATGAGGGAATAGAAGGGGAACTCATCAAATTTGCAGATGACACTGCAGGAATAGCCAACACCCAGAAGACAAGCTGAGGATCTAAAAAGAACTTGACAGATTTGAACAATGGGCCCTATCCAACAACATGAAATTTAATGTAAAGAAAAGCAAGGTTTTACACCTAGGCAGGAAAAATCAAAGCTACAAGTAAAGATTAGGCGAAACCTGGCTCAAAAACATAAACTCGGAGAGGGACCTTGGAGTCCTAGTGCAATGATGGTGAACCTATCTTTAAAATAGGTTCGCCATCACTGTGTGCAGAGCATGCATGCACCAGCCAGCTGATTTTTGGGCCTTCTGGGCCCACTGGGAGTCAGGAAACAGGCTGTTTCCAGCCTCCGGAGCGGGTGGGGAAGGTCCATTTTTTGCTCTCCCCAAGCTCCAGAGCCTTTCTAGGAGCCTGGGGTGAGCTAAAATGGCCTTCCCCCCGGAGGTCCTCTGGAGGCTGGAAACCGCCCATTTGCCAACTTCTGGTTGGACCGGAAGTCCCTTTTTTTTTGCTCTCTCCAGGCTTCAGAGCCTTTCTAGGAGCCTGGGGAAGGCAAAAATGCTTTCCCCAACCCCCAGGAGGCCCTCCGAAGGCCAGAAATGGCCCGTTTGGAAACGGGCCATTTCTGGCCTCCAAAGGAGCTCTGGGGGGAGACTGTTTTTTCCCTCCCCAGGCTTCTAGAAAGGCTCTAAAGCCTGGGGAGAGCAAAAAAATGAGACTTCCAGTCCAAGCGGAAGTCGGCAAACGGGTGGTTTCCGGCCTCTGGAGGGCCTCCGGGGGGGGGTAAGGCCGTTTTCACCCTCCCCAGGCTCCTAGAAAGGCTCTGAATTCTGGGGAGAGTGACAAACAGGTGTGCCATCACATGCCGGGAGCTGCAAATGGGGGGGGGTCATACGTGCATGTGCAGGGGACGCATGGAGTTATGGGTGTGGGCATGCACACACGCGACCCCCCACTCCCCCCCTTTGGCATGCGAACCAAAAAAGGTTCACCATCACTGTCCTAGTTGATCACTTGGAGTCCTAGTGGATCACTTAAATATGAGGCAGCAGTGTCCGGCAGCAGCCAAAAAGGCTAATAACAATCCTTGGTTGTATAAACAGTGGCATAGAATCAAAATCACATGAAGTATTAGTACCACCTTATAAAGCCTCAGTAAGGCTACCCCTGGAATACTGCATCTAGTTTTGGTCACCACATTACAAAAAAGATATTGAGACTTTGGGGAAAAAGTGCAAAGAAGAGCAACTAAGATGATTAAAGGTCTGGAGACTAAAACTTTTGAAAAACTGTTTCAGGATTTGGGTTTGGCTAGTCTAGAGAAAAGAAGGACTAGGGATGACATGATGGCAATATTCCAGTAAGTTGCCACAAAGAGAAGGAGGTCAACTTACCAAAGCACCTGTAGGCAAGGCAAGAAACAATGGATGGAAACTAATCAAGGAGAGAAGCAACCTGGAAGTAAGGAAAAACTTCTTTACAGTGAGGACAATTAACCAGTGGAACAGCTTGCTGTCAGAAGTTGTGGGTGCTTCATCAATGGAGGTTTTAAAAAAGAGACTGAACAGTCACTTGTTTGAAATAGTATAGGGCCGTGATGGCGAACCTATGGCACGCGTGCCACAGGTGGCACGCGGAGCCATATCAGCCGGCACGCAAGCCGTTGCCTAGCTCAGCTCCAGTGCACATGTGTGCACTGACCAGCTGATTTTGGCTCGCACAGATGCTCTGGGAGGGTGTTTTCGGCTGCCGGAGGGCCTCAGGGGGATGGGGGAGGGTGTTTGTGCTCTCCCCAGGAGTCATTGAATTATGGGTGTGGGCACTCGCACATGTGCGATAGCCTGCGCACATGCACTCTCAGCACCTGAGGAAAAAAGTTCGCCATCATTGGTATAGGGTCTTCTGCTTAAGCAGGGGGTTGGACTAGAAGACCTCCAAGGTCCCTTCCAGCTCTATTCTGATTGATTGATTGATTGATTGATTTAGTACTCATCATTTTTGGTACCCCTCATGCCTCCCAGAACCAATTAATGATGAGTACCAAGATACCACTGTATAGACCAAAAAATATCAAACAAAAATGTAAGTGTGAAGAGAAGTACTATATAATTGAAAAAAATGCATGCATTATAACCCAGATTTCATAATAACAATCATAAATTGTTATTAAATGGGATGAATAACTAAAAAGAAATACCAGTAATTGAATGAACCCAAATTTGACTTTTAACAATGAGCAAACTACATGCCTTTTAAATGAAGATAATTTTTAGTAGTATCCTGGTTATTATTTTTAGAACCCAATATTTCCATAACAATTCTCCAGCAATCTCAGGGCCGCCACAATTTGATGTAACATTACTTAGATCAAATTGGGCCACATGGCTCTAATTCCGTGATGGCGAACCTATGGCATGGGTGGCACAAGTGGCACGCGGAGCCATATCTGTGGGCACGCGAGCTCAGATTCGGCGTGCATGTGTGCACCAGCCGGCTGATTTTCGGGCCTTCTGGGCCCACTGGGAGTCGGGAAACAGGCTGTTTCCAGCCTCCAGAGGGGGTGGGGAAGGCCGTTTTCGCCCTCCCCAGGCTCCTAGAAAGGCTCTGGAGCCTGGGGAGAGCGAAAAATGGGCGTGCCATTGCATGCTGGGAGCAGGGGGGTCATGCATGCATGCACGGGGGTGCATGGAATTATGAGTGTGGGCACGCACACACGTGATCCCCCACATTCCCCCCACCCTTTTGGCACGCGAACCAAAAAAGGTTCGCCATCACTGCTCTAATTTATCAATCAGCCTTCCATTCAACAGAGATTTTATTTATGGTCTTTCACTGTAGGAATGAGTGGACACAATGAATATTCTCTACAATGCTAGTTGTGGCTGTCCTTTCCAAGGAAAACAATAAAGCATCTGATGAAATAGGCCATTAGTTAGTCCAAGAAAAAGTATTCAGAAAAATGTGATATTGAAAGAAACAACTGGAAACCTGAATAAATAACAAAACTAACTTATATAAGGACTAGTTAGCCTATACAATGTGTGCTAAACTCAGTCAACAATCAGAAGATCCCAAGGTCCTCTTTATTTATAAAAGAACTGTAACAGGAAACCTGTGGAATCCAGTACTATAAACTGGGTTTAGTTAAATATCCTCAATCTGAGAAATAACAATCTGACGTAGCATTCCATGTACTATTTTGTGCTTAATATAGCAACTGAAATGTAGGCTATTGTCCGGGGTAATCTCTGGTGACCCACATTTTCCCCCAATTTTGATTGCCATTAAGTTGTACATTTTTTACTGCCAGTTTTTCATTTCACATAATGTGGAGGAGTATTTTTGGTTCTTAAATATTAACATGAGGGCAAGCTGACCTTAGGAATAAAGTATGATCTAAATACTTTAAAATAGCAAACAGAGATTACTCCTGTACTGTTTAGTCCAGATAGTCAGTCATCAGTTACCCACAGTAAAGTTTGGGAAACATTTCACTAATGACATTAATGAGTTCTGATATGTGTCATATGCCAAGTTATTTAGGAATTTATCTTAGAATTATCTAGTGAAGTTTTTTTTACAAAGGTATTTGTTTAGCAACCGTTTGAATGATGATGAAAAAAGTGACTTAATGACCACCTCGCTTACTGGCAAAAGTTCCATTCCCAACTGTGGTCATAAATTAAGGATTACCTGTCTAAAATATTTTTTTATGATGATGTATATGACCATGGGCCAAAATTGGAGCTTTGAACAAAATAATACTTTGACCCACCCTGATTCCCCACCCCATATCATCAAAGAACCCTTGTCAAACCTACGTGAGAAATCTAGTACCTGTATATTTCTACTTAGAAAAGGAAGAAAATTAACTTTCCCATTTGGTTAATTATTTTAGGCCATTTTCACTCCTACTTGGCAGTTATAATCAAACAGAAATCAGAAAATCCTTATCCCATTGGAGACATCTTTTCAGAAAGAATATGTTTCTAATTTGTTCTGTGTACAACAGGGAGCTGTTGTTGTCTTGTGATCTCCGGAGATCATATGTTTCTGTGCATGCAATTGTTATTCAAGCACATACTGTTGATCCAAATGTTTCCTTTATAAAGGGCTTGATTTTGCAGAACTGGGGAATTTTATTCTATACAGTATCTGTGGTACCAATCTTGCTATAGAGATCACAGATGCCAAATAGCAGTACTGGTCTTCTTTTCAAGGATACTAAGGCCAAAGAAGTCTGCTTTGGTTCTATCATTCACAAATCAGGCGTGATTAACTCCCGTGCCCATCTATTCAGAGTTTTTGCTCCCTTTGTCAAGCTGTAATGCTTTGCTTAATCTGACAATTTGTTCCAGGAAGAAGAAAAAAAAGATAGTGCTTAAAAAATGTTACAATCTCTGTCAACTTATTCTGGATTGATTCAATTCAAATCAGCTATGTTAAATAGAATAAGCAAAGTCAGATGGCTTATTTGACTACACACATTGGGACCTAATGAATATTGTCTATGCCAGGGCTGTCAAAAACCCCAGCCCATGGGCCGGATGCGTCATGCACTGGCCACGCCCATGCCCAGTTTAGCGAAGGGGGGGGAAGTCCCATTACATCATGTGACGCTGCCATGACAACATGAGTTTGACACCTCTGGTCTATGCTATGAAGTGCAGAACTCTTTTTAGGATTCAGAAAAATATTCTTCAAATTGTCTGTCCTAGCCATTGGATGAAGTGAGCAACTACCACAGGCAGTAGATGGTAGGAACAGTGTGGAAATGCTCCAGCCATTCCATCAGAATCTCTCCCCCATGCATTTTGCCTCTTGGAGGACAATTAACTGCTGCTTGGCCTACACAATCTACTCTGCATCTCTTAACTAGCCCTGCAAGTGTGTAGGATATCCTATTCCATTGCCCATGATAAAGTAGCTGCCAATCTAATTAACTTTTGTCCATAGAACTGGAACTGGGGAGGGGATGAAGCCATCTTGTAGGAGATTAGCAAAGAGACAGCTGGACAGGGACAAGCTGTTCAAACATAGACCTTTCAACCATTCCAGAGACATAGTCACACAGAGTTACTCGTGCTGTACATCGGCCAAATGCACAGGCTTTGAGGTGAAGGTAACAAATGCAAAGAGTTTATGGATAAAAGGGTTTTAATCATCCGCACTAAGCTGGGAATAGTAGCTTCTGGGCTGATAAATTTGGAGCATGTCTATTTTCTGCATCCAGCCCATCTCAAAAGGGAAATACAATGATGGAATATCATACAAAAAACTGAGATGTATGTAGACTTTGTTCTCTTTTAGTAACCCGGCATGTGCCAGTTGAAACATCAACCACTGACCTTTCATTCAAGATCTTCAACATATGGGGAATTTATTTTTGCCTCTCTGTATTTCATACTTACTGGATATGAATGACCAAGAAATTCAAGATCAAGACATGATGGTCTCCTGAATGAAATATCAGGTTCTTGGAGGACAAAAACTAGACACAGTGTTCTACACAGAGTACATCCGCTTGTAGCCTATTTTATCCCTGCAAACATAGCATCATTTAAACAATGAGAAGTCATAATAATAAGCTCAAGGTGCTGAGCAGCATAATAAAAACATGATTAAAATCCAATAAAAGAATAATTAAAAGGAGCCCTGTTATAAAATTTTAACAAATACAATTAGTCAAGAGAGCCTATAGAGAAAGAAAGAACAAAAGAGATGTTGGAAAATGGTGATAGTTAATAAACCAAGGACTGTTGAGTGGGTTATACATAAGCACTAAATAAATATTTGGTTTAAGAGACTGAGAGCATAAATGAGAACTGAACAAGGTCTGAAGAGGATAAAGCAGTAGGAGCTAAAAAAATGAATACAGTATATATTTATTCTAATCAGGACATTAGAAGATAACTATACTGGCTTGTAACATATCAATCAGTCCTTTGTATTAAGTGTAAATACAGTTTGTAGGTTGCTTGGTAATCAAATTATTTTACTATAATCACAAAGCTGGATATTGGAATCCAACTCATTCCTTTCTATTGTGAACAGACACTACAAATATTTTAGTTCAATAAATGAAATACTTTCATAAGAGGAGGTTTGAAGTGTGTGTGTGTGTGTGTGTGTGTGTGTGTGTGTGTGTGTGTGTGTGTGTGTGTAGGTCTTTGGTTATTCGGGTTTTCTCCCGCGTGAAATTGGAAGTGTCTTGGCGATGTTTCGATGAAGTCTCATTCATCATCATCAGGCTGGTGTCTTCTGCTTCCTGCTTCTAGGAGCAATGTGAGATTGCTGCTGTTTCTTTCTTTTAACTGCCAGTGGGGGTTTGAACTGATAGGGTGGGAGCTTGGCTGTGTTCTGATTGGTTGGAGGTGTGTTCTGATTGGTTGGGGGGTTGGCTGTGCTCTGATTGGCTGGGGGTGTGCTCAGGTTAGTCTGACTTGCAAAGGAATTTGAGCTGGTGAGCTGCATTGCTGTTGTTTGGCTTCTAGTTCGTGGTCGTGCCACATCTTCATGGAGGGTGTCAGTTTGCTTCATGTATGGATTGGAGGGGTTTAAAGTGGCTAATGATGCAGCTGTAGTATGGCTTCTGGTTTGTGGTCATGCCTCATTGGTGTGGGTTTGGGTTTGCTTATTGCGTGGATGTGTGGTGGTGACATCCTGTGTGGTTTTCGTGAGTGTGGGTCTGGTGTTATTCTTTAACACAAAATAAAGGGAGATTATTCTAGATCTATTTCGAGCTATTTAGCTCTCGTCAGATAGCCATACCCTTATTGGGATTTGAACCTGGGCTGCCAGTCTTGTAAGGCAGCAGCTTAGTATAAATTTATATTACATATACATATACATATACATATACATATACATATACATATACATATACATATACATATACATATACATATACATATACATATACATATATAGTGTTTTTCTGCCTAGTCACCTAGTATACCCAATTATGGGAGGAAGCATACTGCTTCCTTATGTTTTTCCTTTTGCCTTTCAGCCCCAGTCCAGGGCCATCCAGGCTAGAAACCATATATATTCTTATTATTTCTTTATCAGTATATTTGGGAACACCAGGATGATACGACAGAAAAACATATATAACCCTTTCCTGATGAAGAGCTGATAGGCAGGCGGCCCAGGTTCAAATCCCAGTAAGGGTATGGCTATCTGACGAGCGCTAAATAGCTCAAAATAGATCTATAATATTCTCCCTTTATTTTCATTTATCAGCAAAAAATGCTACACACACAAACACACACACACACACACACACACACACACATGATCTCATGTGCACATTATGTGCATTATTTTCATACTATTGGATTTAAACAGACCAAATTTGCATACACTCCCTTATATGATAATTTAACCTCCCAGACTCGCCCTATTGGGCAAATGGACAACTTACACATTTAATAAATAAATAAATAAACTTGTTAGGTTTTGGCACAATATAAAATATGAGGCCATCCATTGTGGCTTCTCATCATACATATTGCTAGAATTTGGAGTTTGGAAAGGCAGGAATGGTCCATCTGAGATGTTCCTGTTATTTTGGACAACTCTCATAATTCACCATGGATGTCCTCTGTTAGAGTTTGTAGGGACTGAAGTTAAATTTATCTAAAGAGTATCAGATTGTTTAGCCTTACACTAAAAGAGAGATGGGCAATTGTCCTAGGTGATGGCTACATGATGTTTATCTCATGGAAGCCTGTAGGAGGCCTTGTGATGATATGTAAATCCACTAAAAGGGGCTGAAGTGTGTGCCTATCTTTATGTGTTTTGCCTCCCCCTTTTAATGGTGTTACTCTTTTTATGTGAGATAGTTTGCTTTGGGACAGAGGTTAAGTATAGAAATGGGGTTGGCATCTCCAAAAAACAGCAAATCCCATTCAACTTCTTAGAATGTAGGTAGGAAACCTAGAGAAAATCAAAAACAGCTGATAAGATGCCAACATTGGGCTATCTGGTTTCAAAGTGCCAAGGTGGCTACAAATAGGGTGCTAGACAACCACATGATCTGTTAGACCACTAGACCCTTCCATAGGGGATGCTAACACCTGGTGGCATTCCTGAAAATTAGAGCTGATACCTTTATTATGTTTCAGAAGGCCGATTAACAGAGCTAAATATTTAGCTGTGGTAATTTCTAAGTTCTGCAGCGCTGCAACCCAATGCTTGATGCCATAAAATCATACTTAGTGTTCTATTATTCTGTAATTAACTTTTGGGAAAGCAAAGGCACACATATACACACAGAGTTATAAAAAATTAAAACTTTGTTCTGTGCACATTCCCTTTTGTATGTGAGTGTGTGTGAAATCAATAAGGGGTGCCAAAATTATTCCACCGTCATTTGAGCTGTTCCGTCATTAGTGATGTCTCTGGGTGTTTATCCTTTTTTGTGCGCTACAGAGTGTGCAGCTCGATCCATAGATTAAACATGGTATTCATCAGCTGCCTGTAGCTGCAGATAATTATTTCAACTGCTATTAGAAAGGGAAAAAAAAGAAAGGGAAAAAGGCATAACAGTGCCAAACTAAAAAATCTGTTCTCTTCACTGGGTGTATCAGCTCCCTTATTGGGTTGATCAGGATTTCTAAGGAGAGAGAGAGAGAGAGAAGAGAGAGAGAGAGAGAGAGAGAGAGGGAGAGGGAGAGGGAGAGGGAGAGGGAGAGGGAGAGGGAGAGGGAGAGAGAGAGAGAGAGAGAGAGAGAGAGAGAGAGAGAGAGAGAGAGAGAGAGAGAGAGAGAGAGAGAGAGAGAGAGATACATATGTGTAGACAAACTTAAGACCCATCCCAGTGACAGCCCAGTTTTAGACTATGGCATGGGTGTCAAACTTGATAACGTCATGTGACGTATCATGACGAATCGTGACTTTTTTGCCTTTGCAGAGCCGGGGTAGACATGGCCTGTGCATGATGCATCCGGCCCTCCGGTCACCAATTTGACATCCCTGGACTCTATGCCTTCTCTGTATTCAAGACATTTATAGCAATGACTGAAACCTGGCATTCTATCTGCAAGGCTCTACTTGTACCTCCTCAAATGAAAGCAAACGACATTTTGTCTCCCCAAACATCCAAAATCCAGGTTTCTGTGTATATAAAATAGGGATCTTTCAAATCTTTCAAACAGATGTGGTTCTTTAGAAGAGTTGCAGGGGAGTGGGGGGTGGGGAGAGGGATAAATTCTAATTTCAATTGTAGTGTGAATATATTTAAATTATACAAAGTTGTTTTAAACAGCAGCTTTGTCCCTAGGGCTAAAAATACACATAATTTCAATGGGAAGCAAATTGCATTTGAACGGCCTGCTTAAAAAGGCAGGATTACGCAGGTCTGACTGTCCATAAGGTGGTTAAATATTTCTTTGCCCTGTGCTGTCAATCACTTTCAATCCTTTTCCTTCTTAAATTAATCTCTCAATCAGCTTCAACATACTCCTTTTTTAAAATGGATTCCATCTGTACAACGTGACAGAAAGATTCATGAATTCTTCCAAAGCATAACAAAAAAACAAACAAAAAATAGCTATTGTCAAGCACCAAACTGCCTGAATCAGGAGATTCGGGCAGTTCAAATGAGTATACAAATTTATTGCAAGCTTAAGCTCTCTACAAAAATCTGACCTACTAACAGTCAAGGAAAATGAGCGGGAATAAGAAGGCATTCATGGTAGGCTGGACTTAGATGTGTGCAGGGACTCATGATATATTTGACCCCTCCCTTGGACTCAGCCTGGTCACCTCCTACAGCTATTTTGGTCCATCAGGAGAGAAGAGTCTGAAAGCAAGACCAGGGCAATGTTTCAGTGAGTACTATCACAAATGCCACAAAAGCTTATGAAATGTCAGAATTCTACATCAAGTTTGAAATCTTCCTGGCCATGACACTCAACTAGGTTAGATAAGGTTTTGCTTCTTCCATTTCTCCGGTTCACCTAGTTTGAGAAAACATTTGGAGAATAAAAAAGCTTGCATACATTTGGTGGCACTTTGTGGTCCAAGTAAATGTTGGAATTGTTATCTCCAGGAAGCTTCTTGCTACAGAAAAATCAAACAGAGGATGAGAAACAGAGTTTCTTTGCAGCATATCTTAGAGCCATGTCCTGTGTTACATGCCCTTTTTTCCCCAGCCATAGCAACCAAGAGATAAATCCCAATGTAGTGACTGAGCAGATATTTTCCAAGTAAGAAACACTCCTCAGATCTCAGAAAGCAAGGCAAACAAGGCCCTTTATTTTTCAGAAATCATAGCTTATTCTGGGGAATAATTTACTCTAAGAATCTGACAGCCCAAGGCACATTTTTAACCTGAGCAAGCTAGGGAAATATCTTAACATGGCATTCCAGACTAGTCCTGATGATGATGTAAAGTGTTTGCTCCACTTTCAATTTGTCAAATTGTGTCTTGTTTATGCCAGAAGAGCATCACTTTGTCATCTGAAAAGCAAACTTTGGCTCAGTGGCATAAGATCCATACACTTTTCTAAAATCTTGGTGTTGCAGAATGTTAACATAGTCTCTGAAGACAAAGAAAAAAAATGGGGACTTAAAATCACATATTCTAGGCATCCATCTAACATTACAGGCTAAGACATACCTTCCTTCTCCTGTATATTGCATTGAGCTTTCTGTCCTCTAAAAAAAAATGAAATAAAGTTCTATACATTGGCTCTGAAGGTAAGAACACATGCAGGGATCAAAGGTCAACCCCCTTAATATTGATTTATATACTACCAGGGAGATCTTTCTGATATATGATTGAAAGCATAAGGATAATTTTGCTGGACTAGACCAAAAGCTACAAGGAAATATGGGATAACAAGCTATTTACTGAGGAAGGAAGATAAAGTACACATATACATTATATATATATTACAGATTTTTCTCAAATACTCAAGAGAAAATAGATTTCTCCAACAGAGATGGGTGTCTAACATTTACATTTAACAATTTCTAGTCTGTAGGATATAGTTACACATGAAATTTTAAGCTTCCCATTCTCACTGTTTCAACAATAGAATAGAACAGAACAGAACAGAACAGAACAGAACAGAATAGAATAGAATAGAATAGCTTTATTGTCACTTTAAATGTACACTAATTGGCATACATTAAAATGAAATTTTGTTGCATACAGCTCTCAAAGGGTCACCACCTCCAATATATACTAGAGTAGTAGCTGGATACCCATGCTTCGCTACAAAACTGAACTCCTTAGCATGCAGTAGAATGTCTAAACTCCCAGCCCACAGGCTGGATGAGTCACACACTGGCCACGCCCACTGGCAGTTGGAACAAAGTTCTTTTCAGGTGGGGAGGGGGAGTAGAATGTCTAACTCCTTAGCATCAGAGCATGTTAATCATAATATAAGAAATAACTAATGATCTGATGGTCATTTCAAAAAAGCCTTTCTTAATGAGCACCTAGAAGCCAAGAGGAACATACGTGCCAAGTTTCAAGTTTGTAGGCTTTGCAGTTCTGGAGATTTTGTGATGATGCGTGAGTGGTATTTGGCTTTTACACTATATATATAGATAAACATGATAGATAAATAAATAGATGATAGATAGATAGATAGATAGATAGATAGATAGATAGATAGATAGATAGATAGATAGATAGATAGATAGATAGATAGATAGACAGACAGACAGACAGACAGACAGACAGACAGACAGACAGACAGACAGACAGACAGACAAACAAATGTATGCATATACCCACATGTATTATATGACACAGAGAAACAACACAGTCTAGTTTGGATGTATATTACATAGTGAGAAAAACCATCTGTATAACCATCTCTATAAAATGGACTGAACAGAGAGGCAAAGTTATTGTTTATATTCACATGTTCCATAATATGCACTACAAAGTGCTTGCTAACAAGAATTCACATAATTATTACTTAAAGGAGACTGATTCAAGAGACCATGACAGTAAAACCACATGTGACAGAAAGACCTAAAACCACATGAAAAGCATTTGTAATAATGTACACACTTATGCTAAAATTAAAACAATATTTTCCCAAGTAAAGTAATGGTAGTTGTAAGAAATTCTACAACAGAGTAACTGTGTCATAGACATAAAGAAGCACAACTTCCTGTTGTGAGTTCAAGAGGAAAGAATTATTTGAGATGGTGACAACTATGTTCATAAATATTAGCAATAATGCTTAGACTTATATACCACTCCATAGGGCTTTACAGCACTCTCCGAGTGGTTTATAGAGACAGCATATTGCCACCAACAATCTGGGTTCTCATTTTACCAACCTCGGAAAGATAGAAGGCTGAGTCCACCTTGAACCAGTCAGGATCGAACTCCTGGTGTATGGGCAGAGTTAGCCTGCAATATTGCATTCTAACTACTGCACCACCACAGCAACATTGATGAAAAGGTGGATCAGTCCTGTTTCACTCCTTTTTGAAATACCCACTGCTTCTCCATTTACTGAGCTGCCCGCATTCCAACAAGCTTCTGTTTTTAATACAATGAAGATAGTATGGTTATCCTGTCTTCCTATAAAATGTTGCTCTTGGGAATCATGTTTGTTGAACAACCGTACCGTGTAAAAGCAGCACCTTATGCCTTCACTTAGTTGTAGCAGGAGAACTAACTGCTATTTGTAATGAGTATTTCCATTCATGTGTCAGAGAATGTGTTAGCAAGAGAGTAAAAGGGAAAGTAATAGAAGGCAAAGATCAATAAATAATGTAAGTCTGGGGGGTTGTAAATAATGCCATGAGTGAGTAGTTTAGAAGATGAGATTATTATTGTGTGATATTAAGGATGTGAAACTGGCACCAATTCACTTTATAGGGTAAATGGCTAATAAAATATCCAATTATACATCAGATTGTCTGCTTAGGGGAAAAGAGGATTTTACTTATTTCTGAAAGGAAGAACCTGAAGGTTTTGCTTTTTTATTCTTTTCTTAATAAAAAATACCCTGCTGATCCATCCGGAGCAATAAGTGGCTTTCTTCAGAAAATGCTTGGTTCTTGCTGCTCTTTGATAAAAGGCAGATGCTAGCCAAACCTTATTACCATTTGTCCTCCATGAATATGGTAGGAATGATAACTTCTTTTGTATGAGCCAGTAATGTCCTGCAGCAGCCAAAAAAGCCAATGCTACATCAACAGAGGGATAGCATCAAGATCATAGGAAGTGATAGTATCGGTATATTCTACCAGTGAGGCCAAATTTGAAATGCTGTGTCCAGAGAAGAGTCCATAAGATGATAAAGGGTCTGGAGTCGTCTACTACTACTACTACTACTACTACTACTACTACTACTACTACTACTACTACTACTACTCCAATTCTCTAAAACAAGTATTTACTCCCTTTCAGAATTTCAAAATTTTTGGATGCCTTTAATATCCTTTAAATGTTATCAGAGCTTCATGTTGATTCTTCTGCTATATAAATAGATTTGGAGTGAAGAAATAATACCAAACTTCATGCCTCTCACAGCACCTTTGGTGTAGCAAGGCAGTGGTGAAATCCATTTTTGTTTATTATCGGTTCTGTGGTCGTGGCTTGGTGGCATGGTGTGGCTTGGTGGGCATGGCTTGGTGGGCATGGCAGGGGAAGGATACTGCAAAATCTCCATTCCCACCCCACTCTGGGACCAGCCAGAGGTGGTACAGTATTTGCAGGTTCTCCGAACTATTCAAAATTTCCACTACCGGTTCTCCAGAACCTGTCAGAACCTGCTGGATTTCACCCCTACAGCAAGGTTTCTATTACTTTGCAATTGACTTTCTCAGTTTCTTTCATGAGGCCAGTCATTCACCTGAGCTGTGCTTTCTCTTGCACTAATGGAATGTTATACATTCATAGATCTGTTATCTGCCAATGTGCCATCGTCAGTGGTGACTCTTTTTTATTTATATTTTATTGCTTTATAATTAATAAAAAAAAGAAAAAAATGAGCAAAAGACAAGAAAAAAGCGATGAAGATACAGTGGTCAAAGAGAAGAAAAAAATGAACACAAAAAGTGTTCTAAGAAAAAAGTGAAAGGAATACGACAGAGGAAAAGTACATAATATGAAATGTCATAATTATACAGTATGTTGTTACTACAATTCTATATATACTTTCTAATGTAAATATTATTCAAATAAGTATATATTTCTTATATAGTTATATAACTATCTTTTTTTTTTTGCCTACTGTAATCTGTATAGATGAGTCCCATACTTTTACTATACAAGGTCTACGTCTCTAAGCAATCCACTCATACTGAAAGTGGCAACTGCAATCAGATTTTCAATCCAAATGGAATTATAAATTTATCTTTCCAATGGAGCAGTATCAGTCTTTTAGCCATGTTAAGGGCACAGAGAATCCATTTATGTTGTCTGGTTGTCAAATTCCATGTACTTGGTATATAGTTTTAAAGAATATTATCCTCTGAAAAATGTAGTTTTTGTTGCACAATCATATTTATATAAACCACTACTTTCCCCAAAAACCTGGCAAGCGTAGGACATTGTAGAAACATATTTTAAAGACGCATTATCCTTCTTTAAAGTGCTCTTTTTGACAGTCCTTTTCTATTCAAATATAATAGAGTTCAATAAATTCTAAATATTGTTTTTGTATAAGTCATAATTTGAGTTCCATTGGCACTCTTGTTATAGAAGATGACAATGTCTAGACAATATTGGAACCTCTAGTTTTTTTTATTCTACTCATTCCTTAACATGTATATATCAAATTGATTTATTAATAACAAATATCTAAACTAGTAGTAGGCTTTTCTTTAGTTTTAAAGGATTTAATGAGTTGTTGTATCTCAGGTGTCTCAGAAGCTGTTGCACTCAATGTTGACTCTTATTGAGCACATTGATAGACCTTCTCCATCTCCAATCCAAGACCCTTTATGTCTTCCAACGGTGCACCCATCATTGCTATAATTGATCCACCCATCTTGTTGCTGGTCATCCTTTTCTCTCCCTTCCATCTTTCTTAGTATTATGAACTTCTGAAAGGAGCTAGGTCTGTACTTAACTTCAGCTGATCATTGCAACTTGAATAAGAACTTTGATTGATTTGTTCTATGATCCCTTTGTTTTCTTCCCTATTCATAATATTCTTAGGAGTTTTCTCCAGTATCAAAGTTCAAAAGCATTGATAATCTTTTTATTCTGCTTGTTCAAACTCCAACTTTTATTTCCATAAAGTGTCCTAAACTCCCTAAACAATTCCGGTATCTCCCTGTATAAGAGCCGAGATGGTGCAGTGGTTAAATGCAGCACTGCAGGCTACTGCTAGTTCAGCAGTTCAGCTGTTCAAATCTCACCGGCTCAAGGTTGACTCAGCCTTCCATCCTTCTGAGGTCGGTAAAATGAGGACCCAGATTGTTGGGGGCAATATGCTGAACTCTGTAAACCACTTAGAGAGGGCTGTAAAGCACTATGAAGCGGTATATACCGGTAAGTTTAAGTGATAGTGCTAGTGCTAGTGTATATTTATGATTTATTTATTTATATCCCACTAAGATCATAAATGGATTTTCAGTGGTTTCCAAATAAGAACAATAGTTAATCACGAATAATTTTTTAAAAAATACAATACATACGGTTCCCAAAACAGTACTTGGTATCAACCACTGAACACCCTTCAGAAAAGCTTATATCTACCTATTTCAGTGGTGGGTTGCTCCCTGTTCAGCCCGGCTCTGCAAACTGGTAGCAGTGGTGGCAGGAGGCTCCGCCCACCCGCCTGGGATGCTTCTGCGCATGCGCAGAAGTGTTGCGTGCAAGCGTGAAACAGGAGCAACGGGTTTTAGAACCCACTACTGATCTATCTATCTATCTATCTATCTATCTGTCTATCTATCTATCTATCTATCTATCTATCTATCTGTCTGTCTGTCTGTCTGTCTGTCTGTCTGTCTGTCTGTCTGTCTGTCTGTCTGTCTGTCTGTCTGTCTATCTATCTATCTATCTATCTGTCTATCTATCTGTCTATCTATCTATCTATCTATCTGTCTATCTATCTGTCTATCTATCTATCTATCTATCTATCTATCTATCTATCTGTCTGTCTGTCTGTCTATCTATCTATCTATCTATCTATCTGTCTGTCTATCTATCTGTCTGTCTGTCTATCTATCTATCTATCTGTCTGTCTATCTATCTGTCTATCTATCTATCTATCTATCTATCTATCTATCTATCTATCTGTCTGTCTGTCTGTCTGTCTGTCTATCTATCTATCTATCTATCTATCTATCTATCTATCTATCTGTCTGTCTGTCTGTCTGTCTGTCTGTCTGTCTATCTATCTATCTATCTGTCTGTCTGTCTGTCTGTCTGTCTATCTATCTGTCTGTCTGTCTATCTATCTATCTATCTATCTATCTGTCTATCTATCTGTCTATCTATCTATCTATCTATCTATCTATCTGTCTGTCTGTCTGTCTATCTATCTATCTATCTATCTATCTATCTGTCTATCTATCTATCTATCTACTATCTATCTATCTATCTATCTGTCTATCTATCTGTCTGTCTGTCTATCTATCTATCTATCTATCTATCTGTCTGTCTGTCTGTCTGTCTGTCTGTCTGTCTGTCTGTCTATCTATCTATCTATCTATCATCTATCTATTTACATTTCACATTACAAGTGGGAATTCAAGTCATCTCTCTGCTCTCTGAATATAGGTTCAAGGCCAGTCCAGTAGTGTATGTTCTTAGGTCAAAACAAACTTCTGTATATTGTGTGACTGGTGTAGGTTGAAGTTTTTCCATTTTACAATGAGTGAATGTAATTCAAGCATGATCAGCAATGTTTTCATATTTTTTACTTGCTGTCTCCGAATTTGTTTCTTTTTCCCCTCTTCTGTATTTTGTAAGGCCATGTCTATCAATTAGTCTGTTCCTGCTTCTTTCTCTTTGTGTTCCTGCCTATCTTTGTGCCTTCCTATCTTGCTGTTCTAGTCTGCTTGTGCTACCTCTGGTATCAGCAGGCTACACTACCAGCAAGGTGCAATTCTGATTAATCAAAAAGTGCTTATGGGCTCCTTCCAGCGGGAGTCCAAGTTTGTTAAGTAGTTAATGCCTGCCTGTTGCAGCATCCTAGGAGATCCAGGGACAAAAAGCATTATCACCACGAAGGCAGGCCAGTTTTTATTCTACTAAGTGCTATCCAGAAGCTTTGCCAAAGTGTTCAGCTCAGCCTGAGCCCTCTAAGACTAGTGATAAGGGGTTCTTCCTAGGAGGAGCCAAAAACGATTTCTGCTCTCTCAGGATCTCACAAGCTCAACTGTGTGATATTCAAAAAACAAAAGCAAATTAAAAGATAAACATTTTTTAGTTTTTAAAGTTTGGATTTTAAAACAGAGTTGGATACTATATTGATTAGCCAACCTGTCTGTTAGGTTTTGCTAGACAGTGGACAATCTGTTGCTTGTTGGATTGTCCTATCTTCAGTCTTGTTATCTTTCCCCTAAAAAAGGAACAATTCTTTCTTTCAATAAAACTCTTAAAGCGAACTGACTGATATTTGGCAGAGTTAAACTTCTCTGAAAGGTCTATCGTTCCTGAAATTTTCATCCCATTCTGCCAGGGGTGAAATCCTCCCAGTTCTGCCCAGTTCAGGTGAGTAGGTAGCAGTTGCGGTGGCTGATTCAGAGAACCGGTAGCGATGGCAGTATGAGGCTCCGCCCACCCGCCCCGACATCATCACTTCCTGGGTTTTTTAAAAACTTTTTAAAGCCTTTTTTCCCTGCCGGTTCGCCTGAAAGAAAGAGAGAGGGCGAGGGAGGGAGGGGGGAAGGGAAGGGAGGAAGAAAGAGTATGGAAGAGAGAGGTGTTAGAAGGAAAAAATCGGGATTCACTTTCCAGCTGGGAGATCGCTTGGCAAAGAAGAAAAACAAATGCTATCGCTTTAAATCAGGAGTCTCCAAATTTAGCCACATGGCTGGCTGAGGAATTCTGGGAGTTGAAGTTCACAAGTCTTAATGTTGCAAACTTTGGAGACTCCTGCTTTAAATTGAAAAGCCTTCGGAAGCTGCTCGGAAGGAGGTTTTTAATTGCAGAAGCGAAGTGACATTCTGGGTTAGCTGAACAACAAACTGGATAAAAGGAAGGATTCTTATATGGTTCTATGTTTTTGAAGTTTTGGGTTTTGTGCAATATGGGCTTTGTGTTTCTAAAAGGGTTTGGGTGATTCCCATTGTGGCTAAATGACTTTCGTCCTGTGTCGGGTCTTGAGTGTGGGGCTGCTTATTCTGATTCTACTACTGTGTTTTGTTAGCTGCCAAATCTTGCCATGGGGAAATATCAAAATATCCCGTCTTGAATGGGTGTTCTAGGGATCTGTTTGCCTGCTTGTGTGAATGGAGCCAAACTTCAGGCTTCCACTTTCTATACTCTCATTATCTCTATCGGCAGGAGTGTGGAATGAGCTTCTGGCTCATTCTTTGTTAGCAGCTTGATTTTTCCTTGTTTTTCTGTGAGCCTTATGAGTAATATTTTATTTGGGGGGATTGCTTCCCACAGAAGAAAGAGAGAGAGGGGAGAGAGGGAGGGAGGGAGGATCACAAACCTGGCTGGCACTAGACACAGCTTCAGATGATGCTTTGAAATAGCACAGCAAAGGCTGGAAGGGATCTCAGAGGTCATCTATTCCAACCCCCTCCTCCCTGGCAAAATGGACTGCTAAATTGCCCCACCCACCCAGTCACATGACAACCTGGCCACGCCCACCCAGTCACATGACCACATGACCGCGTCCACCAGAAGCCACACCCACCTGACCTCCAAGCTATGTCCACAAAATAAGCCATGCCCACAGAACCGGTAGGGAAACAATTCACATTTCACTCCTGCATTCTGCCCCCTCCCTCAAAATTCAGACAGTATAATCTATAGATCAATCAAATATTGAAGCTTCAGACAGTATAGTCTGTAGATTAACCGAATATTGAAATCCATCCAAATTGGCGGGTCAAATGTCAATCACATCATACCCCATCCAATTGGGAGACAAATCAAAGTTGATTTGAAGACCAAAGAGAGGGGGTGCTGCAAAAGAGGCATACCAAGACTGTTATGGTGCAGAAGTATATTGAAAAATGTTCTACACCCCTAATTTTCTTTTCTGGCTGAACAGTCTCCCTTCCTAACTCCAACTATCCTTCCAGTTCTTTATATCTCACTTCAGTGTTAAGCACCTTGCTGCGTTTATAGTTTTCTCCTCCTGGAAAACCAGGTCTTTCTTAAGAGTTGCTCATTGTAATGAATTTTTCAAGTTTCCGATCTCTGCATGAGACTGGAGTAATTATAGGATTAAGTTTGTTAATAATGTGCATAGGGCAGCATACCCTCTCTAGCACTGATACCCTAGAAAGAGAAAGGTATAAATTTGAACACATATAATTTGTGTCTCGGTGCGTGTGTATTATATGTATGTAAGAGAGATATTGCCAAATTCTGTGCAGAAGCAAAGTAAAGGCGCTGTACTAAAGCTTCAGTGATATGATTCAGAGTTGGAAAAGTAAAGAGCCAAAGTTGAAGCAGCAGGTAGTGAATTCTAATGGCTGAGGAGAGAACATTTTATACAATCGTCCCCTTGGCGCCTTTACCACTGCAGTGACAGATTATCCCTGGTTTCTAGGTAGCACACATCTGAATTAGGACTAG
Source organism: Diadophis punctatus similis (assembly GCA_023053685.1). Classification (NCBI taxonomy): domain Eukaryota; kingdom Metazoa; phylum Chordata; class Lepidosauria; order Squamata; family Dipsadidae; genus Diadophis; species Diadophis punctatus. Next base: position 145,101,469 of record JALIGW010000001.1, read on the forward strand.
TTCTTCATGAGCAACCAGGAAACCTTTTAAGACAAGACAGAGTAATTGGAACAGCATTAAGGAACCAGGTAATACACACACACATACACACATACACTTTCATAAATCACTGTTTTCAGCAACCAAGGACCTTAGGGGACATGGCCAAGTTGATCTCAGAGATGTTGAGTCCATTAAAAGTCTTTCACCATTTTCAGGAGGAGTACGTTTCACTTTTCATGCTATTTTATAGGCCAGTGATGGCAAACTTTTTTCGGCTCGGGTGCCAAAAGGGAGCGTGCGTGCGCAATAGTGTGCGTGTACATGCCCACACCCATAATGCAATGCCCTGCGCATGCACACAACCCCCACGCTGCCCCCCACACACATGCGCACAGGCCTCACTGAAGCCTCCTGACTTCCAGTAGGCCCGTTGAGCTATTTTTCGCTCTCCCCAGGGTTCAGGAAATCCTCCTGAAGCCAGGAGATGGCAAAAAATGGCCCAACGGGCCAATTGGAAGTTTGGAAATGAAAGGAAGTTGAGCTGCCCTACTACTTACCTTCAGATAGTTGCAACTAGGCCTCGCACACCTCGGCCCATTTCTTCTGTAGCTAGGAAGGCTTTCCTGAAGGCCTGTGTAGCCGATAACAGAGCTCCGGATCGATCTGGAGCTCTGTTATTGGCTGCAGAGGCCTTCAGGAAAGGCCTTTAGGAAAGGCCTCTGCAGCTGATAACAGAGCTCCAGTTCAATCTGGAGCTCTGTTATAGGCTACACAGGCCTTCAAGGAAAGCCTTCCCGGCTGCAGAAGAAATGGGCTGAGATGTGAGAGGCCTGGCTGCAACTATCCAAAGCCAAAGAAGTTCCTGAAGACCTCTGACAGCGAAAAAGAAACTGAGGGTGAGCACACAAGTGAACTTCCGGTTGGCCCGTTGGGCCATTTTCGCCATGGGGAGAGTGAAAACGACCAAAAAGAAGGTCAAAAATCAGCTGACCAGCGCGCACATGCACACTGGAGCTGACATAGGGCAACGTCTTGATGCCCTCAGATATGGCTCCGCGTGCCAACTGTGGCACACGTGCCATAGGTTCGCCATCATTGTTATAGGCCAACAGTTTTAGCTCACTGGAGATTCAGTTTAGGTACAGACCTAATATTCTCACTGTTGCCTAAGAAATAGATCAGGTGCCATCTTGAACACAGTGTTTATGTATGGTAATAAACAGTAAGGTAATTACATTAGCCGATAATCAAGACAGTTGTATATCTAGAGGTCTTGTTGTGGCCCGCCAGCAGCCCATGTATCTGGTAGCTGATTCCGACAGCGAAGAGGCTGATGTGGTGATGCGCCAGTGGCCTGTGCAGCTGGTACCCGAGTTGGACAGTGAGGAGGCTGGAGAGGACTCAGTGCCAGAGGCGGAGATTCAGCCAGGGCCTTCAGAACCTCCAGAAGCTCCCCTCAGTGATGAGGAAGAAAAGGAGGAGTTTATTTTCAATGCACGGGTACGCAGAGCTGCCAAAAGGCAGGAATGGTTCCTCAGGAGGAGATCTCCTCAGGAGTAAGGCTTGGGTCTAATTGGCCACTCCCCTAGCCTATTTAAGGGATGATGACAAAGGAGCCAATTTTTAGGGAACAACTTCGTTCATATTCCTTCATGTCTTGACTCCAGAAACGTCTGATCGGCTCTTGTTCTCTCTCTTGGCATTTTTCCTGCAAATTGCTTCTGGGCATTTTGCCAACCACCGTAAGATTGCTGTTATCTACAAGACTGTTTATTCAGAATTGTGTTATTATTTTGTGGACTCATGCTGGCTGTTAATGAAGTTAAATTAACAGCCGGTGTTCAGAAAAGACTATTTTAAACTGTATTTGTGTTTGACGACTACTAAGAAAGCTAATTAGTAGTCCTTAATTAGTAAACTAAGGTTTGTACAGACTTTGTGTGTGCTGCATTCTTTGTGGTCTGTAGCTGGAACAGAACAGGTCTCTAGATGGAATATTTGCCTCTTACTTTCCTTTTCCCATGCAGGCTGTTTGGAAAGTACATTCCCCTTCTATCACTAAATCAGAAGTGGGTTGCTGCCGGTTCTGACCAGTTCTTTAGAACCGGTAGCAGAAATTTGGCGCCACTCGCCAAGCCGGCAGTGATGACCAGTGGTCCATGCTCCCGAACCGGTCCTCCGGTCACCACAGATTGGAAAAAAACCTATGCGCATGCGCAAAGGCTTCTGCGCAAAACGTGCACTTCCGTCGCAATGTGAACCGATGGGGAAGGTAAGTAGAACCCACCCCTGCACTAAATCAAGAAATGTATGAAATAAAATTATGTTTATAAATATAGTTGTATGTAAGATTGACACTCTTAAAAAAAAAGAAAAGCACATTGGTAACAGATCTGATTCTTACAATCAGCATCAGCCTATTATGACCTGCCTATTACGTGGGCATGTACAATATGCATTTGAAAAACAAAGCTGCCCACATGGACAGTTTCTGGAAGAGTAGATTAATTTCCTTCTTACTTGTATGCTTTTAGGGGCTCACATCTACCACTTTCCAGGTATCTCCAGTCCAGTCACATAGGAGGCACTGGGGAGTAGTAGATAAGGACTGGGGAGATTAAGTCCTCTGTCATGGAAGCTCATTGGATGTCTACGAATCAGTCACATTCTTTCAGTTCAACCTACTTCATAAGTTGATGTTGCAAGGGAAGATCACTAACTACATTGCTCTGAGTTGCTAGGAAGAAGGTGGAACATAACTCTAACAAATAAGTAACATAAATAAATTTGAGTCTAATCGCAATCACAATGGAGTCCAACCTTTCTGAGCCACCTTGCTTTTGCAAACAGCATTTGTTATAGACTGTGCCAAGATCTCCTAAGGTCAAGGCAGCAACTTTTAAATGACTCCCTCGGGAAATTAGACTCAATACATCAAGTGTTGGGAAACACAGAAATAGAATTAATGTAAGCTGATCTTTATGCCGTGCTAGGTTGGAGGGAGGATCACACTCTGTAGTGTGAAATAATAATGTCTCGGCATATGGCTGAACTTCCTGAAAAAATGAAAGAAAGCACTGCAGCCATGATTACAAAAAACATTAACCCCAAGAGAATTGTAGCAATTGGGTCCCCTAAGAGTAGCCTTTGATATATGAAGATCAGCAGGGATTTTAAATAGGATAAGCTTATATTTCGTAATATTTCCTATCGGTAACACATCTAAGTAAGCATGTGTCAGAAATCCATTTGGCCTCTTCCTGCTAGCATCTCATAATGCAGCTTATTAAGTCTAATTTTTTTAAAAAATCTTAGTGCCAATGTGAATCATATATTCCATGCTGATGCTATTTGAATAAAACAGGATCTTTTTTTTTTTTTTGGTCTTGATAATATACAGCATCCACAGCATCCCATTCCTTTTCCATGCAGGCACCACATCCTGCTTACCTATTGCTTTGAAGGATTCTTCAGGTCCTGCCACCATCTTAAGCACTAAGTAGATCATTCAAAAATTTAGTCTGCATTTTGGATTAGCAAATGACGTAAGGTTAAGCATATCCTGTAGCACCTAGTTAAGGATATTTAGTTATTTTAGTTTTTTTAATCCTATTTTAATTATTTGTATACATAACTCAAAATGGCAAACATACCTAATATTCCTTTCTCATTCCCTTTTGCCCACGACATCAACCCTGTGAGGTAAATTAGGATGAGAGAGAGTGACTGGCCCAAAGCTGGCTTTCATTTCTGAGGCAGGACTAGAACTCACCATCTCCTGGTTTTCCAATCTGGTGCCTTAACCACTAGGTCAAAATGCCTCTTGACAATACGTAGATGTATTTCCATCTGTTTTCTGAGAATGAATGGAAAAAAAAACAAAGAGAAAGGAATCCATAGAGCAAAAGTTTTTAATTTGAGAGGGACGCTTCTGAATGTCAGTAGTCACCATCTGATTGTGGACAAATGAAACAAACGAAATGTTAAAAAGTTGTGATTTTTATGTAGTTACTTACCAAGCACATCTAAATTATGTTAAAGTAACCAAAATATCTTTACAATCCCCAAGGCATGTGACAACTTTTGAGCACCCCTAATGTTTGGAAATTGAAAGTTGAAAAATTTGACACACCTTAGACTGGATAGATTTATGGCCAATGCCATAATATTTGAGTCTACCAAATAAAAACCAGAAATCAGATTTTAAGCCAATCAGAAAGTTTGTATTCAGAGTGACATATTAAAAGTTCTTACGTAGGCAGATTCAGACTTACTAGTTCCTAAACTTCCCTTCAAGCATATTCACACCACCCTGGAAAGTGGTACCTCCATCCCAGGTAGACACAACTTACAACTTCCCAGAAGGAAAGGAAATAAAGTTTCACAATTAATGGAAAGCAATCATTCCATTTCACTTAGCATTAATCTGAACCTACCTAGACTGTTCTGTCCAGTTCTGGGTACCACAGTGTAAGCAAGATTTAGAGAAAGTGGAACAAGTTTTAGAATGGTCAGCACAACAAACTGAAATATGCGAAGAGAAATTGAAAGAACTAAGTATGTTTTTATATTGAGAAGACTGGGGATGTCACCCAGAAGGTCAAAAATCTATTCTCTATCATTACACAGTGCAAGATAGGAAACAATGGACTCGTTTCAAGAAGATAGATTCCAACTGAATGCTAGAAAAATCTTCCTAACTGTAAGGGAAGATTACAGCAGTTTGACAGCGGAGACAATTATCCAGGGAGATAACTCTCCCATGGTTACATTCATGAAAAGCCTAGCTAGGGATGTTTTAATATGGATTACTGCACCCAGCAGAAGATTGGACCCAGTTGCGTAAATGGCCTTTTCCAACACTGTGATTTTATAATAAACTACTTAGGCAGTGAGTCAGAGTTGTGTGTGCATGTGATTTGCTCTAAGAGCAGGGCTACTAAATAGAGGAGATTCTACTTGGCCTCCCATTTAAGGTAATATAAGCTCAAGCAAGAGCTGTTGGGAAAGGGAAATGAAAGGATTTTATGCAGTAAGTGAATCTGTGCCAAGCTGAAATCAAAGAGAAGGGAAGGAAGAAGGGGAAAGGGGAAAGGGGAAGGGGGACAAGGGAAGGGAAGGGGAGACGGGATAGGATGGGATGGGATGGGAAGGGGTGCATCTGCCCAGGCAGTTCTGAATAAGACATCTCATATTTGACCTCCCTCTCTTAAAATCAAGACACATGTATAAGTACTTAAACTGAGCACAATAGATTTCCATGATGAACTAGCTAGCTGAAGTTTCAGTACCTGACCATCTTCCAATTTATCTATTCTTTTTTACCCTTTTACTTCAAGTTTAAGCAGATTAGATGTCATCACCTCCATTTGTACTTCGCCCCCCCCCCCACACATACTCATTTAATTTCCCCAAAGAGTTCTTCCCTTGTGAAAGAAGCCCTTAGATGGCTTCTATCTAAGTTTCATAGGAATTTCTAATTTCTTCACAATGTGGGGGGTGGGGGAGGGGGCTTTTCAGTGCCTCACCTCAGTGAGGCAGCATAGGATAGACTTTCCCCCGCCCCTTATGATGTTCGTCCATCATGTTCGAAGAGGACCTTGACATCTATCAGGTTGTGGGCTGTTTACGATGTGTCCGCAGGTGGCTGGTGAGGCCTATACGGGCACGAAATGTTCTGCCACATGTTGGGCAGACATGTGTGGGCACCATTGTCGCAGCATTTGCAGCTCTGGCTTTGCGGAGTGCTCGCTTTTCTTCTGCTATGGCTGTTCTTCTGTCCTCAGATATTTGGCAGCCTTGGTGGATCAGCATGCGCCATGTTGATTGATCTTGTTTCCCAGGAGTTTCCCAGGAGGTGGTGTCGATATCGAGGGACTTGAAGGAGGCTTTCAATGAGTCTTTGTATCGCTTCCTTTGCCCCCCCCCCCGTGCCTCCTTATACAACAGCATGAGAAGCTCTTCAACACTTTACTCTCTCCCTGGCTAAAAAAAAGATCCACCATGGCAGAGTTCCTTCAGGATTTATTTCTTTATTGAAGTATGGAAAATTGAACAATAGAATTTGGGCATTCACAGACACAGACACAGACACAGACACAGACACAGACACAGACACAGACACAGACACAGACACAGACAGACAGACAGACAGACACACACACACACACACACACACACACACCATGACTATAAGTAAAATAATTATGATCGTCCTGCTGCATCCAGTTCCTGAGACTTTCTTTATTAAAAATAATTATAACCTAGTTTATTTTCCAGCCAATTGTAAAAATAAACAAATAAATAAAAAGGTAAGTACATTTTCACCATATTCTGGGCCAGATTTCCCATCTTTCTAACATATGTTTAGCTAATGATGTGGATCTTCTTTTTGTGTTTGTTTATTTGTTTTTAAACTATATAATCTGTTGTATGTAAGCAGAGTCTTCTCCAGGGAAAATAGTTTTTTTTACTACAGTATTTGTTTAATAATCAACACTAACAGCCACTGGATACATTGTTATAAACTCAATCACACAAAATTTGACTAAAGGAAATTTGATTTAAGGACAGAAATCCACTTCCCCACTTCTCCAAAGCAAGTCAAATACATTATTTTGACAGCTTCACAATTTTTTCCAGTGTAAACACAGATTCCTTTCCAACTGACTAAAAAAAAATCCCACCTTATGTCCAACTGGAAGAAAAAGTTTTAATCAGAGAGACTGCCATAGTTACCGACAGAAGAGAAGCACCAGCACTGATGATGTTACCTAGTGTGGTAATGAAATTTCTTTCTGTAAGGAAATCAGTAACCTCAGAGAGCACCAAGAAGACCCTACTGCCATAGTTCCGTGGCAGAGTTGAAAATGCAAGGACATATGCTACATATAAAATAGCAGTGATTCTTGCAGCAGAAGAATCTCTGGAACAGGAAAAGAGGACCAACTTGGGTTGGCTAGTTGGCCCAAGTAAAGGGAGACCCACTCCATAACCAGAGAAGGTAAACCTCTCTGACAAAGTGTTCATCCACACAGAGTTAAACTCAAAAAATGTATCAGCTGGAATCCTTATCATAAGATCTAGAAAGGCTGAGGGTCTGTAGTCATGAAAATCATATGGTGTAGACACCATGAAGTCAGTGTGATTATAACCCCATTGGCATTCCCTTCTGGTTGGCTGTAATCACAAGAAGAGATCAGGCAAGGCCATTCTCAGAGTCCCTGAGCCAAGGGTCACCCTGGTAGCAGAATCCCAAGCTGGTTTTTCAACAAATGAATGGTGGTGGGCATCAGGGGACAGAGGATAACAGAGGAAAAACCCAGGATAGACAATGTAGCTCTGCTTTCCCTTTTATCCAAACACAATGGTGTGGAAAGGAAGGTCTAAAAAGTTGGAATTTCCATCTATGGGGCTACTATAAGAAGCTCAAAGAGCTGCAATGACTATTATAAGCAATCTGACCAAGAACTTTCTCACATTTCCATATGCCACTGAGCTTGTTTCCTAATAGAACACTGGGTTGTACCTCCCACACATTTATTTTTATTTATTTTTGTTGTTTCTGTTCTTGTTGAGTTGTTGTTGTTGTTGTTTTGTCTGTGTGATGTTTTTTTCCCCATACATTGGTTCTGAGCTCTGGTTGGGTGGCAAATATGTTAAATAAATAATTTTCCAAGAATGCTGGTGGGACCCAAATATTTGGAAAAGAAATGGGATTATAAACATTTCAAGGGTTGCCCATAGAAATGCTAGAACTCTGTGAGAGTTCTAGTTTCCTTTCCTTCCCTTTCATTGTGATGGATACAATTCATCTCCCTTTGAAACCAATGGCAAAATGTGTCTTGAATTAAATGGATGCCTGTGAAGCATTGGGGGATGAGGGGACTGAAAGGAAGGGTCCATAAAAGATTATAAAGGATATAAATAGTTAATTTATCATGCATCACATCCTGCCAGAATAAAAACTAATATTCTGGGTTTTGTAATCTACCATGGCCAGAAAATTCTTCATATTGTTGAATATTCTACTACAGTTTCACATATAAATACACACACCTTTGCAAGTATCAACTGTACTTGGGATCCATCTCTCCATCTGTAATTTTCAGGAAATACCCTGATTTTGTTCGCTTATTCCTTCCTTCCTCCCTCCCTTCCTCCCTCCCTTCCTCCCTCCCTCCCTTCCTTCCTTCCTTCTTTCCTTCCTCACATAGAGATAAGAGTGATGCAGCTAGTTTATTGTAAGTCTTACGCTTAATGGTTTTACGGAACTGGGCTCACTTTGGACAGCAGCTGTTTATTTTGATTAAATGTCATTTTGTTGCTGATCAGAAGCCATGCATCTTTAAAGTCATATAATAAAACAAACATACAGTAAATATTCAACTAGTTATTCTCTGACAGCAAATAAGTTATGCTTTTGGTTTTGGCCCAGAAACTGAGGCTCAGCATCTGTAGACCCTTCAGGATTCAAGGTCTTGGACCTAAGCCCCAAATTCCAGCCTTAATGGATCTATTGATCATTCTTTCTCTTGTTCTCTCACTTAAAAAGACACACAGAGCATCAGTTACCATTGGCCGAAGAAGGGAATAAATAGAGACTACAAGTTTTTTTTTTAAAAAGAGGCTTAAACATTCCAGGGAGAATTTTTAATCAAATAATTAAAAACTAAATGTAAACAAACAAGCATTTAATGTCTGAAACATCACTCAGGAAGGCACAACACGAGCCTCACGCAATTCACTGCAAAGCTTTGGGTGTGATCCCAGATCTTCTCTAAAAATAATTGAATAAATGAGGTTAATATTAATAGCCTTGGACTGGCTCACATTTTGGAGTGTGGTCCGTGACATGCCACTGAAAAACCAGAGCGGCCCTTGTTCAGCTTTAATACATTATATCATTGTCAGGGGTGAAATTCAGCAGGTTCTTACAGGTTCTGGCGGTAGTGGAAATTTTGAGTAGTTCGGAGAACCGGCAAATGCCACCTCTGGCTGGCCCCAGAGTGGGGAGGGAATGGGGATTTTACAGTATCCTTCTCCTCCCATGCCCACCAAGCCACGCCCACAAAACCAGTAGGGAAAAATTTTGAATTTCACCCCTGATCATTGTTCTGTAGGGTAGCTGGGGGGAAGGGGAACCTTGAGATTCAAGTAATAAGGAAGAATAAATTCCAACTTTTTATATTCTAAAGAAGAACCTGTTATAAGGTAAAGTGATTTTTTTTCCACCAGAATGATGAAAATCAAAAAATGATTTCTAAGACCACAAGACCCTGAAGAAGAGTAAAAGAAGATACAGAGTAAAAGAAGATACAGGGCTGTCAAGCCAGTCACCTCCAACTAGCAGGGCTAATGCTTGAAACATCTAGATCACAACATCTCAAGGGCAGCAGATTGGAAAAGGCATGCTCGGGATATAGATTGAATATATGGGCTTCGAATATGTTGTTGTTGTTAGTTTCTCAAATAGAAATGCGCTCTGAAGCAATTTCATATGTGTCTTGAATATAGCAGAGTCCTGCCAGTTTTTCAATAGAGAAAATGACTTGAATCTGAAAACCATCCTGGCTTCTAATCTTTATCAGCGGAGGGTTTTTTTCCCCCTCAGCTTTAGAAACAACCACTTCTATTCACTTTCTGTACAAAACAAGCAAAATTTATCCAGTCTCCAAGTCTCTCGTGGATGGATAAAAGAAATAAATCCAAGTAATTTTTATGAATCAAAGGTATACAGAAGGTATACAGAAAGCAGTTAGCAGCCTTAATAAATCTATTTCCATTTACACTGATGAAGAGACTGGTTTTAGTGATTTCTACCACACCCGGCAGGCTGTTTCTAAATGCCCTGGCCCACCTGAAATGGTGCTCTGTGGGGCAGCAGGGAAGGAAGCCAATCCAAATTGCTCAGGCAAGATGGGGAGGCAGGGAGGGTTGAATCGCATCCAAACCAAACAGGATGGTGAATTGAATGAGTGTCTGGACATTAGCCAGAAAGCCATCTCCTAGACATTAGTGGTATTTAGCTGCAAGTTTAACTGATGGCATAACAGTAAGCCACAAAATGTGGAACTCATCAAGACCACTCTCTGACAGAAATGTCACACTCGTGCCCTAAGACAAAGACAGGAAAGCTGTGCCATACACTGTCCAAGGGCCATGTACAGTCCTGAAGTCACATTTTTTTTGTGGTCCTCAAAGCATCCTCTCACATGAAAGCTGAAGTAGTCACTGAAGTGGGGAAACAGTTGGAAACTGTGATGCATGCCCTGAAAATAGACATTTTATAGTTCAAGTGCCTATTTTCAAAACAGTAACTATGTGCTTCCACCTTAGCAACAAATTAACATATGAAGCCGTGAAGGTCTACTTAATCAACAACTTACTCCCCTATGATCCCCATCCAAAGTACCTTGGAGTAACATTGGACTGGACTCTCTCCTACAAGATACACATAGAGAATATAGCGGCAAAAATCAATACTAGAAACAACATACTCCAGAAATTATGTGGAACTAAATGTGGAGCTTCAGCTGCCACCCTGAAGTACTAGGGTTGGTCTACTGCCCCCATACAGCTTAACAGTTGCCATGCTAGTAAGTTAGACTCCAGATTCAATGACATCATGAGGATTATAAATGGCTGTATTAAAACCACTACAACTTGCTGACTTCCTGTTCTGAATCATACAGCACCTCCAGCTTTACAAAGGCAAGATTCACTAGTGAAAGAATACAGAAAAATTATGAACAACTCCTACCAATGCATGCCGACATTCCTCATTTATCAGCCAAAAGACTCAAATCTAGGAAGCCCCCACTAGCACTTGCACAACATCTGTCCAATAACTTTAACATCAATTTCCAGTGGGAAGCCAAATGGGTTGTTGAATACCCAGACATAAGAAGACACAAAAAGACACAAAAAAGGTGCTAGGCTTTGAACTACCACATCAGCAATGGACAGTCCTGAATAGGATTCGCACCTTACATGGCATCTGTTGGGATTCTCTGTATAAATGGGGCATAATATCCTCCCCTCAGTGTGATTACCGGATCCGACATCAAACTGTAGATGACATCATGACTGGTTACAAGCTGAGAGCATATGTGGGGTCCAGTATCTGATTATTTTTAATATAAATGATCCTGCACTTCAATGGTTAGATGGCCTAGACCAGCGACGGCTAACCTTTTTGGCACCGAGTGCTGAAACTGGAAAGCGTACGCCGGAGCATCAGAACCCAGAAGAGAGAAGCTGGTCGGTGCGCATGCATGCCTGCAGTGGCCTGCTGCTCTTCCGGGTTCCGGGACAGCTGAAGACCTTTGAAGACCAGCTGGCTGGCACGCATGCGCGTGCCGGAACCCAGAAGAGAGCAACTGGCTGGTGCGCATGTGCGCAATGGAACCCGCAAGAGCAGCTGGCGACAGCGCACATGCCCACAGATAGGGCTCTGTATGCCATCTCTGGCACACGTGCCATGGGTTCGCCATCACGGGCCTTGACTTTGTTTTTTGAACATAGATCTTTTTAACATTTATATTTTATTGTGTTTTACTAATTGAAATATTAATATATATTGCTAGTCCATGTATGATATGCCATACACTAAATAACATAGTTCAAAGGAATCCTCCAAAATGTATCACCCAAACCAAACCCCCTGATGTTGTCCTAGCTAGTTTGCAGTACTTATTATTTTTGTGTTATATTATGTATTTGTATCCCACCTTTATTATTTTTACAAACTACTCAAGGGAGCAAACATTTCCAACATACCTTCTCTCACCAGTTTTCCCCACAACAACCCTGTGAGGTGGGCTAGACTGAGAGAGAATGACTGACCCAAAGTCACCCAGCTGGCTTTCATGGCTAAGGTGGGACTTGAACTTGCTGTCTCTTGCTTTCTAGCTTGGTGCCTTAACCACTAGACCAGGGGTGTCAAACTTGATTTCATTGAGGGCTGCATCAGGGTTGTGTTTGACCTCGGGTGGGCCAGGGGGAGCATGGCTATGGGTCATGGCCAGCTCGACATCACTCGTGTTGGGGGTGCCTGTGGTGGCCCGAGTGCTCTGCCAGCATAAACAGGCTCCGGAGCTCTGTTTTCGGCTGTGATGGCCTCCTGCAACTCTCTGCCAGTGAAAACAGAGCTCAGGAGGGCCCTCGCGAGCTATGTTTCTGGCTGCAATGGCCTCCTGCAACTCTCTGCCAGTGAAAATGGAGCTCAAGAGAGCTGCTCGCAGCCCTCCTGAGCTCCATTTTTGCTGGCAGAGGCACCATGGGCTGGTCCTTTGCTGTTTTCAGGGCGACCCTGCGGGCCAGATCTAAGCACCCCTTGGGCAGGATCCGGCCCCCAGGCTTTGAGTTTGACACCCCTGCGCTAGACCAAACTGGCTCTCTAGCTCCCCAGAAATGTTTTTCCATCCATGGTAGCCAAAACGTTACTTGCTCTCAATCTAAAGCAAGTCCCAAAACTGCAAACAGCAGCACTGACAATATTTAGGCTTGAACACAAGGTTGTCAACTCATGTACAGTAGGTATCAAAGGATCCCTCCATTTTAAGGGCAGATTATGGAATCCAAATGGTAAGTCTTCACATTTTCCTCCATTACATTCCCACATGGAATACAAATGTCCAAAAGTTAAGTGAAAATTGGACAGATTGATTAGAATGGGGAATTGGATAAAGATGATATTCCTTGCAATAGTAATATGCCCATAAATGAACAGGGAGGAAAAGGAAACAAAAACTGAAAATGTTAAACAATTATATTTCCCTTTGAAAAGAGAAGAAAAAGACAGAGCCAACCAATTAAACTGTGAATGAATGCTTGCATTAGTAATAATTGCATTAATAATACACATAAAATAGGAAAATTAAAGAAAAATAACACGAAGACCAAAGAATTACAATCCTAATAATTGAAATTGCAAGCTGACTTCCTTTTTTTAAAAAAAAATATCTGATTTTTCACTATTCTCGTCTCCCTTTTTTCCTTTCTGAGTTTAAAGCATTAAAAAGAATTAGAGGTGCCAATGTGCCATGTCACAGCATAGCCATAGTTCATGCAGTGGGAAAGAAAAGGTCTTGAGGCTCTTCATCTGAGATCTAAAGATGTCCATCACTGCATTATAGTTTTTGGCCTCTTTGACTGACGTCAGATAACCTGGGTGCCACTTTGAGCTGCCATGTGGTGCTAATGGCTTTGCTGAGATGGAAGCCTTCCCACTGGAGGTAAGACCATGAAACTAATTTTAGGCAGCCCGTAGAACACCTGCAGACCAGAAGCTTTCAGTCATCCCATTTTACCCACACAAAAGACAATGTATCTCATCTCTAATCCCAGGAGCCATGCTGAGTTCTTCGGAGGCCTCCGCGGAGCAGTTATAGCAATGCTCCATCTAAGTGGACAGAGGCAGACTTTGGAAAACATTTTAATTTCCATCCATGGGAGCGGAGGGACAGAGCGGCTGAGCATTAACGTCCAACTCATAAATCATATGTGCTCACGGGCTCACTACAAAAGATCACAATGCCTAATCACATAGAAGTCTGAGCTGAGCACAAATAGAAATAGAATTTAGAAACCACATTTTTATCATAAGTAATAAAGATCATAAACATATGCACAGTTATAATTATTATAAGACACTCAGAACTCAATGGAGCTTACTTCTAAATCAAAGAATCAATACTTCTAAATCAAAGAATCAAGCCGGGCTGGCGTGAAAAAGTTTTGGGTTTTTTTAAGATTTTATCAAATTTTACCAAATTTTAATTATATTGTCTTAAATCAGGGCCACATCTAATATTTTCTTTTAAATGTGTGTGTGTGTATATATATATATATATATATATATATATATATATATATATATATATATATATATATATATATATATATATATATATATATATATATATATATATATATATATATATATATATATATATATATATATATATATATATATATATATATATATATATATATATTAATGTTTATATTGTATTTTTACTTGGCTGTTCACCACCCTGAGTCCCCGGAGAAGGGCGGTATATAAATTTAACTATAAATAAATAAAATAAAGAAATAAACACAGGAAGCTGCTTTCTATTGATTCAGATCCTTGGTCTAACTCTGGTTGACACAGATAGGTGTCCTCCAACAGGAGTCTTTCATACCCTTGTGTAGTAGTATGTATGAATGACCTTGAGGAAAAAGAGGAAGAGGTTCTACCAGGAGAATGATCAGACAAGAGGGGAAGGAACCCACAGTTGCTTAATAGTCAAATCAGGTATCTTTATTATGCTATTTCACCAGCCTTTACAGTAAAATAATAATAATCATTATTTGGAAAGGTAAAATAAATAAGACAATAAAATAACATGTCTAATTAAAGTTTCATACAGTTGTATACAGTACCTTGGTGAAGATATTTGGCTACCTGGTACGTGAGTGAAGGTTAACACCCCTTAAAAATAATAGACATAAAATTTATCAAAGTGGCCATCATATTTGGAAATGATTTGAGTGATCAGAGTACATCTTGGGGCATCATAAAAAGGACGTTTTATGACACTGTACAGTGTATGATAATATAAGTGAGAGTTTCTACCTCCCTAGATCCACAAGAACAAAGTTACTGCAAATAAGGAGTTCCATGAAATCTTCCCACCAGTAGAATTGATGCGAGAGCATCAAAGTAAGTTCTGGAGAAGGCCCATCTATTAGAGTTAGATTACTTGGTGCTCTGCTTGGTCAGACTCTAAAAAGAGATGGTGAGAGATTTGTACTTTCAGACTTGCAAGATTCTGTTAATGTAGCCTTACAATAAAGTAGCATTAGATCATCTGATCGTGTTTCCTGTCTGGTTTAACTGAGAGGGATGATGTCTATTGAACCTGTCAACGAGAAAAACTAAGACCTTCAGCTAACCAAGAAATCATTCTACTTGGGCCTGTGGAGAAATGTTGCTTTGTATTTTGTTTAGTTCTCAATTTGATGAACAAAGACATCTGTTTTACAGGAAACAAGAATGTTGGGAATATTCTCATGTAGGAAATGTGGTGTTCTTGTTGTTACTGTATTTGGTTATATGCTGACCAGGAGAATGGGAAGCCTGGGAACCTGCAAATTACTAGGGCAATGCTTTAACTAAATCCTGAAGGAAGACATTGGGGGGAAACACCTCTCATGAGGTAACCAAGGAATCTTCAGACCTGTGAAGAGATATGGGAAAGGATATAGTAGTAGCATCATCCCTCACGTCTGGCAATAAAATAAGTTTAAAAAGGCCACCAGAAGAAATTCAAAAGAAATTTTCAAGCACACTCAGAATAAAGCTGCTAAGCCAAAATTAAAGAAATTAATGCTTGAGAAATTTCCAGACCAGGACAACATTAGTGTAACAACATGTGTAACTCTGTTAATAACGACTATATCCAACAAACCTTTAGAATAACTAAAACACAAGCAATCTCTTTAGAGGATATTGAGTGCGCTGGACTACTGCACATTTCATTTTGTGTTCCCATCCATCCTAAAACTAACTGTCTAGTCCAGTATTGTGTATGAATCTCAAAAGCTGCTATGATTTGCTCATGATTAGATATAACATTCTGTTTAGTGGCTTTGTGAATAAAGGGAAACAAACAATGAGGTTCTGCAACCAACCCATGAAAGAAGGAAACTTGCAGTGTTTACATTAATGGGAGGATTGGCATATTTCACTCAACTATAGAGGATCCAGGGGTGAAATACTACTGTTTTGGACTGTTTCGGGGATACTGGTAGTGGTGGCTACCCGTGGTTTGGAGAACCGGTAGCAACAGCTGTCTGGCCACGCCCCCGAACTGGTCCCCCAGGTTGCTGCACGCTCACTCTGCCCCACCCAGTCTCTGTTCTGCAGCTTGCCTGCTTGAAGCGCTGTGCCCCTGATTTGCCTGCCAGGTAAGCCTGCAAAGTTGTGGCCTACCTAGCTGCCCCTGCCCCCCCCCATCCCAGCCTGCCTTTCCTAGTCCATTCCCCATGGCCCGCAGCCCTGACATGCTTTCCTGCCTTCTACGCGGCCTTCCCGGTGTCCCCGTGGCCAGCTTGCGAAGGCAGGCAAGCGGAAGGCCATGTGGAAGACAGGAAAGCATGTTGGGGCAGCGGGGAAGGGAGGGAGCAGCTACTCTCTTCCCTGCAGCCCCAACATGCTTTCCTGCCTTCCACGCAGCCTTCCTGGTGTCCCCGTGGCCAGGCAAGCAGAAGGCCATGTGGAAGGCAGGAAAGTATGTTGGGGCAGGCCAGCCACGGGGAAGGGAGCTAGCAGCTTTCCCAGTGGTCCCGCATGCCCACTTGCCTTCCAAGGATCCCTTTATTCATGGGAGTATTCCACATGACTTAGATGTGCAAGAGTACTTCCCATCCACACAGTTCCTTCACTGCATAACTGAATATCAATTATCTAAGTTCATGAAGTGCCATTATTCTCAGACCAAATGCATCTACCTAGGCTCCCATATGGGAAACACATGAGGATGTAAATTTGTAACAGGAAGGCAATTATGACATGACACAATAAACTCGAGTTCCCTGGGAATGCATAAAGCTTTGAAGGGTACATGTTTCAATGAAAGTTGACATAAAGTACCTCTTTAAAGCTGCTTCATGGTCCCCTCACTTTGCTCTGATCCTGTCTCTTCTGCAATTTTCTCTGGCACTTTGCAATATTGGAAGCATCATGAAAGACTTCTGTGATCACAGGGCATTTGCAGGACCCTCTTTGGGGGTTTAAAGGAGCCAGAGGAGATTAAGGAAAGACTCAAAGGTATCTTAAAGTAACTTGCAAAGCCAAGGTACTTCAACACTCATCTTGGGGTCATGGCACAAAGAGCCTCATTAAAGGTGAATCAAAGCTGCCTCACACAGTCCCAACATCCACACTGAACAGCAGCCCAATTTAAATATAAGAAAGTCATAGGATAGTTTGAAAAGTGTACATTTATCCTCTGAGATAGAAGGGAATGGAGTAAAGAATTGGACTCATGAAATAAGTCTAATGGGGATTATTCCAACTCTGCCACACACAAAGTGGAAGCTCAATGCATGAGTGAAAATAATGCACTTTGTGTTATGAGGATGAGTAAGTGCAAGCTATGTAGGTATTTTCATTTCTCTCTCTCCCTTCCTCTTTCTTTCTTTCTCTCATTTTCTTTCTTTCTTTCTTTCTCTTTTTTCTTGTCTCTGCCTCTCTTTCTTCTCTCTCTCTCTCTCTCCTTCCTCTTTCTTTCTGTCTTTCTTTCTTTCTCTTGGTGGCGGGAAAAGGAAGAAAGTGCTCTGGGAGGGAGGGCGGCCCGGCCCAGCAGCAGCGCGTCCCCTGTCATGGGCTGGATGCTGGGAGTGGGACCCGAGGTGGAGGGAAGGCAAGTGGGCGGCAGTTGGCCAAAGGCCTCATGGAAGCCGAGTGCACCAGGCCCAAAAGGCGAGTGAGCCTTATCATGTCCCTCCGAAGTGGCACCTCGGATGAGCACAGCAGGTCTTCCTCCCCCCCACCGCCACCATCGGCCTTACCTTCTAGATCTTCCACCCAGCGTATTTGGTAAGCCCAAAGTGACCAGATTTTTTAATTTTTAAGCGGGACGGGGGGGGCGCCTGGGCGCCGCCATTTGTTTTGCCCTCTGCGCATGCGCAGAACGCTGTGCATGCGCAGAGGGCAAAACAGCAAATGTCGGCATCCAGGTGAGGTGGGGGGAGAGGGGGGGAGGCGGGAGGGCGCTTGGATGCCTGCAGCTCGCGACAGGTAAGCTGCCGGCTGCGTCCTTTCCCCGTCTCCCGCCTCCCGTTCGTTGCTTGCCAGCCCGGCCGAAGGGAAGGCGGGAGGCGAGGAAAGGCCTCCCGAAAGGAAGGCGGGCTCCCGAAGGCCTTTCCTCGCCTCCCGCCTTCCCTTCGGCCGGGCTGGCAAGCAACGAACGGGAGGCGGGAGACGGGGAAAGGACGCAGCCGGCAGCTTACCTGCTCCAAGCATCCAAGCGCCGCGGTCTCCCGGTCGCCCACCGGCCCCAGGGCAACGGCGGCAGTGAGGCGACGGGGGGAAGAAAGGGGAGGGGGACGAGGAAGGGCTGTTTGCGCCGCTCGTGATGTAAATTCAAAGCGGCGACGGCTCCTCGTCCATCACCCCTCCCAACAGCAGCGGCGCCTCCGAGGGCGGGGCTAGGGATGGGGCGGGGGAAGGAGAGGAGGAGCAGCCTCCCTTCCCCCTCCCCCCAGCTTCCAGACGCCGCCGGAGGAGTCAACAACGCGGGACGCCCGCCCGCCGCCAACGCCGGCCACGGCCGGCCCAAGCTGAGAGGCCTGCTGCCTTTCAGGCCGATTTTTTGAAAGAATGCCCTAGTCGGGCATTCTTTCAAGAAATTGGGACTTTTTAGAGGGCGGGCGGGACGCAGGACAAATGCTGAAAAAGCGGGTCTGTCCCGCCTAAATCGGGACGTCTGGTCACCTTAGGTAAGCCTGCCTTCCCTACTCCCTTCCCTGTGGGCCACAGCCCTGCCATGCTTCACTGCCTTCCACGCGGCCTTTCCTGTGTCCCCATGGCCACCTTGCAAAAGCAGGCAAGTGGAAGGCCATGTGGAAGGCAGGGAAGCATGTTGGGGCCGGCTGGCCATGGGGAAGGGAGCTAGCAGCCTTCCCAGCGGTCCCCCATGCCCGCTTGCCTTCCAAGGTCAATGTCCAGCCCAGCCAGGCCAGTGGGTGGGCGGGTAGCCCTTGGTGGAGATGCAGCTGCTTCTATGAGGCTGAGAGGGGCGGCGGCGGTGCTCCAGGATGGCAGGCAGATGTCCTGGGGCTGCTGCACATGCAAAAAAAGGAGAAAGAAATGAAAACATGTATACATGAGATAGAAATAGAACCCAATGTTTGGGCAGATCACAATCTGATAAAAGTTGTATGGAAAGGACAAAAAAAAACCTGAGATGGACATTGAACCAAGTGATATTGCAAGATAAATTATTCATTCAAAATATGGAAAAAGTAATGGACTTTTTTTTCCCAAAGAGAACAGGAAAGAAGAGACTTCCTTGGAAACTGTTTGGGATACCGCTAAAGCTTATATCCAGGGACTAGTTATAATTTACATAGGGAAGAATAATAATAAGAAGAAAAAACAGAATAAGAAAATGTTAGAAGAACACAAAAGATTAGAATCAGAATTACAGAAAGAACCACAAAAAAGAAATTAAAAAATCAAATAGACTTAATAAAACACAAAATGAATCTATTGGAAAAAGATGAACTGGCACAAAAAATCAAAAGTGCAAAACAAAACTTTTTTGAAAATGCAAATAAACCAGGAAGATGGCTGGCATATAAACTGAAAAAAGAGAGGGAAAGAAAAATGATACATCGCTTAATAGATGAGAAAGGGACCCTTTATTATCAGAATGTGGACAAAACAATAATAGTAAAAGAGTATTATGGGAAACACTATGATCAGGAGAAAATTCCAGAAAATAAAATTCATCAATATTTGGAACAATCTGAACTCCCCAAAGTACCTGAATCAGTCAAAGCTATGCTGAATGAATAACCATGATGGAATTGACAGAAGCGATTAAGAGACAAAAGAATAATAAAACACCAGGGCCTGATGGATTCCCAGAAAAAATTTAAAAACAATTACAAGATATATTAGGCCCAGTGATGTTGGAAGTTTATGATGAAGTTTTGCTGGAAACGAAAATACCAAACTCATGGATGGAAGCAAATATTACTCTTATACCAAAAGGTGACTCAGACTTAATGCAGATAAAAAACTATAGGCCAATATCTCTATTGAATGAGGATTACAAAATATATGCTTCAATAATAGCTGAGAGATTAAAAAGGGTTTTGAATGAATTTATACATTTAGATCAGAATGGATTTTTGCCAAAGAGACAGATTAAAAATAACATGAGAATGATTTTAAATACATTGGAGTATTATGAAACACACCCAGGAAAACAAATGGCGCTGATTTTCCTAGATGCGGAGAAAGCATTTGACAACATTAATTGGCAATTTATGCTATTACAATTAAGATATATGGACTTTCGGGAGAGATTTATTAATATGATTACAGCAATATACCACAATCTGCTAGGGTGATGGTAAATGGGGACATGACGGAGAACTTTGATATTTAAAAAGGTACTAAACAGGGATGTCCACTGTCCCTTTTGCTATTTATATCTGGAAGTCTTAGCTAGAAATATCAGACAAGATGAAGAAATAAAAGGAATGGAAATAAAAAAAGAGAAATATAAGCTACAGGCATTTGCAGATGACTTGGTCTTTATATTGGAAGACCTGTTAGAAACTGGACTGAAATTAATTAGAAAGATAGAAGAATATGGAGCAGTTGCAAGATTGAAAATAAAGACAAGACAAAGATTTTAGTTAAAATCTCACAGATACACAAAAAAGAGTGTTGATGGAAATAATTGATATACAGATAGTTTAAAAAGTGAAGTACCTAGGAATACAATTAACAGCAAAATGTGTAACAATTAAAGAGGACAATTATATGAAACTGATGCGACAAATTAAACTAGACTAGACTTGGAGAAATGGAAAGATCTGCAACTGTCATTAACAGGAAGAATAGCTACTATAAAAATGAATATTTTACCAACACTATTATATTTATTCCAAACAATTCCAATAAAATTGGGGGGGGGGAATATTTTGAAGAATTAAATAAAATAATATCAAGATACATTTGGCTTGGGGAAAAAACAAGAATAGGTTTGAAAACGTTGCAAGACTTCAAAAAAAGAGGGGACTTTGGGTTGCCAAATCGGGAATTGTACTATCAGGCCTCAGTACTTACATGGGTGAAAGAATGGATCAATTTGAGGTATAAAAAACTATTAACTTTAGAAGGTCATGACCTTCAACTAGGTTGGCATGCTTTTTTATGGTATGGGAAGAATAAGATGCATAGTTACTTTCAAAGACATTATGTTAGAAATGCATTTTTATCAGTATAGCTTAAAATTAAAGAACAACACTACTTGAAAATACCAGTCTGGCTTTCCACAATGAAAGCATTGATACATCCTAATGTTATTAACATGGAAAAAAATTGTAAGATATAAAGATATTTTGAATGAAAAAGGGAAATTAAAAACCAAGCAGGAACTTAGTAGTCAAGGGATGGACATCGCATGGTGGCCACAAATGCAGATACAATCTCAATATGAGAAAGATGCTAAAATGTATGGTTTCAATAAAGATTTAACAGAACTGGACCAGATATTAACCAGAACAGATGAAAAACTGATAAATAAAATATATTACTTATTAGGGATCAAACTTGAAAGTGAGCAGATAAAGGAGACAATGATAGTCTGGGCTAAAAATTTAGATATGCAATAGAACTAGACAAATGGCAGAAATTGTGGGATAGAAATGTTAAATTGACTATGTCAACTGCATATAAAGAAAATTTGTATAAAATGTTCTATAGATGGCATTTTGCACCAACAAGACTGGCAAAAATGTATAAGGATAGATCTGCTAAATGTTGGAAATGCAACCAAATACCTGGTTCATATTACCATATGTGGTGGACATGTCCAAAAGCCAAAAAATACTGGACAAAAATGCATACTTGGTTGGAAAAAATGATAAAACAGCATATAGATATGAAACCAAAAATATTTCTATTGGGCATTCTGCTGGAAAGATATGACAAAGGGATTATATACTTGATTTTACATGTATTTTACATGAATACTTTTTGACATGGGACTTATTTTATCAATGGTTAGACAATAAAAACAGAAGTTAGAAACGCAGGGACATAAAAAGGATAAATGTTAAAATGGAAATTTGATAAAATACACAAACAAAAAATTATTGTTATTATAGCATCAATGTTATTGTGATGAATGTTATTGTAAACATTTTGATTACGATTGTCTAAAAACATCTGTATCCAGACAACACACTGTTTGATTGAAATGGAATTTTTATACGTTATTCACATAAAGTAAATAACACATGGGAAAAAAAGAAGTTTCTGTTTCATCAACTAATGAAATTTGGCTCTAATGGGAAATGGTCCATTTGCTGTAACTCTTGTAATTCTTTCACTTCAGTATATTTTGTTAAATACACTCCATCCAAATTAGTTTCTGAAAAAAAACATTAGTTTCTTTGAGTCAACTGTTCACAATTCTAACACATCTTCACTCCCAGATTCTGGTTTCACCTCATTTTTGTGTATCAACAACCCACTTCTACAGTATCCTCAGCCAGCACAAAGAAAATGGGGGGCTGCTAATATATCTCTATTCTTCCCTCCCCCATATTCTGGGGATTTTGTTTATCCATTATTGCCCATTTTCTTTCACTCTCCCCATGAAGGAAGACAATAGAGACAATGTTCCTAGAGAGAGCTAATTTCTTTAGAGCTTTCCAGGATATCATCTCAAAAGAGATAAAAGCTAGTTAAGCCAGTCAAACAACAAGTCACTTGTCATCATTGACCAAGGAGATTTACTTTAGCCCCAAATAAAACTGAATCTCTTCGGAACTAAAATAGGCTTCAGCGAAGTTAACTGACTGGGTCAATTTCCTGTCTGTACAATGTTCAGTCTTTGATGACATAATAAAAAAAAAGTTGTATGATCAAGGGCGAAGAAAGGAAATTGGATTTAAAAAAAAAAATGGTTCTAAGCGAAGTTTTCTGAGGCAAAATCTGGAAAAGATTCATCTGGAGCTCCTAGTTAGAAATACCAGAGCATTCAGTCAAGCCAGATGGGTTATCATAAAGAGCCACAGCGAATGGGTTACTGTAGGCATTGTTGTGTTTGTATTCCAAATTTGTGATATTTTTGCTCACATAAGTTGCCCTAATGGGAGTACGAAGGACCATAACTTTTGTGGAAGAGCATTGCTGTTCTTCATACAACAAAAGACCTTAAAGCTTCCATTTTCTGAAACTGTTGCATCTGGAAAATTCTTATCCTGACACGACTTTTTAATACCTTATATAATGCATTATTTTACCTTCTCCTTTTTTATGCCTGAAACAGACATATGTTATATTGATATTGTGTGCCTTAGGTAGCTTTTATCCTAGAAGTCAGGACATATATTTTAGAAATAAATAGACTGTAGTAAAAAAAAAAAAAAGGGAAGTTTGTCCGGTATATGAGTGACAAAAGTTATAATGAATTTATAGTCTCAAATGTCACGATCAATGGGTATTTGCAACAGATGACTAACCCATCTAAATGGAGCATCATTACCAGATGGGGTTGGTATCTTATTTTATTTTAATAAATTAATTAATTTTTGTTTTATTGTTTTTAATGCCAAGGGCTGCAGGAGGCAAATGGCTTCCACTGGAGATTTTATTTCCAAGATCAATTCTTTGGTTTTGGGATTATTTAGGTACATTTAACACTAACCCATAACTTTCATGTCTATGAAAAAATATTTTCTATGAAAAATTGACAGTAAGATATGTCATATTAATTCATTTATAAAATCTAATCATATTAATAAGTAATTCTAGGAAGCTAACGAAAATATAGATAAAACCACAATATAAAAATTATGAAATACTTTCAGTTGCTGCGTTTGGACACAATTACAGTTTTCAATACCTTTTAAAGGCAAGCTTTTATACAGCACACTTGCACTACTCCAACTAGGAAGTGACTAAGGCATGAGTGGCTATGAGCAGCATTTCCCAAGTCACAAATAGAATCACAAATAGAATAACAGAGTTAGAAGGGACCTTGGAGGTCTTCAAGTTCAACCCCCTGCTTAGGCAGGAAACCCTATACCCATGATGGTAAACCTATGGCATGCGTGCCACAAGTGGCATGCGGAGCCATATCAGTGGGCACGCAAGCTCAGGTCTGGCTGATTTTCGGGCCTTCCCAACTTGAAATGGGCCATTTCTGGCCTCCAGGGGGTTGGGGAAGGCCATTTTCACCCTCCCCATGCTCCTAGAAAGGCTCTGGAGCTTGGGGAGAGCAAAAAAATGGGCCTTACGGTTCAACTGGAAGTTGGCAAATGGGCCATTTTCTGCCTCCGGAGAGCCTCCAGGGGGGTGGGGAAGGCCGTTTTCGCCTTTCCCAGGCTTCTAGAAAGGCTCTGAAGCCTGGGGAGAGCGAAAAACAGGCGTGACATCATGTGCCGGGAGCGGGGGGATCACATGTGCATGTGCGGGGGGCCGCATGGAATTATGGGTGTGGGCACACCCCACACTTCCCCCCTTTTGGCAAGCGAAGCAAAAAAGGTTCGCCATCACTGCCCTATACCATTTCAAACAAATGTTTGTCCAATCTCTTCTTAAAAACATCCAGTGTTGGAGCATTGACAACTTCTGGAGGCAAGTTGTTCCACTGATTAATTGTTCTCACTGTCAGGAAATTTCTCCTTAGGTCTAGGTTGCTTCCCTCCTTGATTAGTTTCCATTCCTTGCTTCTTGTCCTGCCCTCAGGTGCTTTGGAGAATAGATTGATCAAAGCACCTGAGGCAGGACAAGAAGCAAGAAACTAATCAAGGAGAGAAGCAACCTAGAACTAATTCAGGAAAGAACATTATTGGTGAACAAGGCCATGGCTTCCATCTGTTCCTCAAGTTTAGGAGTCTAAAAGTGCACCAACTTGAGAACCCCATATAAAGTTAGTGATAGAAATTTTCGAGGTCTAGAGAGCCATAAAACCCATAGCTACTCAGTCTTACTAAGATTCTATCCAAAAAGTCATAGCTTCCAGGCACTGGAAACTGACAACTGAGTATCAATAGCCTAATGATGATACTTAACCCGTACCAATAAATGACCTTACTATATTCAGCAGTTTCATTCAGAAGCTTAACTAAGAGTTGGGGAGAGAGTTGAGCTCTGGGACACCTTATAAAAGCAAAGGCCTGAGACTATATTTAAGAACAGAACTTCAATCATACACTGTTCTCACAATCTCGTAGATTTTAACTTCCTCCTTGTGCTCTCTGTTGTGCACAGCGCTAAGATTACAGGGGGCAATATAAGGATCACACCTTATGAGTACTGTACAGATATTGAAATATAACAAATGAAAATACTCCTAAACCAGTTTTTCATTTCATTCCAAACTTTATTATTGGAGTTTGCATTAAAATACAATCTCCAACTAGGCAAATCAAAAGTTTAGACTGGAGAATATGTATGATTCTAATTTAAATAGGAATGAAAACCCAGCATCGTTTTAACTGAAGCAAAAATAATATTCCCAGCCAATTTCCTCGTTCATTTCATAGATTTATATGGCATGCTCAAATCTGAAGAAAATCCACTTGCTATCTCAAAAGGAAAAATAATCACTAATTATTACAGCATTCATAGGATTTATTTATACTTACTTAACTTCAGACTTAGAATATCACAAACTTTGTGCTTTAGAACAATCCCTATTTATAAGATACCTAGCTTACAAGCATAAAAATATTTTTCTCCTAATGTAGCTGGGGTTTGTTTATATTCCTTGACTATTATAAAATGAAGATTATTTTATAACATATTGGTCCTGAATCAGTGAAACCAGCACATAAATAACACAGAAGATAATCAGGTTGTGGCTTTATGAAAACTTCCATTAGCAATAAAAGTGAATTAAAAAGAAATATAATAATTGCCTAATGAGCAGGTAGAATCTTCTTTTCTCATTAATGCATTTGGGTCTGAAATCTCAACAGAAGAATTATATTACCCCTTAATTGGGAAAACTTGTGTAATTTAATCAGTAGCCATGATTTCCACCAGCATGATGGACAACATATCTAAAAGATTCATATGCTAGCACTCAGTGTCTTTCACAAATGGTGAAACTGTTTGCTTGCCTCCAAAGAATAATCAACACTGTGTAAATAATCTGAAACCTGGGAGCACTTTTTCAATAAAGAGGGGAAAAAATACACATTATAAAATCAATAAGGCTGGTTGACAAATGAACCCAAGTGTGAATTTTTGAAACAGAGGTATAAAAAAAGTCTACATTTTAGTTTCACAAAGCAAATCAAGTCTTATGTTTTATGGAGGTGGAATAACAGACCATAAGACTCCATAGATCATACTAAAGAATTTGCAATGTAGCTTTCTAGTCCTCATGGTGATAAGCCCTTTTTTTATGGTAAGCAAAAATTGAATATCTTCCATTGGTTGCCTAAAGCATCTGGTATCAGTGTCAGAAGCCATCCAAATAATGCAGTTTTTAAAATAACAATAATAAGAAAAATAGCACACATATATGCCTAACAAGATCTAAATATTATTTATTTATTTGTTTGTTTGTTTGTTTGTTTGTTTATTTATTTAGCAGAGGAGAGAATGAGAGAGAGATAAAAACTGAAACTATGATTAAACCACTTCTACCTAGAGTATAGTTAACCTTATGACTTGGTGTACTGTTTTTCTGGTCAGTCAGATGTTTCACTTCAACAATCCAGATGTTGCTTTTCTTTTTTTATTTGTAAGCTATCCAGAGCCAACAGGGAGTCAGGCATCCTACTATATTTGTTGCAGCTAAATTATTTGGAATTTTGCCACCTGCTATAAATCTTACATGGCTCATATAAGTAGCGTTTTGTTTAATCAAAATAAGCTTTCCTTTACAATGTTACCAGATCTTTTGAATTTAAATTCATTGTCAATAATCAGTCATGTAGCAGTATTCCAATATCTAAGGAGCTGCCACAAGAAGAGTGGGTCAACCAAAGCACCTGAGGGTAGGACAAGAAGCAATGGGTGGAAACTAATCAAGGAGAGAACCAACCTAGAACTAAGGGGAAATTTCCTGACAGTAAGAACAATTAATCAGTGGAACAACTTGCTTCCAGAAGTTGTGAAAGTTCCAACACTGGACGTTTTTAAGAAGAGATTGGACAAACATTTGTTTGAAATGGTATATGGCAGATGTCAGCAACCTGAGGCTCCAGAGCCACATGCAGCTCTTTTGTTCCTCTGCTGTGGCTCCCTGTCGGGTGATCCCACCACTGGCTGGCCCCTCCCCTCACCCTCCCCTCACAGTCCCGGTTCTCTGCCCTAATGACCGGCTGAGTCATTTCACATTATCAATCAATGTCAGCAGGTGTTGGCTCTTGAACACATCCTAAGAGGCCAGTTTCCTTCAGCCCAGAATCCTTCAATCATATTGGAGCAGGTTCCAAGGCCCAGGTGGATCAGGGGAGGCCATGCACTACCATTGCCAAACTTCTTGAGGCTCCCAACCCTGAAGAGGTCTCTCCCAGCATAAGTAATAGGAAGCAGGAATGCCCCCCACCATCTTAACATGAAGACCCCATACCACTCCAAAGTAAGTAACTCATAAAGCAACAGACCATCCTCTCCTGGTTGCAGCAGGCTGGCTGGCTCCTCCTTGCGCCAGCTGTGCAAAAGGAGCTGCAGCTATGCCGGCCCCACCAGGAGAGGATATCAATAATGCCATAGTCATTCCCAAGTTGCTTGAGTTAACTTGCTTGCACCAAGCCTTCTGGTCATCTTTTGATGACTGCAATGGTTGCAACCCTGGTTTGTCACTTTTTTTCCTTGACAATTCCAAGATTTCAGTACCGTATTTTAGAAGAGATTGCTTGGTTCTACTTACATCTGTCCCTCAGCTTTTGAAAAAGGTGGTATGCATTCACACACTCCCATGCCTTCTTCCCCAACAACCCTGTTCCTGCTTGTCTTGCTGTTCTCCCTCCATCCTGCCTGTGTGCTCACCTCTCCTGTACCTTGCTCTCATTTCTCTGCTGGCAATTTTGGATAAAAATACACCCTTGACACTAGTTGCACACACACTTGTGCTTGCACCCATCCTGTGCTCTGCTGGTCACAAGAAAATACAACTATTGTTATGACTGGAGAATCTGGAAGAGTTATACAACATAACGGTAAGATAAGAGGTTACAAATGTCTGCCATAGATTTATAGCTGGCAGTAAAAATGATGGCAAGTGTTGTTTTTTACAGTAAATAAAAATTACAATCATGCTACAGGAGGAGCCATTTTCAAATTACAGCAAGTGTCTCTAAGTAGAAAAAAGAATGACAGAAAACTAGTCTACAGACTCTGGGAAAGTAGAGGAGAAAGAAAGGACATCGCAGTCCAGAGAGCAGGGAACCATCAGAAAGAGACTCAAAGCAATTCTGCCTTAATTGTGCCAGGTATAAGTGGAGCAGGAGAATTACTATGACAGGCTTTCATGACGCTACTACATTATGTTCCAAGCAATAAAGCACTTTCAAGAAATCCAAGTGGCTCTGGTTTCCTGAGTTTACCAGCCTTGCAAGGGTTGACAAGTCCTGTTACGGAGGAAGAGAAAAAGATTTGAAATCACAATGTGTGTGTGTGTGTGTGTGTGTGTGTGTGTGTGTGTGTGTGTGTGTGTGTGTATGTATGTATGTATGTATGTATGTATGTAAAGTATATACACACATATACATACGTGTGGATAATGCAATATATGTGTATGTATGTGTGTGTGTATATGTATATACACTCATACATACGTGTGGATAGTGCAATGTTTGTGTGTGTGTGTGTGTCTGTCTGTCTGTCTGTCTGTCTGTGTGTGTGTATGTATGTATGTATGTATGTATGTATGTATGTATGTATGTATGTATGTATGTATGTATGTACAGGTAGTCCTCCAGCCCAAAATTTCTGTTGTTAAGTGAGACATTTGTTAAGTGAATTTTGCAACTTTTACGACTTTTCTTGCCACAGTTACTAAGTGAATCACTGCAATTGCCAGGTTAGTGACAATGTTGTTAAGTGAATCTGGCTTCCTCCGTTGACTTTGCTTGTCAGAAGGTCACGAAAGGGGATCACATAACCTTGGGACACAGCAATGGTCATAAATATGAGTCACTTCCCAGGCATCTGAATTTTGACCACATGATCATGGGAATGCTGCAAAGGTCATAACTGTGAAAAATAGTCATAAGTCACTTTTTTCAGTGCCATTGTAACTTTGAATGGTCAGTAAATGAACTGTTGTAAGTCGAGGAATACACACACACACACACACACACACACACACACACACACACACACACACACACACCAGGGGTTTTTTCTAACTTACCTTGCTGCCAGTTCGCTTCCTCCCATGCCACGCAGGCGCGCCTCATGGGCACGGGCGCGCTTTGCGTGCACATGCGCAGTGCCGAAAAATAAAATAAAAATAAAAATAAAAAAGCCAAAACAAGATGGCAATCGCATGCACAGTGCTGGAAACTCAGCTTCTGTGCATGCTCAGAAGAAAAAAAAATTCAAAAAAATTCAAAAAAAATTCAAAAAAAGATGGCAGCGCCTACGGACTGGCACCGACCGAACCGGGTTGGTGATGTCATCATGACATCACCAGTGGGTCGCTACCAGTTCGGGCGAACCGGTCCGAACCGGGAGGAACCCACCCCTGACACACACCCTGTGTTTCCCCAAAAAGAAGACCTTGTCTTATATTTTTTTGAACCCTGAAATCAGCGCTTGGCCTTATTGCCATGCACTCAAAAGCCCGATCATTCGTGTGTGTGTGTGTGTGTGTGTGTGTGTGTGTGTGTGTGTGTGTGTGTGTGTGTGTGTGTGTATATGTGTGTGTGTGTAAAGATAATTCCTTGAAAATTGTACATGTTTATGGATTTTTGTTTATGGATACTAGGAGCCACTGTCCCTTATTTTGGTCCTGCTAGACTGCCTTCAGAAGGTATAGAATTTCACTTAACTGGATTAAAAAAAGGAGTGTACAATTTGATTTAGATGAAGGAGAGTCATGAATATTTAACAGCCTTTGATACTTGTTATGGAAAATGAAAGTATGCAATAATGCCTTTTGATCATACAAATTGCCCTGTAGTCTTTGCCAGATTCATGATATTTTCCCCAGATATTCTGGACAAATAAGTTGTAATTTACCTGCATGACATTTTGTTTCTTATAAAAAAATCCTTCCCTAATCCTTGCTCACATTATAAGTAGTCCTCGATTTATAAGCGGTCGCCTAGCAACCATTCAAAATTACAGCAGACCTCCCCAGGACTCTTTACAACCTGGGATTCAAAGTTCCGATGGAAGCTCCCTTCTCCCCCATCCCCCCCCCAACAGTCATGTGATTGCATCTTGGGTGCCTGGCAACTGGCACACATTGGCAGTGTCTTCTGGTCATGCGATCGTGATTGACAAGGTTTTTTTGCCCCAATTCGTCATTTACTTCAGTTTTGGGCAAAAAAATGCCCATTGTGGATATTGAATAGAATAGAATAGAATTCTTTATTGGCCAAGTGTGATTGGACACACAAGGAATTTGTCTTTGGTGCATATGCTCTCAGTGTACATAAAAGAAAAGATACATTTGTCAAGAATCATGAGGTAAAAAACACTTAATGATTGTCATAGGGTACAAATAAGCAATCAGCAAACAATCAATATTAATATAAATCGTAAGGATACAAGCAACAAGTTACAGTCATACCGTCATAAGTGGGAGGAGATGGGTGATAGGAACGATGAGAAGACTAATAGTAATAGTAATGCAGCCTTAGTAACAGTGGTGAGGAAATTATTTGTTTAACAGAGTGATGGCGTTGGGGAAAAAACTGTTCTTGTGTCTAGTTGTCTTGGTGTGCAGTGCTCTATAGCGACGTTTTGAGGATAGGAGTTGAAGCAATTTATGTCCAGGATGCGAGGGGTTGGAGTCACTTAAACAACCATCATATTCGCTTAATGATTGTGATGCTTCACTTAATAGCTGCTGCTGCAAAAAAAGTTGTAAAATCAGGCATGGTCGAATGGTGACCCACTTAACAACCAGCATGACTGATTATCCTAATTCTGAGCTTAATTACGGTCGTAAGTTGAGGACCAGCTGTAGAAATGTGCTACAAGGCCTTGATAAAACAAACCTTATACTAAGATGGAAAAGAGTTCATTTGAACTTTCTGCCTTAGACTACTGGAGTCATTGCATCTTGAGGGAAGGAATGAAGAGGGATTCCTTTAAGGAGCAACCCAATCTTTCCTGGCAAGCACCTAGAAATATAAAAGTTGTGTAACATTTTGTGGTGGGGTTGGGGTTGCCAACTTTTACAGGGATTTTACTTCCGATTTTGCCCAGTGCAAATGAGGCCATTGACTCAAATTCTAATAAAAGAGACCCAAAGTGATCTGTTCGAGAACAAACAACCTTTCTGAACTTGAAATTAGCTTCTTCTCCCAGCCTCTATTCCATCATTTTGATCCCAGCCACCCCTTTGTTGATGGGAGGCCCCGAATGTGGCTTTGAGGGCTGTTCTTCATGCTTCAAGCAAAGCAGAGGCAGCACCTGTGGCATTGACCATTTTCTTCTAAACTCCTTCTCCTTACTGAGCAGAACTATAAGGCACCGATCTCCAACCTTTTGGTCACCACAGACCAGTTCCGTAGAGAGAGGATTTTCCGCCGACCGGAGGCAGAGGGCACATGGTTTTGTGTGCTGCCAGCATCCTGCAGATGAAGATGGGGCTTTGCCTCTTTGCGTGGGCTGGTTTCTGGCGTGCCACGGCCCGGTGCTGGTCCATGGAGGGTTGGAAACCCCTGCTATAAGGTCAGTGATAAGTAGTTGTTAACAGTAAAAGAGGTGAATCCGACAACAAAGCTATTTCTTACAAGGAGCAGTTCATCTGATGCAAGATCAGACTGATGGTAAGAATTTTTTTTAAAAAAAAATAGTTTTTGTTAAACAGTTTTAAAAACAACATTAAATACAAACCACACATTCAAAAACAACACAACACAACACAACAAACATAAGATAAGATAAGATAAGATAAGATAAGATAAGATAAGATAAGATAAGATAAGATAAGATAAGATAAGATAAGATAAGATAAGATAAGATAAGATAAGATAAGATAACATAAGATAACATAACATAACATAACATAACATAACATAACATAACATAACATAACATAACATAACAACATAGCAAAGCATAGCATAGCATAGCATAGCATAACATAACATAACATAATATAAACACCATATACCATAAAAATTCATTTTACAGCGTACCGTAATTTTGAACCCCTGCAGAAAGTTCACAGCCCCAGCTCACATCAGCATACATTTTCTTTCTTTAAGTTTTACATTACTTATTACATTCCTCCTTGCTGTTTTTAAAATTATTAGCTGAATAATTTTCACAACCCAGGTGAAGCTATTAAATATCGTAACCGAGTTAACTCACTGCAGATAATACTTTAATTTGACTTAATCATCTGCTTGTGACTGATCAGTTATTGAAATAATATATACACCGTTGTTGGTAGAGAGTACCTATTCCAAACCAGGAGCTCTGTGTTAGGCAAAGTGATTCAAAAAATTTCAATCAAGCGATAGCAATCATATTTAAAGTTCAGCTATCAGGGTAGGGGAGCAGCTACCTACTCTGGTGCCATGATTCCTTTTTATTACTGTCTATAACAAGATAAAGGAGCCCTCTAGAGGCATTCAGAAGCTTAGTAAATGCAACACAAGAGAGAGAATGAGGTGCAGCATGAACAAGGCAAATTCCTTCCTTGTTCTCAGTGTAGAGGATGGAATGTATGTGTGTTTGTGTATGTGTGTGATTATCTATATCTATATCTATATCTATGTATCTGTATCTGTATCTGTATCTGTATCTGTATCTGTATCTGTATCTACAACTACATCTACATCTACATCTATCTATCTATCTATCTATCTATCTATCTATCTATCTATCTATCTATCTATCTATCTATCTATCTATCTATCTATCATCTATCTACTGTATCTATCTATCTATCTATCTATCTATCTATCTATCTATCTATCTATCTATCTATCTATCTATCATCTATCTACTGTATCTATTTATCTATCTATCATCTATCTATTGAAACGAGATTTCATAAATATGCCTGTTAGGTGTGTGTGTCAGAGGTGGGTTCCTGCCGGAGCTGCCCAGTACGCAGCTCCGGTAGGGAGCGGCGGATTTTGCAACCGCTCGGGAGCCCTCTCTGCCAGTCCAACCAGCATGTCGCCATTTTTTCCCTGTGATTTTTGGTGATTTCCAGGCGATTTTGCTTCTGCGCATGCGCAGAAGCAAAATCGCGCCAAAATCTTGTGCGCGCGCACGTCCCCTCATGAGATTTCGGCGCGATTTTGCTTCTGCACATGCACAGAAGCAAAATTGTGTGAGGGGGCACATGCGTGTAGCAAGCACGCGCCCCCCCCCCCCGAAGCGTGGAGTTGCACGCGCATGGCTCTGGCAGCGAGGTAAGTGAGCAACCCGCCCCTGGTGTGTGTGTGTGTGTGTGTGTGTGTGTGTGTGTGTGTGTGTGTGTACATTAGGAATCAACATAGCAATAGCAATAGCACTTAGACTTATATACCGCTTCATAGTGCTTTACGGCTCTCTCTAAGTGGTTTACAGTGTCAGCACATTGCCTCCAACAATCTGGGTCCTCATTTTACCAACTTCAGAAGGAAGGAAGTCTGAGTCAACCTTGAGCCGATGAGACTGCTGGCAGTCGGCAGTCGGCAGAATTAGCTTGCAATACTGCATTCTAACCACTGCGCCACCACGGCTCTTAGAGGAAAAAAAAGAGTATGAGAAGCAGAAAAAGAACCAGGCCCTGAAGGAGGAACTGGAGAGATTGTGAAAAGCAAATGCCAAAGTGGTTCCAGTAATGGTGGGAGCACTCAGGGCTGTGACTCCTAAGCTGGGAGAATGGCGCCAACAGATCCTAGGAACATCATCAAAGCTCTCTGTTTAGAAGACTGCAGTCCTAGGAACAGTTAAGATACAGCACAGAAACCTCAAATCCCAAGGCCCCTAGTAGAGGACCCAAGATTGAGGAAGACACAGACCACCCATAAGGGTGAGAAGGGGATTGTTTTTACGTGCCTAATAGGCATACTCATTCTACCTGGCCAGGTATGTTGCAGACCATGTCAGTTAAAGAGCAAGTACTTTCTTTTTATTTGGGATGATTTGGTTTAGGATATTTTCTTTCTTCATTTCTTTTACTTGGAAGATCAAGGATAAAAACATCTAAAGAAACAACCAGTCCACACCAGGAAATTTCAGTTTAGCCTTTCTGGGTCCATAGTCAAATCTTGTGAGATTAAAAATATGGATTTTGTGGCATAAGTAATTTTGAATTCAGTTCACAAAAGTGTAGAGAAGATCACCAAACTTTCTTAAGATTTCACATATGTATGTATGTATGTATGTATGTATGTATGTATGTATGTATGTATGTATATATGTATACACACACACACACAAAATGTATTGTAAAATATATATATAATGTAAACACACACACACACACACACACACACACACACACACACACACACACACACACACACACACACACACACACACACACACACATATATATATATATATATATATATATATATATATATATATATATATATATATATATATATATATATATATATATATATATATATATATATATATATATATATATATATGTAGGTCTTTGGTTATTCGGGTTTTCTCCCGCGTGAAATTGGAAGTATCTTTGCAACGTTTCGACGAAGTCCCATTCAAACAGCTGCAATCTCACATTGCTCCTAGAAGCAGCAAGCTGAAGACTCCAGCCTGATGATGACGAATGGGACTTCGTCGAAACGTTGCAAAGATACTTCCAATTTCACGCGGGAGAAAACCCGAATAACCAAAGACCTACATACAAACACCCGCGAAAACCTCAGAAAACAAATATATATATATATATATATATATATATATATATATATATATATATATATATATATATATATATATATATATATATATATATATATATATATATATATATATATATATATATATATATATATATATATATATATATATATATACGCACACACATATATATACATAAACACTCTCTCAAAGAATAAGTCTAAAATATCCATGGTGGAACTTTTGGTATCTTCAATTTTCTGCCTAATATTGGCTAAACTGGTATGTAATTTTAAATGTTTCTGTTTATGTATTCAGTTTACTGTTGTAGTCCTAAACTTTCCTTAGTTCTTTCAAATCAGAAAGTGCCACATGGACTTTCTAAAATGTCAGTCGAGATTTTTAAAAAAACAAACGAACAACAAGCAGATGGTTTAAAATATTAGATTGGAAAAGATTTCATCCCATAATGCATTTTCTCCGGTTATATGAAACATTTTATAGAACATGACACAGCTACAGTAATGTTTCTGCTAGGATCTGGTGAGATCAGGTGTTACAATACATTCTATTTTGTTTCAGTGTCATGCTGCATAAGTAAAGATTTGTCTCTCAAAACAGGTAATAACATGTCAGTATTTTGAAAGCAGCCCATTTAAATTAGTAGTTTCTGCCATGTTTTCCCCTTTCCCCAAGGGATTGCTACAGAAGCTTATGAAGGACACCTGAGATCCATCCAGACAGAGAGAGATGTTTAAATAAAGGGAGAATGTCAAATAAGTGTCAGTATCTGATGTGGTTTTTTTAAAAAAAATTTCTATACAAGAAATATGTTTTGCTTTGTTGTTCTGCATTATTGTTCATGTAATATGATGAAGAGCAATCAATTGATAAATCCATGACTTTTGTTGTTTTGGTTGAGAGAGAGTGAACAAGAGAGATTGTGTTGCTGTAATAAATGGTATAAGACAACTTTTACATTCCTAATACCATGACTGGCCTTAAATACTTCAGAAATCAGAAAAGAGAAGCATAAGTAAAGGAGCCAGGTCAGATACTGCTCTGCCTGCTTCTTCAAAACTGTCATTTCTTTTTCAAAATAGAAGAAAGAAAACATTATTAGGACAATACAAAGCATTTGAAAAAGGTGTTTTGCTTTGAACTTATATTATTGACTTATACCCTCATCTTTCCATCTCGTGTAAGACTCAAGGAGTTATACAGTTTTATATGCCATACACCCGTGATGGCGAACCTGTGGCACGTGGAGACATATCTTAGGGCACGTGAGGTGTTGCCCTATGTCAGCTCCAGCACACATGTGCACGCTGGCCAGCTGGTTTTCGGCATTCTGGAGGATGGGGAGAGGCCATTTTCACCCTCCCCAGGCTTCAGGAAAGCCTCTGGAATCTGTGGATGGCAAAAAAATGGACCCGATGGGCCTACTGGAAATTTGGAAATGAACTGAAATGAAAGCCTCCTGAAGCCTGGAGAAGACGAAAAACGGCCAAACGGCCCAACCGGAAGTCCAAAGGCTTCAGTGAGGTCTGCGTGCATGCGTGGGGGAGCAGCGTGGGGGGATTGTGTGCGCATGCGGGGGCATTGCATTATGGGTATGGGCATGCACGCACGTGTTATCGCATGCATGGCACCCAAGCAAAAAAAGGTTCGCCATCACTGCCATACACTATGTAAATACATATATATGGAGTGAACCATTTTTGGTTGTTGCACAAGGCTATCTGTATTAGAGTTGTGCAACACTGAGGAAAATATGACCTGGAGTCTATGGGAATATTCACACAGCATCTATAGCAAACTCGCTACAGCAGGGGTGTTCAAACTCAAGGCCCGTGGGGTGCTTGGATCTGGCCTGTGGGGCCATCTTGGAAACAGTGAAGGACTGGTCCGCAGTGCCTCTGCCAGTGAAAATGGAGCTCGGAAGAGCTACATGTGGCCCTCCCGAGCTCCGTTTTGGGCTGCGACGGCCTCCTGCATCCCTCTGCCAGACAAAATGGAGCTCGGGAGGGCTGTGTGTGGGCTGCAGGATGTCGAGCTGGTCACGCCCATCCTGGCCACACCCACTTGGCCCTCCGAGGTCAAACACAATGGCCCTCAATGATGCAGCCCTCAATGAAATCGAGTTTGACACCTCTGCTCTACAGTATCTCCCAGGATCCTGTGGCTGTTTTCTATATAGCTGCAGCATGATTCCAGGAAAACACACATTTGGGTCAAGTTGACAGACATTACACATGATCTAAAGGGGTTTTTTTCCCCTTGGGAATTGATGGGCTCTATGTAGACACTGACTTGAGTCAGACCATATTCTTCTTCAGGCAGACCATATTCGAGCCCCGCAAGGTACACCAAGTCAGGATACCAATCCCACAGGAACATTAGAAGTATGTTTATCATAATAAGCAACAGTAACAGAATCTTCCAAGCCTAGTTTTGATTTACCTTGATTTACCTTCCTTCTTTCTTATACTTGAGTGAATCAAGGAGGAACCAGCCTGAGTCACTTCTGAATATTGCCATGCTTCCCTGGAGTTAAAAAAAACCCCACATTTCAGCCCTCTTTGAATCTATAAAATTTATTGTCTATTCCCCTCAAGGCCATCTCTCTGACTCTCTACACCAAAGATCATAAAATATGAATATCTACAGTACATATGAGGCCTTGTAGGCTCCATGCAGGGCCCCTGCTTGCTTCTGCTCTGCAAGAACAAATCTATTTTGGCCTGTTGTCTCAGTTGGCACTCCAAAAGTAAAAAGATGACTATAATCCATTATTTGGTTTGCAAGAAGACCCACTTCAAAAAGACAAACCGTTCAGCACAATGGGACTTGTTCTCAATTACATATGCTTTGACCATTAAAGTCAAGGGAATCTAACTTTATAGGGTTTAGAATACTGTTTGCTGGGGCTGCAATTTAAAATCATATCCATCCAAAGTTCGGAGAAGCATTTCAAAATGCAAAGCTGTAGAGCCACATGGCAAAATGCATTTATACAATAAAACGAAACACTTGATAAAATCAGTATTTGACAGATACCAAAAGAATGTTTACAAAAGAAATTGAAAGGTGTGGGATTTATTGAAAAGACATCTGTCTAGTATGGTATGACAGGCTAATAAAAAAAGGGTTGGCTAAACTTTTTTAGATGAACAAAACTAATCAGATTTTCAGAACATATGCTTGATTTTTTTAAAAAAAAACATTATTTCTTTTTCTCCCAGAAAGGGGACAGAAAGAATTTATGAGTGCTCCATTATTCACATCATTTTTAAGCTTCTGTCAACACTTTGCTGAGAAATATTACTTGTTTTCACCAAGCTGTTTCTTTAAAAAAAAATACTTATAGATATTCACAGTCCAATCCTTGACTCATCTACTCAGAAATAAGTTCCTTTGATTCAATGAAATTTACATTCAGGAACATTGCTCATGACTGCTTGATTAAGAAAATTTTCCTAGTCTCCCAGAATTTTTTGCAGGATATATTTTTCCAGAGAAGAGGTGTACAAACTGGAGATCAGCCTTTATTTCTTTATTTCATTTCTTATATCCACCTCCCACTTTTGTCTGTGAAACTTCAAAATATAATATAGGAACCTTGACTTTAATATTTTCTCTGTGGGATAGGTTAAATTGGCTTCAATTAATCCAGGAAGATCTATGGATGAGTGGGGATCTGAAACTGGATCACCATGATCTCATTTTTCTGGAAATGTGTCATTTTTTCCCCTATATTGGCTCTTAAATATATGACAAGGTGATACTTCGGGGGGGGATCATGCCATAACTAAGTATGTAGATTTTTGGGATAGATTAAACATTAATGTAAGCACAGGGAAGGAAGTTTCCAGAATGGAAAACAGTGAGGGACCCATTTCTTTGGATTATCTCTAGCCAAAGGATTTCTGTGACAAGTATGGAAGTGTCGCCCTGATCTGATTTCCTACCTTCTGTAATGCTAAGTTTAATTTAACTAATGCTAGATTTTCTTACACTGTTTTTCCACAGCATTGACCCCTTAAGTGAGCTACACTGACCCAGGATCAATGTCTTGTGCCATAATACTATCAGTTTTGGAGAGGCTTTCTTCAGTTGAACTCACAAATATCTTCTTGAGGTAATGTCAGCTATGGCCAACATGCTGTGGTGTCTCTACCAGAGAACATGATGTGAGTCACTGTGGTGTTTTTCTCCTACTTTTTCATCAAGGCCAGGTTTGCTCTTTATTACAGACACACTTCTTGTCTTGCTTTTAAAAGATGTTATTTCTCCTACAACAACATGATGCTCACTCCAAGTAAATCTCTTTAGATTAAGGTTAGCAGAATCAAAATCCTGGATTATTGATGGAACTTTAATGTAATCAACATTAAAAATGGCAAATTATATTTCAGAATCTTTTCCTTTTTGTTTTAAATCAAAGCTGGCAAACACTGTTTTGTTTGCATTTTGGTCTGAGTTTTTTGCTTTAAACATCCCCAGAATATAGAAGCCAGAGAAAGAGGAGGAGGGGAGGGGGGAGGAGGAAGAGAGAGAAAGGGGGGGGGGCAAAGTTTCAAAATAATGTAGCTGCCCCATTGAGACAGAGAAAGCCATGCTATCTTATTTTCCATTTTTGGGGATAATATTGCAAGGATCAAGTTGAACATTTTTCAGAATACAATGACATTGATTTGTCAGCCTGTTTTTAAAAAAGGCAAGAACCACCTATGGATGTATATCTGCATTCAGAAGTCAATACTAGATCTATTCAGCTGTGCTTTGTTTTACTTTGTTTTTCAATCTTACAATGGAGATACTTTTTGTACATGAGCCTGTTTTTCTGTGTGCAACATGGAACATGAGTTTTACCTTTCAGCTTCATCAGACATCAGAAATGCATCAGAAATGCAGATAAAGACACAGTTGCTCCAAATAAGGTTTCCCTAACTGTAATTAATTTTTCTTCACTACCATTTCTGCAACCATTGTGTATATAACACAGATGTTATTGTGATGTTATTTTTAAATGAAATTGATTGAAAAGATTATTTCTATCACCTATTTTAGCAGCTCCTTTGGGCCATAACAAAATTAGAAAGTGGCCATATAGAATAAATATCTTTGTTTTCTCTATAATTCATCCAGTTGTTTTGACAACTTATATCTGGAATGAGTGCAATATGAAAGTGAATCATAATATGGCATGGAAGTCTTCCAACCTTGGATCAAATAATGGGAACAAATCAACTGAAATATAGCCTCAAAGCAACATATATAATATCTTCATAGAGGAATGGAAAATGATAAATATATTAATTTCTCCCAGGTTATATAGGAGCTGGTTTTGTTTTGTTTTTAGACTTAAGCAAAGGGTAATTTTGTAGCCATATTTTTCTCCTTTGTTAGCAAACTGAATTTTCTGCAGATGTCTTATATAACATAGTAAGAATGTTGAACAGAAATTTAAAAAGAGACATGTTAAAGATCATGTTATCAATTGACCAAGGAGAGATTTTAGGGGCACTGTGGGAAAACTGGAAAGCAATAGCAATAGCACTTACACTTATATACCGCTTCATAGTGCTTTACAGCCCTCTCTAAGCAGTTTACAGAGTTCAGCATATTGCCCCCAACAATCTGAGTCCTCATTTTACCGACCTCAGAAGGATGGAAGGCTGAGTCAACTTTGAGCTGGTGAAATTTGAACAGCTGAACTGCTGAACTAGCAGTAGCCGAGTCAACCTTGAGCCGGTGAGATTTGAACAGCTGAACTAGCAGTAGCCTGCAGTGCTGCATTTAACCACTGCACCACCTTGGCTCAGTTATTTTATGAACTTTGGTGTAGAGAGTCAGAGAGATGGCCTTGAGGGGAATAGCCTCAGATATCCTACTGTATCCCTATGGCAAAACAAAAGAGGGAAATAAAACAACATCAAAGAAAGAGAGAGAGAGAGAGAGAGAGAGAGAGAGAGAGAGAGAGAGAGAGGGAGGGAGGGAGGGAGGGAGGGAGAGGGAGAGAGGGAGAGACGAAAGAAAGAAAGAAAGAAAGAAAGAAAGAAAGAAAGAAAGAAAGAAAGAAGAAGAAAGAAAGAAAGAAAGAAAGGAGAGGGAGGGAGGGAGGGAGGGAGGAAGGAAGGAAGGAAGGAAGGAAGGAAGGAAGGAAGGAAGGAAGGAAGGAAGGAAGGAAGGAAGGAAGGAAGGAAGGAAGGCCTGATGCTGAGAAGCATGAGAAGAAAGAGACTCACTCAAAAAAATGTCAATTTGGGATTCCTTGAAAGTCTGTGGTATCCCACTATATTGCTATAAAACAATAAATGAGCTGATAATAAAAGGACACCAACACAAAGAAAAAAACATCAAACAAAAAGTGTAAAATTGGGAATTGTTGAAAGGATCAGTTATCAAGTCAACTAATGTGTTCATTTTCAGCCAACCATCTTTTCACAGGAAGATTATTGTTTTGCCCTAAAGAAGAAACGCATGTAGAGCTTGCTTTTGTCAACATGGAACCTTGAGCTTCTTGGCAGGTGTAAGATTTGCTAGTCATTTTAGAGGACAAAAATGGAAACAAAGTCAACAGGAATAGGCAGAGTTTGAGGGGACATACAGAGATTGAAAGGTCATTTTTTGATTCAAAGTTGGCTGAACTTAAATTCTACAGCAACCATTTCCACAATTCTGTCCTTTTCAATTCTGTTTGAATGGAACTCCCATTATCCAGAGTCATCATGGCTCAGATAATAAGGTTTATAGTCTTAACATATCTAGAAGTCAGCAACTAAAAAAATATTTTAATATTTTATTTTATTATTTTATTTTATTATTTTATTTATTTTATTTTATTATTTTATTTTATTTCATTTCATTTCATTTCGTATTTTATTTTATTTTATTTTATTTTATTTTATTTATTTTATTTTATTTTATTTTATTATTTTTTATTTTATTTTATTTTATTTTATTATTTTATTTATTTATTATTTTATTTTATTTCATTATTTTATTTTATTTTATTTTATTTCATTATTTTATTTTATTTTATTTTATTTTATTATTTATTTTATTTTATTTTATTTTATTTTATTATTTTATTTATATAGCTGCCAATTTTCTAACCAACTCATGTCTTTCAATCAAAAGTTAAAATAACACATAAAACCATATTAAAACTATGAAACTAAGCACATTAAAAGATTGGAAACAACAACATCTGGCCCCAAGTCAAATTTCTAATGTGCACTTATCCAATCTTGTTGTCTAGACAAATTTTGCCAGCTCATAAGAAGTGTTTAGGTTTAAATTTTATAAAATAAAATTGACATGAAAGGTATCTGGTCTATTTGAGTATTTGACCAAAGAAGTATTACAATTCAATATTGGGAATCATTGTAGACAGTGCAGTACCATAATATATGTGTGTGTGTGATGGAGTATATAACAAACTTTGGGAACATGAAGGTGGGAGCATGACCATTACAGGAGAAAATGATTCCTGAATTAAGGGTAGTGAAAATATGAGAAAAAGGTTCAGAGTAAGTCCACCTTAATTATCCTAGTTGTAAGTTGAGCTAGGCAAGTATTCTGTTAATGCTGATTTAGAATGGTCCTCAACGGTCTATGCCTGTCACCGCATACCTGTGCTGCAAAGGGTTTGATGGGTAAGCAGAGGTCACAGAGGGCTGAAGATGGGCCAGCACAAACACCTCCCAAATCCCAACTGCAGATTGTGCAGTGGTGTGTGCCATGCGTGCTGATTTTGACTTCCTTCCTGAGGGCGGCAGATGGCAAGGTACAAGCAGGAAACGTTAAAATTCACTGACGTGTAAAAAGAACGCCTATATAACCATCCCCGAATGATATCAATATACATTCCATGCACTGCAATATAGCAGAAGTCTACTCCAGCCTTTAGATTTTCAAAATTCTACTTCATTAACTTACTAGCAATAAAGCTCTTTCCAGAAGTCTAAGTGGTTTCTTCTTTGTTAGGTTTGCCAACCTTGCTGAATTTAACAATGTGTCTCATGGTTTTCAGTGAATCCAGAAAACCATGAACTTGTCCATGTATCATCTGAATGAGATGGGCGGTTAAGAAACACAATATATGAGAGAGAGGGAGGGAGGGAGGGAGGGAGAGAGAGAGAGATGATAGATAGATAGATAGATAGATAGATAGATAGATAGATAGATAGATAGATAGATAGATAGATAGATAGATAGATGATAGATAGATAGATAGATAGATAGATAGATAGATAGATAGATAGATAGATAGATAGATAGATAGATAGATAGATAGATAGATAGATAGATGAGAGAGAGAGAGAGAGAGAGAGAGACAGAGATATGATGGATGGATGGATGGATGGATGGATAGATAGATAGATAGATAGATAGATAGATAGATAGATAGATAGATAGATAGATGATAGATAGATAGATAGATAGATAGATAGATAGATAGATAGATAGATAGATAGATAGATAGATGAGAGAGAGAGATGATGGATGGATGGATGGATGGATGGATGATAGATAGATAAATAGATAGATAGGTAGATAGATAGATAGATAGATAGATAGATAGATAGATAGATAGATAGATAGATAGATAGATAGATAGATGAGAGAGAGATGATGGATGGATGGGTGGATGGGTGGATGGATGGATGATAGATAGATAGATAGATAGATAGATAGATAGATAGATAGATAGATAGATAGATAGATAGATAGATAGATAAGAGAGAGAGAGATGATGGATGGATGGATGGATGGATGGATGGATGATAGATAGATAGATAGATAGATAGATAGATAGATAGATAGATAGATAGATAGATAGATAGATGAGAGAGATGATGGATGGATGGATGGATGGATGGATGGATGGATGGATGGATGGATGGATGATAGATAGATAGATAGATAGATAGATAGATAGATAGATAGATAGATAGATAGATAGATAGATAGATTAATAGATAGATAGATAAGAGAGAGAGATGATGGATGGATGGTGGATGGATAGATGGATGGATGGATGGATGATAGATAGATAGATAGATAGATAGATAGATAGATAGATAGATAGATAGATAGATAGATAGATAGATAGATAGATAGATAGATGCATACATACATACTTCTGGAATAACAGCAAATCTTCTTTGCTTAATTGTAGAGGCCAAAGAAAAGGCTTGAGGAAAGGTCAACTGGACTTTGCTTTTTTCCTTGAAGATGTTTCGCTTCTCATCCAAGAAGATTCTTCAGTTCTGCACCTTTGGGACATCCATGATCTGGATGACTGAGAATCTCCAAAGACATTTTGCAGAAATTTCATTGCCCAGAACTGAAGAAGCTTCTTGGACGAGAAGCGAAATGTCTTCAAGGAAAAAACGAAGTCCAGTTGCCTTTTGAAAAAGCACCTTTGGGAGTCATTGAAAGGATAAGAAGAGAGGACAAAAAAGTTAAGATAGTTCTATGACTACAAAGCAATGGGGGATTATGCAAAACTCTTTTCCATTGATTGGTATCTCACAGATGCTGTTTGGTGGTTTCTTTTTGATTGTTTATTAAAAGCATTATGTAGCTTTAAGATGATCTGAAGTGACACTTAGTTCTTCAGCGGCATAGAATTCATGAAATTACAGATGCATACCTAGATACTTTTTGGTAAAATGACTCCCCCCCCATTTTACTAATTATTGTGCACGAAATTTAAAAATTTCCATTTGAGAAGTGCTGGATTAGGAGAACATCCTCACAAGCCAAATGTAAGGGAAATGACAGTTTAAATAGATCTTTTTCAGAAAAAAAAACTGCCGAAACAATCTTTTCTTTTTCTTTTTGCTTTTCAGCTCAACATGCTTGTAAGGAACTTTCCCGCTTTTAACCAGATTGTATGAAACATTTTGTGTTACTGCTGCCTTAACTCCCCCGAGACTTTAATAGTGCCAGAGAAACATAATAGTTGTAGCTCTGATTCTAACAACCTATGTTAGCAACCTCATACT
Organism: Diadophis punctatus similis; assembly: GCA_023053685.1. NCBI lineage: Eukaryota > Metazoa > Chordata > Lepidosauria > Squamata > Dipsadidae > Diadophis > Diadophis punctatus. The sequence goes on from JALIGW010000001.1 coordinate 145,146,235, forward strand.
GATGGTCCCTTGTACATTGTGAAGTTCTTTAAATCGAGAGAAAGAATGACTGTAATCTTGCCTCATGTCTGTATAACTTCATTATCTCATAAAACGTCTGTAAGGCCAATTAACGTGGTGATACCTTAACTAAGGTTATCGTATCTGAGCAAGAAAAATCTGTGCCACCACTAAACCCGGGTTTTTCAAATTCAACTTTATGATGTTCCATGAAAAACTAAGGGGGGAAAAAAGTCCCCTGTATGTTGGCAGAGGTTTCCATAGCAATTTTTGTAAGGAATACTAGAAAGGTGGAACTTCTTAGCTGACATTCAGAAGCTCAACCCCCCAGTAACATTTGTGCTCATGATGATTTTTCACTTTGCCTCTTGATCAAAAGTTTCAGGGTTGTTGCTGCTGCTGCTGTTGTTTAAATAACCACTTCAATAGCATGAAAAGCATTTCAAAATCCCTGCACTAGATCTTCGGAAAAGAGATACTTTAATTACCACCTGAGTGGTACTCAGATTTTTTTTTTCCAACTCAGATACAGTGGCCCTACTTTAACCAGAAGTAGCAATGCTGCCATCCAATGATAAATAAGAAATAAATAAATAAGAAATAAATAAATAAGTTCAGGAATAAATAAATAAGTTCAGGAATAAATCGTACTAAACAGTGGTATTTAGTACTTGTTCAAGTACTTTAGATTGCACAGCCTGTCATGGACCTGGAACCCATTGAAGCAAATTGAGTTACTTCATCTCTGGAAGAGGCCAACGTAGAAGTACCTATGTCACAGGAGTGCCTGTGTCATATACAACAGCAATAGCCATAGCACTTAGACTTATATACAGCCCCATAATGTGTTACAGTACAACTCTCAGTGGTTTACAATGTCAGCATATTGCCCCAAACAATCTCGGCCCTCATTTTACTGACCTAGGAAGAATGGAAGGCGGCATCAACCTTGAGCTCCGTTAGGATCAAACTTGGTGGCAATGGGCAGAGTTAGCCTGCAATACTGCATTCTAACCACTGCACCACCGTGGCTGATGCGGGCTGAAAGTCAGAGCCCAAAAAAAGCAGGGATTGTAGGAAACGAATATGTCAATGTTGTCAAGATCACTCATGATTTTGAACTTTCCTGCCAGCTTTGGCTCAAATAAATGTGGCCATAAATGACCACATATAGTACAAGCCTTTGAGGCAAGAAGCTCAAAAGGCAAATAAAGAACAAGCCTATTGGCCACGTTGAAGATCTCAACGCAACAGAACCATTGGAGAAAAGAAAAAAATAACCCTTCTTGCAGAAAGCTATGAAAGTAGAGTGGCTTTTACAAACATCTTTATTAAAAAGTAATCTAGCTCAAGCGGCTGATCTCAAAACAGCTTAGCCAGGCCTGACCTGTTTGCTACATGGATGGGAGACACATGGGAATTACGAGGGCACAGGACAGACTGGAAAGTCAAACAAGCAAACAAAAAGCTGGAGAAAAAGGTATGATAAACCACTTCACTGTTGTTGCTTCTCTCATAGGAGACTTGACTTCTTCATTGGAAGAGAAAAGGTGGTGAATCCATCTCTAGGATTTCTAAGGTTGCTCTTTCTACTGGGGATACAACCATGGCTTGGGAGAGCAGTGGCTGCAAATAGATTCACAATCTCTCCCTAGCATGCCTCTATTGGCTCCCTCCCAGCACCAAAGTCAGACAATTATAAGATCAGAGGGTGTTGTTTTCTTCCTCAAAAAGGTACTCCAAAATGAAGCTATGAATCTTTCCTCAAGCCCAAGACTGAAACGTTAATGGAATCTAGCCAAAGGTTGGTTTTTAGAGTTTTTAGTTTTAGAGTTGATTAGAGTTTTTACCTGGTGCTGATATTGTTTTTTCTTTTTCTTTTATGTATGATTTATACTTGTTGGCCACCCAAATTTAAACCGCCATATGCATTTGCAAAACAAACAAATCTTGGAGGGAGGGTTTTCAAGAGATTAAAGTACCACAGCCTTCAAATATTTCGGTATTTTAGGGATATTATTTTCCATATGTGTGCAATATGTATATTTTAGCCACGTTTCTTCAAATCATTGTTGAAGCTCCAAGAGAAGATTGCATACAGAGATCATAAAATAAGAGCACAACAACAGCTTTCTCTCAAGGGCAATCTGGAGCAGAAAAACGATGCTGCGGTGCTTAATCTGGGTTGTACCCATCTTCCACTCTTCATTCTAAATGTTGACTTTTAAGCAAGATTAGAGGTCCAAGGGAAGAACTAGAGGTGGGTTTTAGCAGGCTCTGACCAGTTCTGGAGAACCGGTAGCAGAAATTTTGAGTAGTTCAGAGAACCGGTAGCAGAAATTTTGAGTAGTTCGGAGAACCGGTAAATACCACCTCTGACTGGCCCCGCCCCCATCTATTCCCTGCCTCGCGAGTCCCAGCTGATCGGGAGGAAATGGGGATTTTGCAGTAACCTTCCCCTGGAATGGGGAGAGAATGGAGATTTTACAGTATCCTTCCCCTGCCATGCCCACCAAGCCACGCCCACAGAACCGGTAGTAAAAAAATTTGAATCCCACTACTGGGGAAGTGCAGTTGGAAAGCTAGTTAGATTAAAGAAGGCAGAAACTGCTAACTTTTCCATTGTCCTATCTCACAGCCAAACCTCTCCAGAATGCCAAGCAGGCTTCTGATGAATACATACATCAGTTGTGCATAGCATCAGCAGGAACCAAGTCTAAGTTGAAATGCTTCCTTCTTTGTTTATGGGGTTTCTTTGTTTTCACAAGACATAGGTAGTCACCGAGTTACGACCACAACTGGGCACAAAAGTTATGTTGCTAAGTGAAATATCCGTTAAGTGAATTTTGCCCCATTTCATAACCTTTCTTACCACGGTTGTTAAGTGATTCTGTCTTCCCCATTGACTTTGCTTGTCAGAAGGTCGCAAAAGCTGACCACATGACCCTGGTTATGCAACCATCATAAATATAAACCAGTTGCCAAGCATCTGAATTTTGATTGTCTGACCATGGAGATGCTGCATCGGTCATAAGTGTGAAAAACAGTCCTAAGTCATTTTTTTTGGCAGAGCTTTTGTAACTTTGAAGGTCACTAAATGAACTGTTGTAAGTCGAGGACTACCTGTAGTTGGTTAAGATTTGGATGCCATGAGTTACGACTGTTCTTTGAGTTTCCCAACTTAAGCATGGACTAATATTTTATGCCCCAGTGCAATTCAGTTTGCATTTCCTCAACCAAACCTAGCATCCTTGTTTGTATTTATTATAAATAGGTTATATTGCCCCAATTAATATTTGCTTAGGGCTTATGCTGATTTCACAACACATGCAATCTCTGGGTTTCATCTTCATCTTGAAGGATTAGATGAAGTAAGCTGCCTTGTAATAATTTAGCTTTATCTCGCGCCTTACAGTTTTATGTTCTTGTAATGGCAGTTTGCCTTTTTTTCCCTCCTTTATTTAATTAAATATCTCTTATTTCACAATGACAACATTTTTATTGGGAAGTTTATTTGCTTGCCATTAAGAGCGTGTGTTTATTTTTAGCAGCATAGTCAGAAAAAAAAACCTGATATACAGACAAAGATAATGAGAGAATGGTTGTTTCAGGGACTGTAATGTTCTGGAATGAAGGGACCATTGCTTAGCCTTCCTTGAGACACAGTTACTTGAATGTCAATTTTACCGTGACTTTTATTCTTAAATGAGATACTTCTTCCCCTAGTAAAAATTCTTTTGCACATTGCAGCTTGCTTCTCTTTATTCATTGCCTCTGTTTTGTTAAGCCAATGGACTATTGATCATGGAACAGTCTGGACTTAGTAGCTATGCAACCACAACATCCTAATGGAGAGCAGAGGCTGTAAGCCTAATTCAGAAGAACAAAGTCTGGAGGTAACTTATAGATATGTCAGGATCCCACTAGAATCAGACCTAATGCTAAGCACATTTATTTCCCTGTTCTAGAGGTGGGTTCCTCCCGGTTCAGACTGGTTCTATTGAACTGGTAGTAACTTGGCGACCTGGGTCGCTAGAACCGGCAGCGACCCAGGGCTGCCACACCCCCGAGCAGGTTGTCTCAGCAGCGTCATAGGCGCCGCCATCTTTTTTTGTTTTGTTTTTTGGTTTTAGCACTGCGCATGCGCACGTGCGGCGTGTCCCTGAGCGAACCGGCAGTGAAAAAAAACAGAACCCACACCTGCTCTGTTCCACTGATGCAGGTACATCAAGGTACTTGAAACTTCAAGTTTCTTGGATAAATAATCTTCAGTCAACATTGTTTGTCCAAATTTGATTATTTCTTTTCGTGTATCTTTTAGCTAGAATTTATATTCACTTTCCTTCCATTTATGGCTGACATTTAGTTGCAAAATAACCAAGATTATCTCAGTCAAGCTGATCTTTCTGATGCAGAATGTAGAGTAGTAAAATGAAAAAAATAGAAAGGTTAGGTTAGCAACTGAACATTTGAGAACATATACCTCCTTTTTAGCTGGTGTTTCTTGAGTGTGATTCATGTTTTAGAACTGTAATTTAGTTCTGTGATTACATTTAATTAAAATAATGAAAATATGTCCCAACAGCACCATACATTAACAATTGTTGAGCTGACTCAATTTCATGGAGATGCCCCCCTTGAAGAATCAATAGTGAGATATCTTTGTGCTCCAGGATGTTTGTAAGGATGTGCTCCAAGTATTTATTTAGTGCAGCTCCAGGCTTCAGCAGTGGAGGATTGCAGAAGGATTGCAATAATTCCATTTTAGAAGCTGAGGAAGGATTCAGGAAGGAATTCATATCAAATCAGTGTATCCTTAACAAGCAAAAAATATAGAAGTAGAATGTGGAGAATATTATAAAGTATTATAAGATTATAAAAGTTTCATTGGTCCAGGTATGACTTCTCTATGACAGTATTATGATAACAGAGTATTTGCCGAGTAAGCTCTCTTTCGCATTGTAAAGGGAGTTCACTTGTCAAAGTAAGAATAAAATCTAATTTTCAGACTCTTAATATTTTGGGACAAATAACAGATCCATGGGGGTAATTTCATTCCCTTAAATAAATAGGTAGGACATACCATTATATACTGAACCTGTGAAATGCTGAGGGTCATTCTTATAGCTGTAATACCCGAAAACCTAAGTCTTTGTTTATTCCCAATATCTGGAGATCATATAATAGCATAGTTCCACTCAACTGAATTAATGCAGAAAGTGGGAAGGGCGGGGGCAGTAAACAAAGAATCAGAAAAAAACTTAATCTAACAGACAAGGTAGTCTTTTATTATCTAGGTTACTCCTACCCTTTTCCAGCCAAGGTACTGTTCTAATCTTTTTAAAAAATATATTGTATTATTAAAATGAGGGAGGGAGGGAGGGGGGAGAGATAGAAAGGGAGAGAGAGAGGGAGAGAGAGGGAAAAGGAGAGAGAAAGGGAGAGGGAGAGACTGAATATTGATTTATTTTTCAAAAAGCAAAGTGAAAAGACTTTCTAGTAACACATGCTGCCTGTGCTTTCCATTTGTGGCCTCAACGCAGTGGTGAAATCCAATTTTTTTAAATACCAATTCTGTGGGGTGGCTTGGTGGGTGTGGCTTGGTGGGTGTGGCAGGGGAAGGATACTGCAAAATCCCCATTCCCTCCCCACTCCTGGGGGAAGGATATTGCAAAATTTCCATTCCCACCCCACTCTGGGGCCAGCCAGAGGTGGTATTTGCTGGTTCTTCGAACTAATCAAAATTTCCGCTACCGGTTCTCCGAACTAATCAAAATTTCCGCTATCGGTTCTCCGAACTACTCAACATTTCCACTACCAGTTCTCCAGAACCAGTTAGAACCTGCTGGATTTCACCCCTGCCTCAATGAGTAACCACAGTTTGAACATTTATACCGTATTTTTCGGAGTATAAGACGCACCTTTTTACTCCCTAAAAGAGGCTGTAAATTTGGGTGCGTCTAATACTTTGAATGTAGCTTTTTCGAAGCTTTTTTTTCCCAGCCCTAATGAGGTGCTAATGATCTTCTCGGCTTCCTATTCCCTCCAAAGAAGGTTTTTTCCAGCCCTAAGTCTTTGCAGGCTTGTTTTCATTCCTACTCCCTCTGAAAAGGCTTTTTCAGCCCTAACCAGAGGATAAAATAATGAATAGACTAAGGACGCTAGCCAGATGAATACCTGGTAGGTAGATTGTTTCCCCTATTTTCCTCCCCCAAAACGAAGGTGCGTCTTATACTCCGAAAAATACGGTACTTTACACTGAATATCAATAATTGTCATTAATTGTAGTTTAAATTCTAGAAAACGCATTCCAAATCTGTCTTCTGTAAATATTTTATAGAAGGGAATTTGCTTGAACTTGGTTAAACTTCTATTGTGAATACTGTATATGCAATTTCTCCATTATCATTATTCTCCAATTTTTGTCTCTTCTGATATCATAGGCAAAGTTTCTCTTTTCCAATGTCACCCAGGTTTGTTCTTGCTGCTGTCAACGGGCATCTTAGTAAATTGGAATATTTCGTTGTTTTCTGGAATTATACCTCAAAAAAATATCTGTGGTTTCAGTACAAAATTTATTTTAGGGCATGTTGAACAGTCTTATGTATTTCTTTCTGGTATTTTGAATTTTTGGCAAAAGCACCAAATGTGGTAAAATGTTCCGTCTTCGATGTAGCATTTTTCCCGTTATTTGAAAATACTTGAAAATATGTTATTTGAAAATAGAAGATTCCTTCTTTTACTGAGTAGTCCCTGTTTTGTCTTCAGTTTGTTTTCTGAATCCGGATATAGCAATAGCACTTTACTTATATACCGCTTCATAGTGCTTTACAGCCCTCTCTAAGCGGTTTACAGAGTTCAGCATATTGCCCCCAACAATCTGGGTCCTCATTTTACCCACCTCGGAAGGATGGAAGGCTGAGTCAACCTTGAGCCTAGTGAGATTTGAACAGCTGAACTGCTGAACTAGCAGTCAGCCTGCAGTGGCTGCATTTAACCACTGCACCACTTCAGCTCATATGTCATATTGGCACATATAATTAAGCTGGTTGTTTTTGGTTTTTTTTTACCATAGTTGTCCTTGGAGTAAAAAGCATTTAATGACGATGTTAATGGTGAGGTTGCAAAATATATCCATACTTTTAGAAGATTCCATTAAAACAAAACAATATCTTATGACCTTTGAAGTTAGTTTCTTATCTTGTGTCTTTGTACCATAAATACTGTATAACTGTGAAGATCCTTGGTAAGGCTGCTCTTTCTATTATTGCTGCTAACAGATTTTATTCATTCTGTCATGCATATATTCTGTCATTTAGTCTATTATACAGACTAAATTTCAGAAATTATAATCCGCCTCTTTCTTTTGAATCTTGAAAAACATTGAATCTTACTTATGAGGTTTTTATCCCACTCTATATAAATCTATGAACTATTATTTGCCAGTCTGCAGATTCTTATCCAAATTGGAATCAGTGTCATTTAGAAAAGGAAATTCATCTTAGATACTATACTGTATTCATTTTGGTTATTGCAATAAACTTTACCCAGGGAAATTTTAAACTTTTCCATCTTGTTTTATTTCTTTCCATGATTGATTGTAACAGTTTGAAATACCTTTTACTACTTCCTGTCTAATAGAGTCTTAAGTATTTTACTGAAACTTTTGTTATCGCACAGATATACTGTTTCTTGACACAATCTTCCTTGACAAAAGTTAAATGCCTTGTTATTATCTTTGTTTTCTTTTCATCAGTTTTATAGCCAGAAAGACAGCCAAAATCTTTCATTATTGCCATCAATTGTGGTATGGAGTTTTATGCTTATGTACTCGTTAGTGCTATATCATCTGCACAGCATTTCATCTTGTATTTTTCCACTTGACTTTTGATTCTAGTTGTTTATCTTTTCAAATCTTGTTTGCTGGAATTTCCAAAACAATTACAAAAGATAAATAAAGTTAAAAGTGAATGTCATTGCTGTGTACTATTACATACTGAGACAGTTGCAGAGATTGTTCCCTTTGCTATAATCTTTACTGCTTGCCATTGAGACATCCAGGTTTTTTAATCCTTTTCCAAGATTTATTTTATCTATAACCTCCCATAGAAATATCCATTCCAAATTATGACATAGTAATAGGTAATTCATTGTGGGGCAGTGGTTAGAATGCAGTATTGCAGGCTGACTCTGCCCACTGCCAGCAGTTCGATCCTGACAGGGCTCAAGGTTGACTCAGACTTCCATCTTTCCAAGGTCAGTAAAATGAGGACCCTGATTGTTGGGGGCAATATGCTAAACCGCTTAGAGAGTGCTGTAAATCACTATGAAGCAGTATGTAAGTCTAAACGCTATTGCTAACCTACATCTAAAAGGTAATTTCCCCCTTAAAACGATATTATGATGACATTGTGGTCTGCACATGCCATTGGACAATCCTGAACTTCTTTAATAAGTAATATAAGAGTCTTGGAGATCCAATTCCACTACCTTCTTAAGTATGTTTAATGTTTAGCTGGGGGGGGGGGGGAAGTGTAGTCTCTTGCTTTGGATGTTTTTTGTCTCCAAACATCTATCAAAGTCCTAACCTATTGTACTTCAGATTTCTTTTTAATGTCTCCCAATACTAGAGGTAATGAAAACTAAATCCAAAATACTTGATTTGGAAATCCTGGATTAAGAGTTCTTTTGAGAATGAAGTTATGGAACAATTTGTAAGGAAATTTCAAAGAGAATCAAAGTCATTTGATACCTTCATGGATAGTCTCTGATGTAATGTATTGAAAGACTGGAGAAGTTCTCACTCCAGTCCGACCAGGGATTTGCATAAACATATCCTGATTGGCTGCCTGGTTACCAGGCTCCTATTGGCTGCCGGTTTTGCCGGCTTCTATTTAAACCCCTGCCAAAGTCTTTGCCTTGCTGAAGCATGTACTGACCAAATAAAGAGCTGAAGTCACAACCTCGCCTCTTGCCTCTTCTGTGGGAACTCAACATCTACTTTCCTTAAGCTTCATAGAAAATTGTGCAATGATCAGTTTTCATTTCATTCATCTATCAGTACTATGCAGAGATGGGACCTATTCTTAATCTGGCATAAGGATAGACCAGATTAAGAAATAGATGCTGTATGCACCTAAAGCTATTTTCATTAGAACAGCTATAACAGCAGACTCTTTCTCCCTCATTTACCTTCCTGTGAATGGGGCAGATGGGCTGTCTTAGGTATTTTTGTAAAGCACTTTCTTGGTCTGAGCTTAAGCCATGTTTATCTGAATGTTGCTTTGGTAACCAATCTTCGCTCTGTCCTTCAAGGCCTTCCTCTACTGTATATTTCTTACACTATTAGACGATTCCCCCCCCCCATCCTTCCTATTAAAAAAAAATCCTGCAATCAACAACAGCTCCTATTGAGTAATAGGAACATCTATTCATTTTCTCTCAGCTCCTTTGTCACATCTAGGTGACATAAAGGTTAGAAGATTTCTAAGAAAATCTGCCTGATGGTCCTGCCTCTAACATTTGCCCTGTGTTACCTTGGCACTGTTTAGAAGTATGTAGAAATAATTTGCGTGAAAGTGGATAGGTTACAGATACTTTTACATAGTAGATTATGTCATTTGTATTCATGTTTTTACAGATCTGTGATGTTTCCTTTTTATAAAATCTTTCCATTCATGGCCACCGCAGGAGAGAACTGTGGCCATGCTAGAAGGCTACACTGGGCTCTTTAAAATGCTTGATCTTCACTTAATATCCACAAGACCATAACATTATTCAGTGCTAGGCAGAAGAAAAATCCTCCATTTACTTATGAGTCATTTCCTTCAAATACTTTACAATCCATACTTTAAAATAAGTAGCGCACACAAAACGATGGTCAAGAGTTTGGATTTTCATTTGACCTACATTCTCCTTGAAACACTGCAGACAATTCTAGTGACTGTGTGAACAAGAATAAACTCCCCACTAAGGCCATGAGAAGTTGAAAGACATCTGGAGAAAAGCTACACCTTATTACCCTTCCAATATACATTCTTGATCTCCTGGAAATGGAATTGTATCACTTCTTGGATTGCCCAAGTGCTTAAGTTCGACAATAATGCACAGTATGTCCCAGGTTCATTTTTATACTGTTTTGAACAGAAAATTATTTCTTTGTGTTTCTTTGGTATTAACACTTCACGTGATCTTGATCCTATCCCTCTGTTAATGCAGCCTAGAACAGTGAATAACTTATTTTCCCCTTATAAAACAGAAACAAAACATGATTGTCACAGCTTTTACTTGGATTTTAAACTATCTGGATTTTGGACTATGTGGTTTTCTGGGGTGTGGTTATGAGGTTTTTCTGGGGTGTGGTTTAAGTAGGCAAAGACAGCTAGTTAGACAAATATTGGAAAGAGTCAGATGTTTCAACATCTGCCTCAGGAAGAATCAAACAATAGAGCTCCACAAATTCAACTTATGGCCAGATAAGCAGGAGTTATAGTTCAGCTGCAGGCAGTTAGTACTTGATCCTGCTTCTTAGCTAGGGCAAGGCCCATTTCAGCTGAATCTCTGAAAAGATTGACTAATCCAAACTTGGATCTCAATGGCTAATCCAAATGTTGAAAGGATCTGCCAGGTATTTGTCTAACTTCCACATGGAGACATTCATATCCACAGATGATCTGTAGCTCTCCAACTGTTATTGACCTATGGCTACCAGCATCTTTCACCATCAGCCATGCTAACTGGACTACCTGGAGTTGTAGCTAAGCAACATCTAAAGGCCAACATTTCCTTGTAAGGACCAAGCAACTTGCAATATACCCAAACATGATGTAGTAAAGTGCTTTATGTTCTAAACAGCAGATTGGAGAAGAAATGTCTCAGACTATATTCTTTTAAGAACAACATGGTGTTTCACGTGCAGAAGCAGGACATATAGCTGTAGGAAGGAGTAACTAGCAGTTTAATAATGGGCATAACAGCAAGAATAGTAGGACTCATGCTATTAATGGATTTACAGATGTCGTATTAATATACTGCATCTAAAGACTGATAGTGGATTTGGGATAGAAAACGGCATTTAAAGATGTTTATTCTCTGGGCATTATTAACAACTATGTATATTAGTGTCATTTCGAGTTCTAAGGATATAAGAGAACTTCAGAAGTGTAATAAGATGAAGAAAAAGGCAATCATAATGCAAAATGATACCAGAAAAGAGACAGAAAAGTGGGAGTAGGATACCCTTGTTTATCTCCCTGGTTCATTGTATATAACTGACCTTTCCTCTGTGTAGTGTAGTGTAGGTTCTCTGCTAATTTCATTCCCATGATAGCCACCTTTTGAACTATATCAGTCGGAGAGAAACTGGCTCAAAGTGATCCAGTAAGCTCCCTGATCAAGGGAGGACTTGAACTTTATATATACATGTCCAGATAAGGCCAAGCAAATCCAGCCCAGTTTTAGTGTAAGAGTTGCTTAGCATCTCTGTGTCTAAATAAAGAAGGAAGTCAATAAGAGTTTGACATTTTCTGCAATCTCTTTGTGTGGGGGGGTGTATGTCTGTCTCTGATGGTTTTCCACCTTTGTCATTATTTATCTGCTTTATCTGCCAGATGAAGGTCGCCCTTGTTCCTGCAAAACTAACTGTATGGTCCACATGGCCTTGTACCCAAGTAATTTCTTTCCAAACTAGAAAAGAGAGAAAGAAAAAAAAAGACTGCTTACATAACATATGAGTCAGAGACATTAAGCTGATAAAACAATTAGCCTTAAAATGCTCCCGATCTCAACTTGTTGTGAAGTAGAAATGGAGTGTTTGGGTGTCTGTTTTCCTTTGGTTCTTTCTCCCCCTCCTCCTCCCCCTCCTCTTCAAGTAAATGGGATTTTCACATGCAAAGTCCACATGAGCTTCTCAACTGCCCTAGTAAGTGGATGAAAATAAACCAAGAGCAACTTAGCATTCTCTGCTCCCATAACAGAAGTCTGATGAGAAGGAAGGAAGCCTTTTAGCTACAGAAAGTTAATAACTCTCAATGACCTCTAATTATTTCAAAGTGAACTGCTGTTAACAGGGCAGTGGCAAAAGCTCCTTCAAAAGTTGGCCACTTGTGGCTTCTGCGTGTGTGTCCCCATCTGCACAGCACAAACATAGTCTGACTTTTTCTTCAGCGATCCTACCTATCAGAGTTATTTCTGACATGCAAAAGTCTTGCCCCACTTTCTCAGATTACTTTGTGATCTGTCCATGTCATATGCCTAATTGTAGGCATATGAATACCAAGCTACAGTATGGTTTGTCTGATTTTAACTTAAAAGACTCTCTTAATCTAGTCATTGTGGTTGAAAGTTGTGCTGGTTAGTGGGTGCAGAAATCCAGCCAAATATTATTTATTCAGTAAACCATGTATACTCCGTAGTCTCAACAGTGCTTTTTTCAGAAGGCAACTGGACTTTGTTTTTCCTTGAAGACGTTTTTGTTTCTTATCCAAGAAGCTTCTTCAGTTCCGTTCAGTTCAGTTTCAATCTTCAAGGAAAAACAAAAGAAGTCCAGTTGCCTTTTGAAAAAGCACCTTTCAGACAACCATGACCTGGATGATTGAGAATCTCCATTAGACAATTATACTCCTAAGCAATTTCATGACAGTCAACAAATTTCTCTGCAGGGTTACATAGAAATAAGCTCCATTGAACTTGGGCTTGGTTTTTCTTTAATTTGGGTAGAATTGTTCCCTTTGTATTAAACCAAGTTTAATTCAAGGGTTTAGGATATTTCCTATCATTTCAATTCATCTTTAAGGGGTGTACCTTGGTTTTATACTTATTTTGTGTACATATGTGTGTGTACATTGGTGAGACAGAGAGACTATATACACATACACACCAGGGGCGGGTTGCTCTCTTACCTCGCTACCGGAGCCCTGCGCGTGCATCGCCATGTTTGCTGCGCATATGTGCACGCTCGCACGATTTTGCTTCTGTGCATGCGCAGAAGCAAAATCGCCCAAAAATACAGCACCAGAGCGAGCGCATGCAAACAGCGCCATCTGCTGGCCGCTACCGGTACTGTAGAGTGGGCCGCACCGGTAGCAACCCACATCTGATACACACCTATGCTACTGTTTAGCTTAAAGGTTTCCAAAGTAGTTTATTAATATCAGTAGCAAACAATCATATCTTACATACTGAGAAGCTGAGGTGGACCCTATTCTTGGGACTTCACCCTGTCCTAGGCTAAAGAGAGGGAAAAAGTGGCAACAGAACAGCCCTGAGGCTGGGAAAAGTGGCAAAAATTGTGGGAAAGAAATAGGAAATTAAAGCTGGCCATGTCATACAAAGAGAATTTATGCAAAATGTTTTATAGATGGCATCTTCCTCCAGCAAGATTGGCTAAAATGTTTAAAAATATATCCCCGAAATATTGTAAATGCAATCAAATACCAGGCACATATTACCACATGTGGTGGACATGCAAAAAAAAAGCAAAGGAATTTTGGCAAAGGATTCAGATGTGGTTAAAAAAAATGGTTGGACAAAGATTAGAATTTAAACCAGAATTATTTTTATTAGGAATCATAACAGAGGGCCATGGTAAAGGGTTAATATATTTAATACTACACATTATAACAGCAGCGAGAATAGCATATGCCCAACAATGGAAAAGTGAAAATATACCTTTAGAAAGGATGGATAGGCTGACGTTAGAACTAAAAAATAAAGGAGAGACAGAATATCATGATATATGGAATAGATTTTACCAATGGTTGGAACTGAGAGGTGGGAGTTGGAACAGGAAATAATTAGGATTTGTGGACCCAAAATGTGATGTAATGTGATGATGCACCTCTATAACTGTCTGGTTTGGTTCTGCAACCCAACAAGACAGACACAGACTTCAGAGGATAATCAGAACTGCAGAAAAAACAATTACTGCCAACCTGCCTTCCATTGAGGACCTGTATACTGCATGAGTCAAAAAGAGGGCCGTGAAAATATTTACTGACCCCTCGCATCCTGGACATAAATTGTTTCAACTCCTACCCTCAAAATGAGGCTATAGAGCACTGCACACCAAGACAACTAGACACAAGAACAGTTTTTTCCCGAACACCATCACTCTGTTAAACAAATAATTCCCTCACCACTGTCAAACTATTCACTAAGGCTGCATTACTATTACTATTAGTCTTCTCATCATTCCTATCACCCATCTCCTCCTACTTATGACTGTATGACTGTAACTTGTTGCTTGTATCCTTACGATTTATATTATCGGTAATATTGATTGTTTGCTGATTGCTTATTTGTACCCTATGACAATCATTAAGTGTTGTACATCATGATTCTTGACGAATGTATCTTTTCTTTTTATGTACACTGAGAGCATATGCACCAAAGACAAATTTCTTGTGCGTCCAATTACACTTGGCCAATAAAGAATTCTATTCTATTCTATTCTATTCTATTCTATTCTATTCTATTCTATTCTATTCTAATCTAATCTAATCTAATCTAATCTAATCTAATCTAATCTAATCTAATCTAATCTAATATAATATAATATAATATAATATAATATAATATAATATAATATAATATAATATAATAATATAATATAATCTAATCTAATCTAATCTAATCTAATCTAATCTAATCTAATCTAATATAATATAATATAATATAATATAATATAATATAATATAATAATATAATAATCTAATCTAATCTAATCTAATCTAATCTAATCTAATATTATATTATAATATTATTATATTATAATATTATTATATTATATTATATTATAATATAATATAATATAATATAATATAATATAATATAATATAATATAATATAATATAATATAATATAATATAATATAATATAATATAATATAATATAATATAATATAATATAATATAATATAATATAATATAATATAATATAATATAATATAATATAATATAATATAATATAATATAATATAATATATGTAAATATAAATGAGTATATTGGACAGAATAATTGTATATAATTAGTAATGTATGATGAGTATATTTGATATTTGTTTCATATTTTAGTGTGTATGGCGGAGATAATGCCAAGGATGGTCACACTGTGTCCAATATTTTAATATGAAATGAATAAACATATTTTTTTAAAAAAAAGAACAGCCCTGAGGCTGGAAGCTGAATATCTGCTGAACCTGTGAATATTTATTTATTTATTTATTTATTTATTTATTTATTTATTTATTTATTTATTTATTTATTTATTTATTTATTTATTTATTTATTTATTTATTTATTTATTAGTGATATTTATATACTGCAAGCACTCTCATAGTGCAAGCACTCTCTAAGCGGTTTACACCATTAAGCAATGTATATATTTACATTGCCCCCAACAATCTGGGTCCTCATTTTATCTACCTCGGAAGGATGGAAGGCTGAGTCAACCTTGAGCCGGTGAGATTTGAACAGCTGAACTCAAATGATCAGTCAGCTAAAGTAGCCTGCAGTACTGCACTCTACCTGCTGTGCCACCTTGGCTCTAACATGATCACAGATATAGAAAATGAGTTATATTGTTCAACAAAGATGAAGAGATTGCTGCTGTTTGAACTGCCTTCTTAGTCCACTTTCTTGCAGAGCCACCGGATTTATGAGCCACTGCAGCTGGTCCCTTTTCACAGGCCCTGAGACTCCTGCCAAGCGGCCTCTCTTCTCCCAGTTCCACACTATGGTGCTTCAACCCCACCCATTTCACTAACCAATTCTCCTGTTCCTCATTTTAACAGGCAGAGCTACGGAAGGCAGATATAACAGTTGCCATCCTACTTCATAATTTGTAGGGAGACAGAGTAGTAGACCCAAACTGAGAGTAGCCCCAGCTTTGGTTTTTTTGTGTGTGTTTCAGTCATCAGCCTTGTTAGATATAGGTCACCCCAGTCCATTCTTAATGATGGCTTAAATGCCTGATGCTGACACTTGGCTTTGGCTAACTGAACTGCAAAGCTGAGGATTTATGGAATCAGCTCTTTCCATGCAAGTCGCTGAACTGCTTTCATATTTTAATAATATCCTGTCACACCTGGTGACCTGAAGGATAAAGTCTTGATCCCTATTAGAGACTCCATTAGCTACGCAGTGGCTCTGAAAGACTATTCTTTAGGCAATTGCCTCCTTGAGTATCAGCTGTGAAACACCTTCCCCATCAAACTGAGATCCTAGGAAAAGGCTTGTGACCAAACTCTGGTAAATGGCATTAAGGGCTAATTTCAAGATGATGAGCGATATATATCAAGGATTTTTAAAGTCATGTTCCTTTCCTTCCTGCTGCAGGAAATGAATCAATTGCTAATCCTCTGCTTCTTTATCATCTTAGTCCCAACTAGATCACCCACTTCGGGCAAAGGGAATTTTATTTTTGATGAAAAGTCCTTTTTGTTTGTTTGTTTCAGGTATTTTGCTTTGTTTACTGATGAAATGCAAAAGGGAATTACCATATTTTTCGGAGTATAAGACGCACCGGAGTATAAGACACTCCTTAGTTTTGGGGGAAGAAAACAAGGAAAAAAGGCCTCTGCTTCCCAGCAATTTGCCAAACAGCAAACAGTACAGATGATATACACTGCTGTGTATTTCTGTGCATGTGTGCCTGACCCATAGAAATGGCAAAGAATTGGAGAAATGTACATTTATGGCAGTATATTAATCCCAGAAAGTTTTCTTAAATGTAATCACACTAACTCCTCCCAATTATTTAAATAGATCTACTCCAAACATGACTAAGTCAGGGTTTCTCAGCTGACTTATTTTAATACTAATACTTAATACTAATATTTAATACTAAAACAGGACATTTCAGATTATACTTTTACAGATCTTTAAAACTGATGTGGCTTTCTGGAAGTATTCTCTGCTATTTAAAAGAAGATACAATAGCACTGGGCCTCTTCAGAGCAAGAATTTATTTTAAAAAGCTTCTTCATTTTGTTAAGTTGTCTAGAACAATAATAAAGCAGTCTTTAAAAAATAAGTCTAATAATTTGAACACTCTACAAACATTTAACAAAATAACATATTAACAGAATCTGCCTCTACCTAGGATAGAACTCACAACCTCCTGATTGTGAGGCAAGAGCTCTAGCTCTGAGCCATAGCAGCTATAGCTTGCCTCCTTGCAATTTCAGCAGTCTAATATTGCCAGCAGTTTATCTCCCAGCAATTTGTCACATTACAGCCACTGTAGTTAGTTTCATTTTACCACGTGGCTTGCAAGCCTCCGTCAGCTGTAGGTCGGGAGGCAGTTTATCTCTTCTTGTGCTCTTCTTGTGCTTTGCCCTGTTTGCTGCAAAGAGGTAAATTGCTGGCAGGCAGAGGCCAAAGGGTAGGGGTGGCTGGGTGGGGATACATTCGGTGTATAAGACGCACCCAAGTTTTCACCCTCTTTTTGAGGATAAAAAGGTACATCTTATACTCTGAAAAATACGGTAATAGGACTTAGTACTTCATAGTTATACATTTTCCCCCATAGGCTGAAGGTACAGTTTGAACTTTGACCTTTAAATGGCATGTTGGGAGCTGCTGTGTAAAAAGTTGATGTGACCAGGACATGGAAGTGGAGGAGAGCAGGGCTACATTTGATTTAATCTAATTTACATTTAAATATAATCAAATTTAAAGCGACATCATATATATAATCCATTCCACTTCTGGCACGTATAAATACCATAATTCAGTGGCAAATCTCAGCAGAGCTTTGAGGGCCCAGTCTATGGCTCTTGAGAGGCCCTGTGGCCCTGGAATCTCAGACCGCGCACCTCTTTCTATCACACAATATATGTGCAAGCGCAGAAACTCAGCCTTAGATTTCAAACATCAGAGGATTTCTGCTCTGGAAATTTCTAAATGGTGGCACAAGTACATTATCCTTGACAATGGATAATTATTGAATGGGGCACTTCAGCAAATGCTGCGACAGACACAGCACAAGTGGAGGAATGGATTGTCACATAAATAGACATTAGCATTCTCAAGTAATAAGAATGGGAGCAGAAAAGGAGGCTTAGACCCGGAGGGGGAAACTGCTCTTTCACTACTGCACATTCGGTGAAGTATAACAATTAAGGCAGGATGTTTTTGAAATATTCTTCATCAGATTTATCTCCCTGAATTCTGATGTTTCCAAACCTTGGTGTTTTCAAACACATACATGATCCCCTGCTGTTTTGCCAGTCTCCCCCCGCTCCACCCCCCCAGCACTTCCCCACTTCTTTCTGAATTCGGTAGAAGATGTTATATTTACTTTCACTTATTTATATTCACTTTTCTGAAATGATTTGCAAGAATGCTTTAACACATTGTCAAACATACACATACATACTGATAATTTGGATGCCACAGTATTTTTCCAAAGCACACATATGTAACGGTTACAGAGTAGGTAGAAAATACAAGGAAAGGAAGAAAAACAATGGAAAATAATGGATTTCAGCTACTCTTAGATTTAGGACCCATGCTGTATTAAGGACTGTGTGAGTGCATCCGTGTTGACTCCTGGCAACTGCCATGTATCTCTTTGCAATATGGTAATAATGAAGCTTTAATCACTAAACTAGAAACATAATTGAAAAGTGAAAGCTAGTTTGAAAGCTGAAACAAGCCTTGGTTCAAGTTCATAGCCCAGGAATTCTGGAAGTTGTCATCCCAACTCAGGTTGGACATGACTCCTATTAGGAGTTTGCATTTTATTTTGGGAACCAATATCAGATTGCTCACTCAGTGGCTTTCTGGTGGGAAATTGACCTATTAGGACCAAGCAGAAGCATAACAATGTACTGCATTTATGTGTGTTTTTGAAATTTCATTCTGTTTTCACCATCATCATTTGTAGCCATTGTCTACCCAACCCACTGCAGAATGAAGGCCTCTTCCATGTGTTTCCACCAATATGGTCTTGAGCTTTCTTTTGCCAATTGGGACAGCAATACTTGATGATGTCATCACTCCATCTTGGTTTAGGTCTCTTTTGTGGACGCTTTTTATCAAGTGTAGTCCATTCTATGACTGCCTTGGTCCACCTGCTACCAGTTCTTCTTGCTATGTGACCAGCCCATTTCCATTTCAGTTCTTTTACTCTCTTGATGATATCGTAAACTTTCATTTGTTCTCTAATGCATGTGCAGATCTTTCTATCTTGTCTTATGATGCTGAGTGTGTATCTGTTCATGGCTCTTAGTAACACTCATAGCTTTAGCATCTATTGTGAGGTTAGTCTCCATGTTTCACTGGTATATGTTAGAATAAGTAACACACACTGATCAAAAACTTTTTTTTTCAGGCATAGGGGGAGGTTGTTCTTGAAAATTATGATTAACTTACCAAATTCTGTTTTATGCTTTTTAATCCAATAGTATTTACAACCCCAGGGGCGGGTTGCTCTTACCTCGCTACCGGTGCACTGCGTGCACATCGCCATGTTGTGCACGCACACACGCTCGCTACGTGCGTATGCCCCCTCGCACAATTTTGCTTCCACGCATGTGCGGAAGCAAAATCTCGCCTAAATCTCGCAAGGGGACGCGCATGTGCATGTAATTTTGGTGATTTTCTGCTTCCACGCATGTGCGGAAGCGAAATCTCACCAAAATCTTGCACACACGCACGTCCCCTCATGAGATTTTGTTTCCGCGCATGCATAGAAAGCAAAAAAAGCCAAAAAGATGGCGGCATGCGACGGACCGGCAAAGATGGCACCGGAGCCATCGCGTGCAAATTTTGCAATCCGACGGCCGCTACCGGTGCCATAGAGTGGATCACAGCAGTAGGAACCCACCACTGTTACAACCCCCTTAGGTAGGCCAGCTTTCCAGTGGGATTTAGACTGCAAGGACAGCTTCTTTTGCTTTGTGTGGAGGATTATTCCAAAGCTAAACTTTAGACAGATTTGTAATGTCAAGTCGGGAGGGAGGATTTTGCCCGAACTTCTACAGTAGGAGAAGGAACCTGAATCAGTGATAATGTTCTGTCAGAAGCATTAGGCTTCTACTAAACTGGAGAAGGAAAACACAGCTGATATCCAGTGAAATAAGTTGTCTTCCTTTGCTACCCAACTTTCCCATCTTCCGGATGTCCCTTTTGTCAACCAAACAAATTTCTTGGCTTCCTTCTGAAGTGTCTTCTCCACTGCTTTCCTTGTGTTCGAGACTCAGAACTAAGCCTTGCCAGTTTCTCAGCTGGCCCCCTGCAGCTGTTCCTTTTAATAGCACATTGCTGTGCAAAATTTTAGCAAGTGATATTCCCTTCAGTGGCAAGCATCCTCGGCTGATGTCTGAACATCGAACTGCTGATAAAGGGACAAGAGTAGACTAGGCCTTTTTTTTTTCTTCCCCCACATTGTTTGGCAGTCCTCCCGAGAATTGCTCTTTTTCATTTTCCTGAAAGTGAAACCAACATTGATCTAATAATACAGTCCTCACTAGGCACTTTATGCCTTCCAGCAATTTCCAGGTAGACATCATGGGAGACTCTGCATAATGCTCTATGACATCACCTCCCTGTAGAGATGGGTGGTGAGGGAGGGGGGGGAAGGGGAGCAGGTTGGCCCTAAAGGAATAACAGCGAGCATCAAACACAGGGATGCCTTCCTCTGTTTAGGTACTGGGTGAGAAACCTTTCTTGCAGGAGAAACAAAAGGGAATTGTAGGAAAGACTCTCCTAGAATAAAGGTTCAGGTGTGAGAACCAGAGTTATATTAATTGTGACTTTCAGGTGTGAGAGCCATACCATGTACCATGCCAGAGTTATATTAATTATAGCTAACTTTTATAAAATGTAATCGAATTGTTTCCAAAGTAGTTTTCATTCTGTTTTTCAGAACACTGTTACCTTCCCACCAAAGTGGTTTTTAACTGGATTTGCATGCTTTCGAACCCGGTAAGTAACGGGAGCTCACTCCATTGCAGGGCGCTCAGGACTTGAACCTGGGCTGTCTGCTTTTCAGCTGACAAGCTCAGAGTCTTTAACCACTAAGCCTTCAGCATATAGTCATGCTGGCCACATGACCACGGAAATATCTCCAGACAACTGTCCCCTAGAGTCGGATACAACAGGACAGGGGAAACCTTTACCTTTAACTTTTACTTATTTTTCAGACTGTGTTCCCAGGATATAGCTTTAGGCTACAAAA
This sequence comes from Diadophis punctatus similis, assembly GCA_023053685.1. Classification (NCBI taxonomy): domain Eukaryota; kingdom Metazoa; phylum Chordata; class Lepidosauria; order Squamata; family Dipsadidae; genus Diadophis; species Diadophis punctatus. The sequence goes on from JALIGW010000001.1 coordinate 145,167,418, forward strand.
GAATTGCACACCCCTGTATTGCAGAGTTCAAGGGCCAACCTTGGCATGAATTATGCCCCCAATATCTCTCACCAAGACTGTTATGGCCTCAATTATACTTTTCTGAAACGCAGCTTAAGAATTATCAGCTCGATTGTTGGGATATGGTGTCTGAATTTCCAGTCCATAAAGTGTTCATTCTTGCAATTCAGGAAAAATACTCATTGCTCTTGCTCCATTAAGAAACCAACTCCATCTGGTTGGTTAGGTGGCCCCACCTCAAAACAAACTTCCCTGACTAGAGTGACACAAGAAATGGACCAATAAGCAGGGAGAGAATCTCCCAGAGCAAATGTGGAATGGGACATGGAACACACCATGTGATGCATTTCTTTTAATTTTCAACATGTCAACAGATTTGAGGAAAACATTTTTCAGTAAGCACAGCTGCTATCAATTTGGGTAATGATAGTCCATCTCCATTTTTTGTTGTTGTTTTCGTATATGTTTATGCAAACAAAGCAAGCAAATTCCCTCACAGAACAAAGATGGTATAATTTTAATTCACAAGCTACTTATATTCAACACATGGTCAGGATAAATACACACACACACACACACGTATGATTTTATATATGATTGATATACGATTAAATTTTACAGCTTGAGAATCAATGAGGATGACCAATGAGGGAATATTAATGTCCCCACTGAAAAAGTGGTATCTTGACTGTGACTATTGTAGCTGTAACTTCACTGGCTAATATTATCATTTGCATATTCCTAGTTCTTTTTTCCCTAATAGCAAAACTGCTCCAAATTGAAATTGTTTTTGGACCGTGTTGAAATGGATGAGAAAGATTTTGTTAATGCTGGTGCAGCTAAGAACCATAAAGGTTGTCTCCTTCATGGCCTGAAGATGAGATTAAGGTATCACAAAACATGGCACGAAAAAAAAGTTATTCCCAGAACATGTTTTTGCAGGGATTAGCTAAAAATGGGTCTCTCTCTCTCTCTCTCTCTCTCTCTCTCTCTCTCTCTCTCTCTCTCTCTCTCTCTCTCTCTCTCTCTCTCTCCCTCCCTCCCCCCCTCTCTCTGTCTCTCTCTCCCTCCCTCCCTCCCTCCCTCCCCCCTCTCTTTCTCTCTCTTTCTCTCTCTCTCTCTCTCTTTGTTATCTTTCTTCTTGGATCTTAGACATAAAACAAGTAGACAGTATTTGAATCTGTGCTATGAAGTTCAAAAGCCCCATGTTATTCCTTTTCTAGGAGGATTTTGCTTATTCAATAGATCATCTCTCTGCAAAAACATACAGAAGTATAAAAAGGGAGAGCAACAATTATTGACAGAACAGATTTATCAGTGAGAAACCCCCTTAATTCTCCAGAAAAAATATGGCCCTGCTAGTAAAAACCACTATGTATGATACCACTATGATGCTGGACAGCAATCTCCCCATCAATAACTGGATGTTAGTGGACACTGTACATGTTAGGACTAACCCATAAACAAGGAAACGGATAGTCATTACAGAATCTGCATATTACAGCCACATTTTTTCTGACTTTCATGCAGCGTGCGCTTGTTAAAACAAATAATTGGCACATTGTTCCCAGGACGTTTCATTCTCCATTTTGATGTGACTACAATGCCTCTGGAAACTAAATATAGTAAAGGATATGTGAAGCTCCAAAGATTGGCCAATAAAAATAGCTAGAGCTGTTGAAACAGCAGGACTAAATAACAGATTGCTTTTACAGGAAGAGAAGCAGTGAGCAGGAATACACAGAGCCAAGTTATAGCTGTGAACTGATTCACAGCCTTTTACTCTTATACTTGTTACTCTTTGTGCCCATACTAAAGCCTTGTTTTTAACAAAGTCACTACCTGATTGTTTCTCCATGGAGCCCTGTTATAGCACAGCAAACCTCCTTAAAGGGAATTGAAGAAATATAGGATGAGCCAAGTGTCCTATCTCAAACTCGCCGCCCTGAGTCCTTCGGGAGTTGGGCGGCATATAAGAATAACAAAATAAATAAATAAATAAATAAACTCAACACTAACTATATTGCCAAGGATCAGCATCCATGGTCAATTTCATATTTCTTTTTTTTTAGATGTGAAAAAGAAAGGGATTGAGACACTTTTTTTTACAAAAAAAACCTGACCATAAAATATGAAAGTGTACACGTTTTTTCATGTGCTTATTCACATACGTGGGAAAGCAATTTCCAAAACATTCCTAAATGGCTACTTTAAACTATCTGTATTATTCCATAAATTGTTTAAACCATGTTATAAGGAAATATCCTTTTAGGTTCAGTTCCAAGTGGGGAAAAAGACACTGGATTCATGAAGGTTGCTTGGAAGGAAGGTTTAATGGTGGACAGGAGCACATGGCTTGAGCCCCTGTACAGAAAAGGTAGCTTACATGGTTCCAGGTGTGGTGAAGAGAAAAGAGGAAGAGGAATGCTGAGTTCCTGGTTTTTATAATCTAAGTTGGGTCCCACCTCTTAGATTTCCTTTTCCTGTATAAAAATGTATCCCATTGGCTCTCAGGCCCCCCAGGGGCATGCTGGGGTAACTCTTGGCTTTTGTCTAATCCAGCTTTGGCTGAATGAAAGGGCCTTGGGCAAATCCTATTGTGGTTTTATCATGCAGAAGACTTTCAGCCAGGTGAGAGGAATGTGTGAGCTGGGCCCAGTCCTTAATAGCCCATTTGCAAGGCGTGGGAGTTTTCCAAGAGGAGTCTTGTCTGTTTAAAAAGCATGTTTCCAGATGTGTTCCACAGAATATTTTCTACCTTTTAATATCTCCTAGGATATCTCATTTCCTAGGAGAGGGTTGGGTGCTAACTTCCTACAATCCCTCATTTTTTTTTCAAAACATGTGAGTGCAACACATGTTTTGACACAAACTTCAAATTGATCAGGTCAAGGAGATTTTATGGGTGCTTTCAATTTTCTCTGATGCAGAGGGGAAGACGTTGAAAGAGGCAGTTGAAAGAGGCAGCAGCAGGATTCCTTCAGTGGCTCCCAAAAGGAGAGCTTTCAATCATGATGGTCAATGGCCAGGGCAAAAGTTCTGGAAATAAATTTACAGTATCCAATTTTTCATGCCAATTATGTTCAGATGTTTGATAACACTTTCGATGAGCTCCCAGACAGGTTTCAAGCAAGCACAGGCCCCACAATATTCCCACAGCCATGGTTTACCTTGAAATCACAGGCTGCCCATTTCCAAGGGATGGTTCTTGAATCTGCCCTAGCTCTTACTTTAGTGCATCTAGGATTTGTGAGTCCAAATTGAAGTTAGCCAGTGTGCAATCTAGGCTTTTCCTTTTTTTTTTTTTTTAGAATGAGCCCTGGGACTCTTACTTCTGAGACCACCAGTGCAAAATACCCTGCTTTACTGGGCAGCAGTAAGGCCTTGGGTTTTCGAAGATCCTTTCTGCTAGCTCTTCAAGTGGGGAAATTGCCTGAGGGGACCTGTCCCCTCCCCCATGGAATTAACAGGGAGATATGACTGCCTGGGCTTTAATGCCACAAAGCAGGAGTCAAAACAACAACAAAAAAAAAAACCAGCAAGCTAAAAGCAGCTTTGGGTGGAGGTAGGTGGAAAAAGGATAACCTCAGTCTAATTCTGAATGGCGTGTCTCTGTGTGTTTGTGTATGCAGCTACAAATTTACCTCCCACTAGACAGAAATCTAAAGTGTACAGAACTCACTGTGGCAACCACTCCCAATACAATTCTTACATGAGTACATTAAACTGATTACAATATAGATGAGACAAGAAAGAGAAACGTTACAATGAATTTCAGTGAATGAAGCAAGGAAAGAAAGAAAACAAAGAAAAAACTTTACAATGAATTTCTGTGACTGAAGCAAAGAAAGAAAGAAAAACTTTACAATGAATTTCTGTGACTGAAGCAAAGAAAAAAAGAAAAACTTTACAATGAATTTCTGTGACTGAAGCAAAGAAAGAAAACTTTACAATGAAGTTCCGTGACTGAAGCAAAGAAAGAAAACTTTACAATGAAGTTCCCCCCTCCCCCCTAGTCTTTTCAGCTGTCTTCTGGGGATTGAAAATAGATGTTTGGTCTTTATTTGTCCATCTCAGGGTCCTTTCATTCATGTCTGCTGGGTGGCCTTAGGTGTTGGTGGTAAGGCTGGTCAGCCAGGCTTGGAAAGATCTGCTCCACTCTGGTTGCTGTGATGACTAGAGGACTAGATTCAAACCCAATTCTGGCTCAAATGGATGGAATGTCTTTACTGGAGGCAGTTTCTGAGCCCATTTTGTCTGCTTCCATAGGCTTCAGGATCATGTGTGCAGGGCTGAAAGACATAAGAACAGGGTCCCTTCCCCCTTTTGCTGGTAATTCTACCACGAGAGGCATTGTAAAAGGATTAGAGATTGGGGGGGGGGTAGATAGCTTGTAGGCAGGGTTTGAGGAAAACAAACAACACATCAGTATCGCAGTTAAATCAATTATAACAAAATGGAGACATCACCGGGGAAAAAATGAACAGACATTTCCATCTTAGCAGAGAATTGGCATCCATTAAACATCACAGAAGAGCAATATTAAAACTGTTTGCATGTACATACAGTAAATGTGAGAATGGAATTTTCCTGTAAATTAACTTAAAACATTGTCCCTTAAATTTTTTTTTCTGTTCTTAAAAACACAGAGAGGAATAGGAAAATTGAACTCTGTTCCTTGTCCCAGACCAGGTTGGCCAGTCCTAACTGGGCAAAGACATTTTCCTTTCTTTTCAGTGCTTTTAATTTTCTAACAATTTGAAATTCATATCTCTAGGAAACAGAGATATTTTACAGTTGCAATTACCTCGAGTGCGCACAAGACAAGACAAAGACGTACACATACACAAAAACAAGGACAAAGAGGATGACAGGACACACACACAAGTCCTTCCTGCCATAAATTTCAGTTAAATTAGGGAAGGCACAAATCTTAACAAACAAACCACGTGGTTACATATAAGAGAGAGAAAAGAAGAGAGAGAGAGAGACAAACAAACACCTCAACATTTTTCCTTTTCTGTTTTCTTAAGTACCTTTATTTAGCCAAATTGGCTGTTTTGTTGTGTTTTGTTTTTTCTGTGTCATCCCTCAGCAAAGTCCATTTCCTACTTTTGCACATTCCTGTATTCCTGGCGTCCCAGGTTCCAAGCCCTCACAAGGGTACCCGCCACCCTCGAACTAGAGCTTCCCATGATCCTTTAAATGTAAGGTTCACTTTGGCTTAGCTAGTGACGCGCTCACTGTTTTCAGAGGCTAAAAAACTCTGGGAAGGACTTCCGCTACCCCACAGAAGTATGGGCCCCTTCCTTGGGGAGTCGTCCGCAGTTTTCAGAGGCTAAAAAACTCTGGGAAGGACTTCCGCTACCCCACAGAAGTATGGGCCCCTTCCTTGGGGAATCTCCTTTAGGTTTATCAGATCCAAAAAGGGGATCTGCGAGGACGTAGTCGCCCCTGTACGACTAGTACTAAGACCTCCACTTTCTATTCACGAGCTTCACATTTTAGAACCAAAAAAATTATGGGGTTTGCTTTTGGGATGTGCACATAAAAACAACAACAACAACAACAACAAAATTTGCTTTCCCACCCTTCAATCACACACACACACACACACACACACACACACTCTTCCTCCTTCCCTAACAGAAGCTCCTGTGCTCTGTAAACGCTAAACAGAACTTACACAAATCAAAACAGAGAAAGAGAAGACATTGACACATAGGCTGGTAGATAAGAAAGAAACTCTATACTACCAAATGAGGATAAACAAAAATAATTCAATATTATGAAAAGCTGTATGAGCAAGAAGTTTCAGAAAATAAAATTAAAGAATATTTGAAAAAATGGAATTGCCTAAAGTACCAGAAAAGGACAAAACTATTAAATGAATGAATATCAATGATGGAATTATCAGAAGCAGATCAAGAGACAAAAGAACAACCAAACACCAGGACCAGGTGGGCCAGTGGCAGAATTTTACAAAGATTTTACATAATGAGGTATTGATTGATGTAAAGGTACCGCATTCCTGAATGGGAGCAAATATTACTATGATTCCAAAATAAAATTCAGATTTAATGCAGATAAAACTATAGGCCCATCTCTTCACTGAATGCTGACTATAAAATATATACTTCAATAATGGCAGCAAACTAAAAGGTTCCTAAATGAATTTATACATTCAGCTCTCTTAAGCTTTTTCTAAGAGACAGATTAAAAACAAAATGAGAATGATTTTAAATACATAAAAAAGGCACAAGAAAAGGATGCTATTCATTTTGATACTGGAAGTGCTAAATATAAATATTATGGCAGACACAGAAATTAAAGGCATGGAAACTTGAAAACTAATTTTGCACCAAGTGAGAAATAAAATAGGTTAATAACCAACCAAGACGAAGTTGTAGAAGGATTTGAAACTGCATCATTAACATAATACCAATCAGAAAAAAAAACCAGAAATCCAAGAAACCAGCATGGCCGCACAAAGACCTCACTGACAAATTGAATGAATGAAGGACAGATACAAAAATGGAAACAGGGACACATAACTAAAGCAGAATATCAGCAGATAGCAAGAATCTGTAAAGAAAAATCAGGAAACAAAAGCCTTGAATGAACAACGACTTGCAACAAAGGTGAAAGATAATATAAAAGATTTTTCCAATACATAAAAAAACAGGAAAAAAAATCAAGGAAACAGTTGGACCACTAAGGAGAGAAGGCAACACAGAGAAAGCCATGAGTTGCTTAACTCATTCTTTGCATGTCTTCTTGCAAAAAGAAATGCAACCCAACTAACCAGAAATATAACTGGAAAGGGAAAATAAAACAGACTGTAAGCTAAAGTTAAAATAAGCAAAAACAGTAAGAGAACACCAGGTCCCAGAGTCCTAAAGGAGCTGGTAAATGAAATCTCAGAACCACTGCACATCTTAAAAAAAAATCTTGGGACACGGGGACCACCTGAGAAACTGGGAAAAAGCTAATGTGGTTCCCATCTTCAAAAAGAAAGAAAAAAAAAACAAAATTCTGAGCCCTATCTAATGCAAAGAAAAGTAAAATCCTACACCTAGGTAAGGAAAACCAAAAATATAGATAACTATTATAAATTGGTGCAACAAATTAAAACAGATTTGGAGAAGTGGAAAAAAACCACCATAAAATGAGTATCCTGCAATGGCTAGCAGACAAAACAGGGCTGGGGTGGGAGAAGGGGGGGAGAAGGAAATATCAAAGGATTTAGGAAGATACATTAACTTGGTTAAACAAAAAGCATGATTATTTTTTCCTAAAATGATTTGTACCCAGACAACACACTATTCAATTGAAATTGGAATTTACAGATGCCATAAAGTAAAATTAAAAAACAAAAATTACCCCCCCCACACACATACACACATGCAAACACACATTTCCCAGTTTTCTATGGTTTAAAGTAAAATTTAGAGGTAGGTACTCACCTTCTTTCTAAGCAGCCCTTGAATTGAAACTCCAAAACCCCTTTAAAACCTAATTTCCAATGGCCCAGGTCAAATAAATTTATTTAGGCCCGGATCACTGGAGAGGTTAGCTTGGAAACCATCTGGCTCGCCAATTGTTATAAGGAAATATCCTTTTAGGTTCAGTTCCAAGTGGGGAAAAAGACACTGGATTCATGAAGGTTGCTTGGAAGGAAGGTTTAATGGTGGACAGGAGCACATGGCTTGAGCCCCTGTACAGAAAAGGTAGCTTACATGGTTCCAGGTGTGGTGAAGAGAAAAGAGGAAGAGGAATGCTGAGTTCCTGGTTTTTATAGTCTAAGTTGGGTCCCACCTCTTAGATTTCCTTTTCCTGTATAAAAATGTATCCCATTGGCTCTCAGGCCCCCCAGGGGCATGCTGGGGTAACTCTTGGCTTTTGTCTAATCCAGCTTTGGCTGAATGAAAGGGCCTTGGGCAAATCCTATTGTGGTTTTATCATGCAGAAGACTTTCAGCCAGGTGAGAGGAATGTGTGAGCTGGGCCCAGTCCTTAATAGCCCATTTGCAAGGCGTGGGAGTTTTCCAAGAGGAGTCTTGTCTGTTTAAAAAGCATGTTTCCAGATGTGTTCCACAGAATATTTTCTACCTTTTAATATCTCCTAGGATATCTCATTTCCTAGGAGAGGGTTGGGTGCTAACTTCCTACAACCAGCAATCAGAATTGCAAAGACATTCGATAATTATAATTTAGGGAAACCATTATACTAAATGACATTTGATCCTAAATGTAAATATCACATGCTACAATTAAGAATTTAATCTAAAGTAAGGAGGAGTTGACATGAATAGTATTCTGCTAGAGATTTCCAAAATCTCTTGGAAAAAAATTTCCATTCCTGTTTCAAATCCATTTGTCTTCACACCTATTTCATTTCAATCTAAGATTAAATAAAAGTATTTAAATATGCTAGCAACATAACATACTGTCCACTCAGCTATAAGTTCCACTGAATTCATTTACTCCTAGTCCCCAAAGTGTAGCTTTTCAATTTAAAGCAACAATTACTTTACTCTATCAATTGCATTTCTCTTCCAATTGTTGCAATAAAAAAATCCTGAAGTTGAATTCACTAAAATGCTTTCTTATCTCTTGACAATATGTCCGTGCCGACTTCAGGAAATTTAGAAATATAGTTTAGAACCCTGATGCTCTCTCAACATTCTTCAGTTTATTCAGAATTAAAGGATTAGAAAGTTGTTGATCTGCATGTTCTGTCACAAGATGGATCCCATATGTACTTATCACACACAGTCTAAAGCACAGTATTCCATAAGCAGAGCCTTGTCTTCTAATTATGGCCCTATTCAGAATTTCTCAAAAGTATATATGGAAGGACTAGTCCAGGTGTCAGTAACCTGTGGCTCCGGAGCCACATGTGGCTCTTTGGGCCCTCTGCTGTGGCTCCCTGTCGGGTGATCCCACCACTGGCTGGCCCCACCCCTTGCCCTCCCCTCCCATTCACTCCTCGCCTGGCCTGAGAAGGTAAGGGCAATGGCGGGGGATGGAGAAGCGGGGAAGAGTCAAAGAGATACAGAGTGAGGAGGAGAGAGAAAGACATAGAGAGATACAGAGAGAGGGCGGGAGAGAGAGGGGGAAAGGGAGAGGAGGGAGGGAGGGAGGGAGGGAGGGAGGGAGGGAGGGAGGGAGGGAGGGAGGGAGAGAGAGAGATGTCAAAATGGTTTTGTAATTCCCAGTGTTTTTTAACAACCGGTTCTCTGCCCTAATGATCGGCTGGGTAGGCATGGCTAGGGGGTCCTGTGACTGGTGGAAGTGAGTGACGTTGAGTTGGCCACGCCCACCCAGGTTTTGTGGCTCCCAGTGTTTTCTTTTCTTTGGGAAATGGGTCCAAGTGGCTCTTTGAGTGTTTAAGGTTGCAGACCCCTGGACTAGTCTTTGCTCTGCTCTGTCACACTTTCCATACTGAAAGGTAGACTTGAGGATACCCTGTAGTCATGTTTTGCTAGAAGCAATTGTAATCGTCCCCTTAGTTAGGTTGTCAGTTGAAGAGAAGATTGCAAGCTACGTTTAACTAAATTCAGTTAAATGTTTTTTTCTTCAAGCCATGTTACTCCGTGCATTCAGAGATGAAAGGAGCAGATTTAGTAGGTGTGCAGATATTTCATGGATCCACTTCCATAGTATCTGAGTGGCCTTTTGCATCTTGGATATATTTTCCTCCATGATTATTCAGGTCATGTGCATTGTTAAGTGGCAACCAAAATTGGATATTTGAGAAACTTGAAGAAATGAGCACAACTTTCAGAATCTGCAGAAAAGAGAATGGAACACACCAATAACTAATCTTCATATGGAGAACTTTTCCAGAATTGGGTGAAAGGGGATATGTTCTTAGGCTCCAGAAATTAATGAGTCTATTCCAGTCACTATTTAAAATGCTATTTACTAATGAAGAAGGTTGAGAGAACCAGCACACTAGTTCCAGCTCTGATTTGATTGTCATTTGTAAAATGGTCTTCTGAACAGAATATAATTTGGTATCTCTCTTCATAGCTTTTGCTTCAGGCACTCAGCCTGCACATGAAGGGAGTAATGGGAAGCCAAACTTCTACACCTCTTGTCATCTCCTCTTATCACATGCAACTCTTTGAATACACAAAGATGGCTTATGAGACCATTTTGACTGTGATATTGAAATGTCGTAGAGATATGGGATTTCTTCTTGATTACTTGAATGATCTTTCATTTTAAAAAGTTGAGAATTTTCACCTTGCTTGACAGTTTTAATTAAAAGCCAGTAAGAGTTCTCAATAAGTAATTAGATGTGGGTCTCAGGAGAACTGAGTGGTCAAATTTTGAAGGATAAATGTGAAAGTTCCTCCCTGGTTTTCCCCTAGCTATCTCTTCATTCTCCTCCTGCAGGATCTATACCTCAAATCAAATGGACCTTCTGAACCATGTCTTCTTGCAACTTTATTGTGTAGTTCTAGATAAGGGAGGATTCTTACCTCTTCAGAGTGCAGAGAACTAAGCCTTCTTTTGATAGCAGATTGCTCTTAATGTTGAGGAGATTTAAAATCTAAATGGGAAATTAAATATTTTGTATATCCAAATTTCCTGAAAGTATTTTCCCTCCCTTTCCTGTATTTATATATGTGAAGGCTTATCCTCCAGTTTTAGATATATATTTTTCCAAATGTAAGAATGTTTTTTTCTGTCTCCGCTTCCATAAGATCACTTTGCATGGTCAGCTGGGTCCATTATATGGGTCAGTATTACCTCACAGGAAGTTTTGATGTGTTGGCTTCATAAAATGGTATGGCTTGAAAAGCTCTGACTGAAACTTTGGAATGCTGCTTCTTGTCAGACCTGAAACGATTGGACTACAGAGACCAGTGTCTAATTCAAGATAAGCTGCTTCATAAAACATGGTTACGCCATATAGCACCTATCCTTCACCTCAGAAGACCCATTAATATAGATCTCATTTCACCCTCGCCATTCTTTACATCAGCAATAGGCAATATTATATCTATTAAAATCTTGTGGGTTCATCTCGTAGGATCTGCTATGCTCCATGCCTCAATTGACTTTTTTCTTTAAGATTAATAATAATAATAATAATAATAATAATAATAAGAAGAAGAAGAAGAAGAAGAAGAAGAAGAAGAAGAAGAAGAAGAAGAAGAAGAAGAAGAAGAAGAAGAAGAAGAAGAAGAAGAAGAAGAAGAAGAAGAAGAAGAAGAAGAAGAAATGTACTGTCACAAGAAGCAGCCATGGGTTTTATTTAGAAGTATGCCCATTTAATCAGGATAAAGGCAAATGTAAAAGTGGGTTTTTGTCAGCTCCACCAGATAGATCAGATCAAAAATCAACTCCATCACAGGGATAAACTATTTATAGAGTGCTATAACAACAGGATCTTGTAAATCTGATTGTGCTACTTCTTCCCTTTCTTCTACTCATGTGAATTAGGGAGGGGGTGTCTCTAAGACACTTACACATATTTTCCCTTTCTTTTTGACTTAGGCTGTTTTTCTTCTTGTCACTTTGGTAGGGGATCAGGCCTATTTCTGGTGAAGTCATCTTTACTGCACTTTACAGATAGAGAGAGATCTTACAAGGCTGGAATTTGTCACTTTGGTAAATAGCTATTTTGTAAATGGTCCCTCTCTCCCCCACAGCCATTTTGTAAATGGACAAGATCCTTACAAGGCAATTATTTTGATAAATATAATTCCAAGATGTTCTCATAGTTGTCAGTTTACCAACCATTTGAAAAAAGTTTTCTTACAGGAGAGATAACCTATAACCCTCTAATTGTGGCTAAAAGAAAACTTATGTCCTCCAGAGGTAACGATAATTGCAGCAAAGATTTTCAGAAAAACGTATTTTCTTGAGAATTCATCTTCTCTGCTTTAAAGGACTTTTAAATAACCCTGCTCCCAAAAAGAAGCAAAAGGAGAAAGAGAAACTGTGATTTACAAATTTTGGCCTATTTCTTGAATAAATTATATTCTCCCCTAAATGTTTCACTGTGTCTTTGGCACCTATTTTGTGTAAAAGCTTAGAAGGCACCCATCACATAATTGTCATCTTTTCTTTCATCTTATTACTCTAGTTTAGGCCTACCACACATAACATCAGTTTCCACATAGCTGTACTTCTACCATAGTAGTGTCAGCATCTGTGTTGTGTTTTTTTCTGGCAAAAAAAAAATCCTATAATTTTGTGTCATATGTATCTGGATCTCCATATGCTCATTCAGACATAAAATATCTGGGAAATGAAATCCTGGAGCAAAACAATGGGCAGCAAACAGATAGGCTTCATGTTGTTCCAGCAGATGTGCAAGACATAAGCAGCCAAACAGCCTTGTGTGTTCTTCTCTGACACAGTTTCACAAAGTATAATACTCCGCTAAAAGAGCCACAAGGAACTAATGTGGTTGTGAAGCAGAAGATGTGCAATGGCACAATCACCCCCTCAGCGGGACCAAGTCTGCACACTCCATTTTTTAAATTTTGGAGTGCTGTTAGCTCAGGCTAACTTTGTGAGTGGAGAAGGTTTGTTCAAAAGAGCTCATCTTCCCTCTTGGCATGCTAGCTGGAAGTTCAAATAGCAATCTTCAGAACTCCTACCAAGTACATCAGAAGTAGATCAGCGGGCTATTGGAAAATAGACACAGAGGCACAAGAGGTTGCTTAGCTTTGTTTTTCTCAGCAAAAGTGGCCACAGAGATTTTTGCTGCCCTGCAAAGTGAAAAAACAAATGATGTGTGCCAGATTGCCCCAAACCCATACTGAGGATTGTTTCGAATGGAGAATGAGTATATAAAAATGTTAGACTTGCAGTTTGGACTGTGGTGCTGTTACCTTGACTAGGGAGTCTGACACACCTATCATATATCACTAAACACAAGGTGGCAAACATCTGGGTTTCCCCTGTGGCAGCTGGGCTGCCAATTGCCTGTGACACATCCCTTGATGCCTATCAAATACCTTGTGCCAACTGTCTTTTTATATTTAAAATAATATTTTTCCTTTTCTTAAAAAATGGGAAAGTGGTTTGCTGTAAAACAAAGCATCAGCTTCCAACATTAACTTTCGTGGAGGAACCACATATGTTTTCTTAGAAAATAAAAATGTTAATGTTTCAAAAATGGCCGCGAATGCCATGAGGTATTTTTATTTATTTATTTATTTTATTTATTTATTTATTTGTCACACATGTATAGGATAGCAGTAGTTTGTATAAACATAAGTAAAAAATAACGATAAAAGAGGACAAAAGGACAGTAGGACAGGGACGGTAGGCACAGTGGTGCGCTTATGCACGCCCCTTACAGACCTCTTAGAAACGGGGAGAGGTCGATTGTAGACAGTCTAAGGTTAAAGTTTTTGGGGTTTGGGGAAGAAACCACAGAGTCAGGTAATGAATTCCAGGCATTGATCACTCTGTTGCTAAAGTCGTATTTTCTGCCGTCGAGTTTGGAGCGGTTTACATTTAGTTTGAATCTATTACGTGCTTGTGTATTGTTGTGGTTGAAGCTGAAGTAGTCATTAACAGGAAGGACATTTTGGTATATGATTTTATGAACTACATTTAGATCAGATCGGAGGCGACGTAGTTGTAAATTGTCTAATCCCAGTATTTCAAGTCTGGTGGAATAAGGTATTTTGTTGTGAGCGGAAGAGTGAAGGACTCTTCTTGTGAAATATTTCTGGACTCTCTCGATTGTATTTATGTCTGATATGCAGTGTGGGTTCCAGACAGGTGAGCTGTATTCCAGAATTGGTCTAAATTGATTACCTTTGTTCTGTTGTCCTTCCATATCCCACCTTTGTCAGGATGGGCGCGTTGGGCACGAAAAAAGGAACGAGACACAGGAACAGTTCAGCACCTTTTATTCTCCTGGCTGTTAGCACTATGAACTGCCGGCAGGCTGCAGGGATGCCGCTTTTAAAGGCATCCCTGTAACCTAGCCGGCCACTGACAGCAGTTTATTTCTCCCGGCGCTAGATTAGCCAATCAGCGGCAGCTATGCAAATCTGTGTTCTGCACGGCAGTACATAACACCTAAGTAAGACCAGTCCCTCATAATAAGCCTTCACTCATGAGTGCATTCTTCCAAAGTGGTCAGGAATATGGCAGGTGCTGTGAAATGTGGAAGACTTAAGTATGCCATTTGTTACTAGATATGTTTTATTTAAAAACAGATCTTCTGTACATTCAATCTAACCAAAATACATTTAGGGCAGTGGTTCCCAACCTTTTTGTGATCGAGTACCACTTGGAGGTCCCGTACAGTCGCCGCGTACCACCTGGTTAGAGAAACTAAATTCGATCAGATATCACTTTATTTCCATAATTGTACCATTCCTTTTTTGGCCCCGCACATCCAGCAACTGGATTCTCGGGCCGCTGGGACCAGGTGGGTGGCGTGTGGCAACAGTTGCAAATCGTTGCCAGATTATCTTGTGTTAGGCAGTAAATATTTTTGTGAAGTAAAAAATAACTAACTAAAAATCGTTCATGACCCCGAAAGTGTTCGCTTACCACCTGGAAGGCCCTCACGTACCACTAGTGGTACACGTACCACAGGTTGGGAACTACTGATTTAGGGGCATAGTAATACCCCTTAAATGCCATCTAGGTATGTAGTCACTGAAATAATTATCTCATACTAAGGTACTCAGAATTGTCTTCACATTCAGGATTTAGGAACTCACACAAAAAAATGGTTATTTCACTTTCATTACCAAGCAACGATCTATGTCATTGCCTAACAATGTTACTATACTTGCTTTGTAAATTCTATGTTTGTAACCTGCTGGAGCTCTTTGCTTAAGGTTTGGGGTTGGTGACTCATCATATCCAGTAAGATAAGCATCTTGGTCTTCTCCAGTTGGTTTGGTAAACTTTTGGGGTGTTTCTTCCACTTTTGGAGAAATAGGGAATCCTCAAGGATCTGTCAGAATCCCTTTCCCAAAACAATTCCATTAATAGAAGGTGATCAGCTCACATTTAATGATACCCTGCCCATTTCTCTACATTACAGCCTAGCACTCCCAAATTCCTGGTAGTACATATATTCTTAAATAGAATCCTTTGGAAAGATGGGATTTATTATCAAGTTAGCCTTCATTTTAAATATTTGATATTCAATTGTCTGAATCATTTAGATTTTGGTGCTTTGCTTACTTTGTACACAATAAATTGTATTCTGCCCAATCACATGACTCTGTGATTTGCATCAATAACATGTTATTATCCACAGTTATTATTATTAACATCCTTTTGTTTGCTATTTCTTTGTTCCCATTCTGTTTTTATAATCTTTTTAAATGTTTTCAATAAATACCTAAAACCATTATCATGATTAATTATTATTTATTTATTTTATTTTATTTTAATTTATTGATTTTTTTTGTTTGTCAAACATTTAGGACGCACAGAGTTGCTTGCTTGGTGACATGACATCTATATAAATTGGATAAGTAAATAAATAATTATCAAAACTCATAATACAACAGTGATTGGCCTCATTCGAGATAACGATGAAACCGCATGCAGAGGGAGGTTGAACAACTAGCCTCGTGGTGCGACCGGAACAATCTGGAACTGAACACACTCAAAACCATAGAAATGGTGGTAGACTTTAGGAGAAACCCTCCCATCCTACCACCTCTTACAATACTAGACAACACATTATCAACAGTAGAGACCTTCAAATTTCTAGGTTCCATCATATCTCAAGACCTAAAATGGTCATCTAACATCAAAAACGTCATCAAAAAAGCACAACAAAGAATGTTCTTTCTGCGCCAACTCAGGAAGCTCAAACTTCCCAAGAAGCTGCTGATACAGTTCTACAGAGGAATCACTGAGTCTGTCATCTGCACCTCTATAACTGTCTGGTTTGGTTGTGCAACCCAACAAGACAGACACAGACTTCAGAGGATAATCAGAACTGCAGAAAAAACAATTGCTGCCAACCTGCCTTCCATTGAGGACCTGTATACTGCACGAGTCAAAAAGAGGGCCATGAAAATATTTACTGACCCCTCGCATCCTGGACATAAATTGCTTCAACTCCTACCCTCAAAACGAGGCTATAGAGCACTGCACACCAAGACAACTAGACACAAGAACAGTTTTTTTCCCCGAACGCCATCACTCTGCTAAACAAATAATTCCCTCACCACTGTCAAACTATTCACTAGGCTGCATTACTATTACTATTAGTTTTTCTCATCGTTCCTATCACCCATCTCCTCCCACTTATGAATGTATGGCTGTAACTTGTTGCTTATATCCTTACGATTTATATTAATATTGATTGTTTCCTGATTGCTTACTTGAACCCTATGACAACCATTCTTGAGAAATGTATTTTTTCTTTTATGTACACTGAGAGCATATGCACCAAAGACAAATTCCTTGTGTGTCCAATCACACTTGGCCAATAAAGAATTCTATTCTATTCTATTCTAAACAGAAACATAGGTGACCAGAGGAACCAAGGGGAGGCAAATATCAAAAAGAATGCCGTAATGTGTATATTGTCAACTCACAAAGCATCCCTGGCCTGATGTCACACGTACACACACACATTTAAAGGCTGAAGTCAACATTGCAAAGTTGTGATAGGAGTTTTGTTGCAGCGGTTCCGATGAAATCATTGGGTTCTGCAGCTGCCACTGAGCAAACTTTTACACAGAACGCAAAATCAGATCAAAAAGGTATGAGGAAGAGTGGGTAGGTTGGACAAAGTTATTCTCAACACTTCTCCCTTCTAATGGACTTTTAAGATTCCTATTACTGGACCTATAACGTCATAGGACTGACAGGAAGAAAAATTGGGGAGACTGCCTAGGTTTTTTTTTAGAAAAGGGGGCCTGAATACTGCATAAATAAAATTGTAATTTAAATCTTGACACAAAATGATTTCCAAAGGTCAATGTGTTCATTTATATGGCTTCCAAATTATTGGCCTGGAAGTAGTAAGCAGCAGGTCATTCAGAATGATAGATTTGCATTTATTTAAGAATAATGACAGTGCATGATCATTTGTATGTTTAATGCGCTATAGAAACATTTCCCAATTACTTAATTAAAATGATCATGAAATGGGTATTGCACTATCCCAGACTCTGTTTTGTTTGATAACAGGCTTAAACTGGACTAAGGCACTGAGTCTTGGAAAGAAGTAGATTTGTGGCCCATTCGCTGGCTTACTCAGTTTAGCACTAAGATGAACAAAGAAATAAAAGTTTGGGGGATTAAAACTGTTCACAGAGACAGTATAATATACGAAGACACTCAAAGGACAAGGTAAAAGAGGGTTGAACTTAACACTCTAACCCAATCCATCCCTTGGATGAAGTTTGGCAGGAGAAGAAAGAAACATGGAATTTTGCCATCTATATGTCGTCCATGTCCTTTGCTGGTCAATTGAAAAACAACAAGTTTACATTATAGATACTATTCAATTCGCCTTCTGAGAGCCAAATGCTATGTTGATTCCCATGCAGAATTGTTCCACTCAAGCCAGGAGCTCTCTGAAGCCTAGAATGAGCCTGGGAATCTACTCAATTGGAACACCATTTTAAAAAATGCTCCAAATGGATACACTGCAAATAAAAGCAGTATTACAAGCTGGCTATTCCAGTAATGTGTACCTTCGCTTTGTCCAAGGTGAGATCAGCCAGGGATTTCCACAGGGAAGGCCACAATGATTGGAAACAATAGGAAAGACATTACAGTGCAGATGGGGATACAGATGGGTTACACAGTAAAGCCAATGCCCAATGCTTGCAGGACTCCGACAATGAAAATGGTCTGGGCTTCACTTCTTTTAGCTATTGTTTCTTTTGTAACACATGAGATGCTCCTATTCTACCCTCCAATATCTCACTAGGCAGGAGGATGCTTCCCCAAATTCTAGTTTTCTTTTACTTTGTTTGTGGCTTCATAAATCAAAGACAAATCCCACATTGTGGAGTTTTTTCTCCATGCTTCTAGTATCTACAGGGAAATATCAGCTGATAGTCAATGTCCTGCCTTGATCCATGTGCAAAGAGGTCACGTCCATTTATTACAAACTTAGTTTTTATGTGGTTCTTCCCAGGGGTGGGTTCCACTTACCTTCCCAACCAGTTTGCATCGCGACAGAAATGACCTTCTGAGCATGCGCAGAAGTCTTTGCACATGCGCAGAGGGGTTTTTTTTTGCAGGCCGCGGCAACCAGAGGACCGGTTCAGGAGCATGGACCATGGGTCATTGCTGCCGGTTCAGTGAGCAGTGGCAAATTTCCGCTACCAGTTCTAAAGAACCAGTCCGAACCGGCAGCAACCCACCACTGGTTCTTCCCCAGGCCTTAACTCCCTTTAATATGGTTGATTGTGTTATGTGTTACGTGGTAAATCCTTTTTATTATGTGTATTATCATATGCTTTGATATAAAATGTAAGGGTTTGTAAAGTAAAAAAGCATTTTTATTTGATTAAATATTTCTAATAAAATGACAGTATTTGTTCTGTTGTTTTTTTAATTGGAAATTTCCTTCCCTCCCTCCCTTCCTTCTTTCCTTCCTTTCTTCCTTCTGTGGGAAGCCTTCAGGGTTGTAAGTGATACAGTGATCTGTAAAAGAATCAAAGAGATCTTGACTATTCTGTGAATTAAGTATGAGATAAATTTATGGACAAACAGCTATACTAAAACAAGTATTTGTTCCTTTGAAGGAAGATGTAATGTTACACATCAGTTGGTTTATTTTAGGATTGCCAGACCTCAGATTTTAGCCTTCTTCTCTCAGGGAAGGGGTAATATTTCTGGGGAATGACTAGAATAAAGGAAGATGATTTTTGCCTGTGAAGTATCACCGGACTTTATTCCTTGACTAAAGTTCTTTAGCTTCTGACAGGCTAGCAACTTATAATACATCTTCTAGAGGGACTGGAATATCACAGAAAATCAGACCTAAGTTACAATGAAACCGGGCATTGCCTATCCTTAAAAAAATAAATAAACTCATATGAGCTTTTTAAAGACTCAATGAACAGATAGAACAGTGGATAAAAGCACTGGACAAAACCACTTCAAGAAGCGCAGGAGTGGATTGGGACTGGAATCAGCAGGGAGGCAAACGGACTGGCAGAGCAGAATACAAGGCAAGAGAAATGGCTGAAATTCTATCTCAAGCTGTCTTTGTTGATCTTAGGCTAAGCACTACAAAGAATGCTTAGGCCCTTGCACATGTTCATATGTCATATGGAGGTTAACAGCAACCTATTGTCATGGTACTTCTTCAAGGTCACCACTGCTCACCTGTCATGTATAGTATGCAGCAGGTGCTTAATACGTTCCCCTCAAGATGTTATGGAAACAGGTGGATCATCAAGTATATACAGTAAGAACAATAATATGTGGTGGGTAACCTGTGCTTGGCATGGGAGGTGATTTGTTTTACAGGAAGTACTTTGAACTTGGCAAGAAAACAAGTACGTTACCGCTGTTCAGTTTTATGCTTTATTTTGACCCCGGTCTTTAAACATTTGGCCACAAGCAAATCTCGGCCCTACCAAAAATGAGTCTGTTGTGCTCTGTTTTCTACAATAATATCATAATATTTATTACTTTTCAAAATAATACTACCATAATTATACAAAACAGTTTTTAAACTACAAATTAAACCTAGACCTTCTGGAGCCACATTGTCTGATCCTGACTTTCCTTTAGAAGCAACAGACACTGAACTGTACAATGGGTTTTCACCTAATCTATGTTCCGCAGAGCAGTGGTAGAACAAAAAGGGACAGAAGAGAAGAGACGGCACTGAGGAAAGTCATAGGGTTCTTACCCTTCATGTTTCTCTTTCTATTTCAGCGAAGGGTTCAAACGTGAACACATGAAAGCTCTTTTGTGCTAACATCAAATAAAGATTATTTGTGCCAGAACTGACAATAAGGTTTCCAGAGGGTTTGTTGTTTGAATAGGAATCCTTTAACCTTAGTCTATGCAGAGATCTAAGTCTGCCAATAATATCAGAAGGATCCTACATGCTCAAACATATGCCTGCGTTCACAATAGAAGATTAGACCTGGTCATTTTCACCTTAAAAACTAAAAGGGTAAAAAAAATGTAAAAAAAATTCCATCCTTGGTCAAATTCACCATTTTGATCTGTGTATGTCCTACTATAGCTCAATAATAGGGCATATACATTACATGCAGAATTTCCCAGGGACAGTCCTAATTATTGGTTACTAAAAAGGCCAGGAAGAGCAGACCAACCTTCTGCAATTCATATTTCAAACAGCAGGGCTTCTATCTTCAGAATTCCCCTACCAACACTGTTCTGCTGAGAATTCTGGGAGTTGAAGTCCATGCGTTTGGCACCTATATTGAAGAAATTAGAATAGACATATCCACCAAGATATAGATTCAGGGGTGAGTTCTGGTTTTCTTCGCTGCCGGTTCGCTCCTTGAAGCGCCGTGCGGGTGCTTTGTGCGGGCATGCACGCATGCACAGTGCTAAAAAAACCAGCTTCTGCACATGCGCAGAAGCAAAAAACAACTTCTGCACATGCGCAGAAGCAAAAAACAAGATGGTGGCACTTATGGCGCTGCCGAGCCGGTTCGGTGGCATGGCAGGCCCTGGTCACTGCTGGTTCCAGCGACCCAGGCCACCAAGTTACTACTGGTTCCATAGAACCGGTCCGAACTGGGAGGAACCCACATCTGAATAGCTTCTATTATTTTTTTCTTATTTCAGCATTGATTTTCACATTATTGTTGAAAAATAAAATTGCAGGAAAAGTTTTTATAAACTTTTGCTTACTTTGCTTATTTCTATTTTTTATTTTTTATTTTGTTTAAGATATACATTTAATTCGATTTTGCCTAATATATATGTTTCTGCAAGCAAACTTTGCTAGTGCAATGCATGTCACTCATAGTATATTTAGGTTTGTATAGGTGTGAATGTGTGTGTAAGGAACTAAGTCATATAACTAATGATTCAGTTCTTATAGCAATTCAAAACTTACATTGGATCAATGTATATTATTATTTTTTTAAATAAAGAATTTCTTTCTCCCCCTTCTATTGGCCTAGTGACAAAACATGGATCCCCGTTTAGCTCCAACAACTTAAGAGGACAATTATTAATAAAAGATACAGTACCAGATAGCATAACTCCACTTATACAATAGAAGACAAGTAATGAAGCCCTCAATTTGCCTAGAAACCTACCCTCCTTGGTGGAATCTTACTTCTGACATCCTAATTCTACACTATTGTAGGCTTAAACAGGAGGAAATACTGGCAGAGAAAAGGGATTATTACAAGACAATGCTGATGGGGAATCCCCTTCACATACATCTCCCCCTCCTCATTTGCAGATATGACTTTTTTCTCATGGGTAACGCCATATACAGGTAGTCCTCAACTTATGACCACAATTAAGCTCAAAATTTATGTTGTTAAGTGAGATGTTTGTTAAGTGAGTTTTGCACCATTTTATGACCTTTTTTGCCACTGTTGTTAAGTGAATCGCTGGAGTTGATAAGTTAGTAACATGGTTGTTAAATGAATCTGGCTTCCCCACTGATTTTGCTCGTCAGAAGGGTGCAAAAGGTGATCACATGACCTTGGGATACAGCAACGGTCATAAGTATGAGTCAGTTGCCAAGCGTCATGTGATCATGAGAATGCTATAAAGGTCTTAAGTGTGAAAAACAGTCATAAGTCACTTTTCTCAGTGTCTTTGTAAATTTTGAACGGTCACTAAATGAACCGTTGCAAGTCGGGGACTACCTGTATGCTTATAGACTAATGACAGTGAGAAATTTGTTAAGTGAGTTTTGTCCCATTTTACTACTTTTTTTTGTTAAGTGAATCACTGTAGTTGTTAAATTAGTAACACGGTTGTTAAGTGAATCTGGTTTCCCCATTGACTTGGCTTGTGAGGAGGTTGCAAAAGATGATCACATGTCCCCGGGACAGTGCAACCGTCATAAATGTGAGTCAGTTGTCAAGCATCTGAATGTAAATCACGTGACCATGGGGATGCTGCAACAGTCATAAGTGTGAAAAATGGTCATAAGTTACTTTTCTCAGTGCTGTTGTAAATTTGAACGGTCACTAAATGAACTGTTGCAAGTCAGGGACTGCCTGTATGCTTATAGACTACAACAGGCCTGTTAAACTGGTGGCCCGTGTCACACGCAGACCAGCAGTGGGTTGCTCCCGGTTTGGTCCAGTTCTCCGAACTGGTAGCGGCGGCAGCAGGAGTCTCCGCCCACCTACCCGGGTCTCTTATGTGCATACACAGAAGCGTCGCATGTGCACAAACTGGTAGCAAAACCATTTTGAACCCATTATTGGGGCAGACCATACCCACCCAGGCTCCGCAAAGGCAAAAAACATCACGATACATCATGATGCGTCACATGACACGATCGAGTTTTACCCCCGTGGACTAAAACTTCCATTTTGGGGGTGAGAGAACAAGTAGGTAGAGTTCGTGTTGGAAGATGGAGTGGGTTACAGCTCTAATCAATACGGATCATCCTGAACCTAAGAGAAATGTATAAATCCTGCAAGGAGTCGCAAGTACATCTGTGAGACCATCAGAGCTAGGGAGCCTTTTTGTGCTTGTCTCTGATTAAGGGGACAACTCAGCAATCTGTATGAATAATGGACCAGAAACATTATGAAAACCTTGACCTCTGTGACCTACTTTATTTTGAGATCTTTTTTCTATTCCTAGTTGAAGGAGAAACTGCAGAGCTAGGCAGCCTATCTGAAGCCTCGGCTTCTTTGCAAGTCCTTGCTTATTCCTGGGGGGGGAGCATTTTGAGCTGCCTGAAGCCAGGTCTCCTTAACAGATTGGACTTGATCAGCAGGACCAGGAAGGGGGGCAGAGACATGTCAGGGCCTTCCACTCGGTTGGTTGTACTTACAGGTCCAAGGAGGCTGTTGTTCCATCACTAGTCCAGGCATTGTTGATTGTTATTCTCCCACTACATCTTCAATCCTCAATGCTATTTCCCCAATGGCTGCTTGTTTCTCTTTCATTGCTATTTCTCACTGACAAGCTTTCATTGTGTTGCCATTTCAGAAGTCCACGGTTGGCATACCAATCCCTGTGGAAAGACCTCATGTAACCAGCTCTGGGCTATGTACGTTCCTATAATTTCCTGTCCCAGATTGGGATTGGGAGTCAGCAAAGGATCAAATTCAGAAAAATCTTGTGGCCGGGGAGACGTACAGAAATGAAACCAGAAATCCTTAATCAAACCAATCTAAAGCTTCAAGAAGGATCCAGAGGGCAAAGATAAGAGAGCAAAGATCAAGGTGTGGTAATCAAAGAGTCACTATGACAGTCATAGTCCAATACACAATAATTACAACTGTCCAGAATATCATTGGGCTCCAGCTACCAGCCCTGGACGATATCTCTGCATCTCGCTGTTCTAGGAAGTTGCACAATATTCTCAGAGACTCTTCTCATCCTGCTTACAATCTTTTTGAACTGTTGCCTTCTGGCAGAAGATACAGAACAATCAAAACTCGGACCACACGCTTTCTGAATAGTTTTTATCCTAGAGCTATAATTGCACTTAATAATGAATTGAAGGGTCACCATCAGTGAGCTGTTGGATAGTATTACTTGGTCTGTTGTATGGATGTTTGAGTGGTTCAGGGTGGGGAATTCGTGGCGGGTGGGGATTGCTATGTGTGTTGGGATTGGTCATGAAGCGTTATGTGAATTTTGTTGCATGGGTGTACTGTGTATATACGTACAATGACAATAAATTATTATTATTACACAAGAGTAAGCAGCTTTACCAGTTCACAAGCAATAGATTGCTTCCAGCAATGAGGTATTCTCAGGCAGAGAACTTCATGTAGGAAGATACACCCAATCTACTCTTATTTGGGTGGTGTTCATTAATGTGCTATGGCTACATGTACTGCTTTAAGTCAGCCATAGCCTGACTTAGCTCAATTGTCAAGACTGCTCAAGCCTAAGATCAACCAGACATGTTGGGATATCACATCGGATCTTATTTCCCAGGATAGTCTCTCTTGCAGATGAACATTTTTAAATCAAGGATTCCCAAGTGCCACAAACATCAGTTCCTTCCTCCCTATATAGTACAATTAAGTTTATATTGCCGTTTCACCCACCATACAAATCCTCCTTCAAAGCAAAGGATTTTGGCTTTCCATTCAATAACAGGATAATATGGATTGTTTTCTCCTATACAATTTTATACTTCTTTTGCAGATTTTTCACATATTGCATTTGAAGCTTCTGAGACATTGAAATCTGAAGGCTAGGATCTTAAAGAGATATGCTTAGGGAGTCTCTGCAGGATCAGACAAAAGAACTCAGCATTGTGGGCAGCAATCTTTTTTCTTAAAAGGAAAGATGGGAAAATTTAGTTTTTGTTCAACTGGTCTTGCAGATAACTTAACCCCATGTTTTGCATGCTGCAACACAATGAGATATTCCTGTTCTTGAGGCATAGGCTGAAGCATTCTAAAGACCTCTTTAGCTGTTCCAGTTTGGAAGTGGCGGGTTTTCATTCTTCTCCCAACACAAAACCTTCCCATGTGGGTAATCTAGTGTTTCAGTGACACCCTGGAATGATGGGGTTAGGTACAGAGATCCCCCTCAGCTCTTATTAGGGGACTGGAGGCTGAAACATATGAAGAACGGTTGGGTATGTCTAATTTAATGAAAAGAAGGACTAGGGGTGACATGATAGCAGTGTTCCAATATCTCAGGGGTTGCCACAAAGAAGAGGGAGTCAAACTATTCTCCAAAGCACCTGAGGGTAGGACAAGAAGCAATGGATGGAACTAATCAAGGAGAGAAGCAATCCAGAAATAAGGAGATGTTTCCTGACAGTTAGGACAACTAATCAGAGGAACAACTTGCCTCCAGAAGTTGTGGGTGCTCCAACACTGGAAGTTTTTAAAAAGAAATTGGACAACCATTTGTCTGAAATGGTATAGGGCAGTGATGGCGAACCTTTTTTGGTTCGCGTGCCAAAAGGGGGGGAATGCGGGGGATTATGTGTGTGCGTGCCCACACCCATAATTCCATGCACCCCCGCACATGCGCGCATGACACCCCTGCTCCCAGCATGCAATGGCACGCCCATTTTTCGCTCTCCCCAGGCTCCAGAGCCTGTTTCCTGACTCCCAGTGAGCCCAGAAGGCCCGAAAACCAGATGGCTGGTGCACACATGCACGCCGGACCTGAGCTCACATGCCCACTGATATGGCTCCGCGTGCCACTTGTGGCACCCGTGCCATAGGTTCGCCATCACGGGTATAGGGTTTCCTGCCTGAGCAGGGGGTTGGACTAGAAGACCTCCAAGGTCCCTTCTGTTATTCTATTCTATTCTATTAGCTATCTAGGTCTGCTGTGGGTACAACCAACTTGCAATGTTTTTCCCAAGGTCTCTCAGCCTTGGACAGGGTTGCCTTTTCCAAGATAACCATTTAGTTGACTCTCCTCAGCTTTCTCACAATCTCTCACACTTGGAATTGGCACCTTTCCTCACATGACAACAAGGTCCTCCATACCAACAATATTGTAACATATGGAGTCTATTGCCTTGCCAACCAAACTCATCTCTAGGCAAAGCTATCCTAAGACTTAATCCCAATCAGCTACTTTGCTCCAGATCCAGTTGTTGTTCAGACAAGAATGGTGGCTTCCTGAAATTTCACTCAAAAACAGCTGAAGTGTTCATATTTCTGTTACAAGCTCAGCTAACCAATCTCTAACTGCACTGTGCAACCAATCCGCAGAAGAGCAAACTCCAGCAGCTCTACCTCTTTCCTCAGGATCACCAAAAATCCACATTCAATCTTTCCAATCCTTCCCCATAACTTCTCTCTTCACACAGTTCTATCCAAATCAATCTTCTTCCCACAAAGTTTTCATCACCTTCACCAGTTCCACTATCTAACATAATTCAAGACAACAATCTACATCTACTTTATTAACCACAAATCAGTCATAATCTCCTATAAACGTTAGATGCAGTGCACTAAACTGATTCTGTCTTAAGGCTTGCATTTTTAAGACGCCATATACCAGAAATATTTTGACGAGTTGTGCAATAAAGCATGCATGACCACAAAATATAGTAGGAGAAATCACCTCCCAACCCCACCAGGCCACATGTTCAAGGGAAGAATTGGTGGTTTGTTTATTTATTTATTTATTTAGTGAGATTTATATACCGCCTCACAGTGCAAGCACTCTCTAAGCGGTTTACACCAGTAAGCAATGTATATTTAATTGCCCCCAACAATCTGGGTCCTCATTTTACCTACCTCGGAAGGATGGAAGGCTGAGTCAACCTTGAGCTGGTGAGATTTGAACCGCTGACCTGCGGATCACAGTCAGCTGAAGTGACCTGCAGTACTGCCTCTAACCGCTGTGCTACCTCGGCTCGGCTTGTTTTCCCATCCATAGGTGATACTAGAAGGGAAGGGAAAGTGCAGTAGAGGATCTACTCCTCACTGCTGTGTAATGCAAACTGTAAGTAGAACTTCATTGCTAAGGTGCAGTAAAGGACAATTGTGTGAGGAGCAGTGCAGTTTACATCATGCACTTTCCTGCTATCAAGCAAAGCATATTAAAGAGGCTCTCTGGAGGAAGGCTGAACTTGCAACGGCCCAAAGGAAAGCAGTGCAGGCCTTGGACTAACCTACTTCCTGTTTCATAAGCTTGTGCAGTATAGCCATAAATAGGTGCTGAGCAGATCTGTTGACACGACAACCTCTTATCATATTTGCCAGAGGCTTCTTTTTTTTAGTTTCTATGATTGGATTGGATTATTAGATATTTGCATTTTCAGAAGAGCAATAAACATTCTAGAGCTAAGTAAGCACCAATGGTTTATTTGGAAATAAATAATAAATTCCACGAGCGTCATTTTTGAATAAGTATGGTGAGGAGTGCATATTCATTGGCAAAAATATATCCCCACTCGAGGCCATGCCATTGGCATCCTGGATTGCAGCAATATGTTAGGCGAGATTCTGCTGCAGGGTCAATGAATGCTTAGGGTTATTTTCCCCTCTGGTGGATCATTCAGTTGAAATGAGCAAACAGATATCCATCCACCAACGGACCCTCCACCTTCCGCAAATCTTTTGTGCCTCTGCTCAAAAAAGGGGCCCTCTTCTTTCTTTCACCTGTCATGTCCTAGATTTAAGTTACAGAAGAAAACCTAGGCCAGTGATGGTGAACCTATGGCATGGGTGCCACAGGTGGCACGCGGAGCCATATCTGAGGGCACGCGAGGCATTGCCCTATGTCAGCTCCAGCGTGCATGTGCGCGCTAGTCAGCTGATTTTCTGCCTTCTTTTCAGCCATTTTCGCTCTCCCCAGGCTTCAGGAGAGCCTCCTGAACCCTGGGGACGGTGAAAAATGGCCCAACGGGCCTACCGGAAGTCCGGAGACTTCAGTGAGGCCTGTGCACATGCACATGGGGGCAGTGCAGGGGGCTGTGCGCATGCATGAGGGGCAGTGCGGGGATTGTGCACATGCATGAGGGGACGGCATTGCATTATGGGTGTGGGCATGAACGCACACGCTATCGCACGCGCATACACCCTTTTGGCACCCGAGCCAAAAAAGGTTCGCCATCACTGAGCTAGGCCCTAGACAATGAATAGCTGAGGTCTTATTTGTGGATCTATGACAATTCGCCATGGCCAACTCGCTACAGCCAACTCACCATGGCCAACTCACCACAGCCAACTTGCCCTGGCCCACTTGCCATGGCCAACTTGCCACAGGACAATTCGCTGTGGGACAAGAGTGACAATAATATCAAAGAAATGGTGGAATAGAATTATTAAAGAAAGGATGCAAAGGGAGGGACTGAATGAAATGTGAATGGTAAAAATTAAAATATTTATTTATTTATTTAGAATAATTAAATCAAATTGTTAAATTGTTCTGCGGCTAGCTGTCCAGTGGTGAGTTGGCCATGGCAAGTTGGCCGGGGCAAGTTGGCTGCAGTGAGTTGGCTGTGGCAAGTTGTCCCATACCGCTTATTTGTAACTTAGAAATACTGAAGTTTGGTGTCTTTTGAGTTCTTTCTCAAGTTCCTGAAGGTGTTTTAAAGGACCTCATTCTCTAGGTTCTTGTGCTCTTTAACACTGCTTATTAGAAGTCAGGCAGAGAATAAGAGATAAATAATTTCTTCCCTTCCATCTTCCCTGCTTCATATATGCCAGCCGGTCTGATAAGAAAGGCAGGCAAAGAGTGCTGGGAGGAAAAATGGATGATAGCTTCAGCAACTGCAGATAAATACCCTGCATTGACCACAGGAACTGGGATAAATCTGAGGAAGAAAAGCTAAAGAAGAAAATGGCCTGCAGGCAAGAGAGAAACTGGAGCAAACTGGGGATTGTCCACAAAGACCTGAAATTCAGACACTTTCAAACAAAAGTAGTTTCTTGTGACCTTGAATGTGAAGAGAGTATCAGGAAAGAAGAAGATGAAACTACCTCTAAAAGAGTTACTAAAAAGAGCAGAGAGCCCCCATTTTAAAACATTTCCTTACCATAACATTAAGGGAAGGGAACCAAACAGCACCCCACCACCTACCCCATGGGCAGTTTCTTCTTACGAATTCCCCTAACAATAATGTAATAGCAACATGTCTAGCTAGGGAATGGAGAAGTTTCCAGGAGGATGGGGGTGGGTGGGTAGCACAGACACCTCTCTCTCTCTAAATCTGCTTTCAGTTATTAGCCCAGCTCTGGAACTGATGTTTAGGCTGGCTGGTTTAATGGCCAACCAGCCCATGAAGAAGCTAGAAGACCCAACTTCTCATTGGCTAAAAAATAATAATAACACATTTTCAGTCCTCAGAATCTGTGGATAGAATGAGCTCCAAACTTATTCAGAGCCAGTGGTGGGTTGCTGCCGGTTCGGACCGGTTCGCCCGAACCGCTGACAGAAATTTGCCCCTGCTCGCTGAACCGGCAGCGATAGCCAGCTGGCCACGCCCCCAAATCTGTCCTCCGGTCGCCACTCCTCGAAAGTGGCTGGCAAATAACCCTCCGACGTGACGTACTTCTGACATGATGCGAACCGCTAGGGAAGGTAAGTGGAACCCACCCCTGTTCAGACCTCATAGTCTTTATTTGTTTTGTTACAATCTCACTGCACATCACATTATAATTTGCTGGCAATTTTTCAAGATGCTCTGGATTCTGTACTTAACATTTTCAGAGGCTGTGTGCAGCCCTGGGACTTCAAACTATATATTTAAGTAAAGGGTGGTTGCATGCTAAGGTGATGCTACCTAGAAGGAATGAACTCTGATTAGCATTTCTGCTTTGAGTGCCACTGTTTAGTTATGTGTCGAATAGACGAAGAGGTAAAGGAACAAAGAAAACCTTTTAGCCATATCCAGCCTGTATGACAGATTTTGCTATTCCTACCGTAGGCCTATTGCTGAAAATGGCAGCCTCTCCCAAGACTAGCATGTGCTCCAAGTCTAAATCACAGCCACATAAAAGTCAAGCATTTGATTCAATGTGACTGTTAAGGTTGATGATTATCTGAATTATCTGGGTCGCTGTTTTCCTCCTGAAACAGAATTTTAATGCAGGGATTTATCCTTGCCATGTGCAGATAATGTTGTGTCGCTTTTGTTCATTTCCACAGTGGAAAATTAGATTAGGATGCTGAAGAATTGGACTTACTCATACAGTACAGTTAGATATTTGTAGGACTGGGCTCTGACTCAGGGACAAGGTCAAACACAAGGGAAATTGAGACAGAATTTTACTCACCCAAGGCAGGAGAAATTACCCCAATTTTCCCCTATTTAATTCCTTGCCACAATTTCTCAGTTTGGGCCCCAGGGCAATAGCCATGCCACCAAGAGGGGAAATGTTAAAAAAAATTGCTGCTGGCTTGTATTAAACACCTGCAGGAGTAGGAAGTAAGGAAGCACTGAATTCTGAAATCAAGAAGTACATTCTCCCACTAAAGTGATGCTTCTGGTCACATTTGTTTGTTTGTTTGTTTGTTTGTTTGTTTGTTTGTTTGTTTATTTTTCGTACTTGTATGCTGCCCACTCCACAGAGACTCTGGGTGGCTCACATCATCATGAATTGCCCAATCCCAGCCTTTTGGTGGGCAAGTAAAATTGTGGGAAATAGCAATAGCACTTAGACTTATCTATCACTCCACAAGTTTACAGCATTCTTTAAGCAGTTTACAGAGTCAGCATATTGCCCCCAACAATCTGGGTCCTCATTTTACCAACTTTGGAAGGATGGAAAGCTGGTGAGGATCAAGCTCCTGGCAGTGAGCTGAATTAGCCTGCAATACTGCATTTTTAACCATTGCGCCACCATGACTCGTGGCAAGGCAGTAGGGAAGGACGCAAGGATGATGAGACAAAGGCAGATATCTATCAAACTGTGCTTCCTCAATAGTGTTAGGAATTTTGGGAATATGACAGACATGGTTTGAGGAAATAGCTTCTCCAATCTCCAGGCAGAAAGAACAAGATGCCTATTATGGAGCATGAGGTCATTGATCCAGCTTGGAAGCCATCAGAGTCCTTGTCATAGGGTCAGGAGACTTGAAGGACTGCCTTTCTTCACTTGTTTCCCTATGTCCTATCAGATGTAGCAGGAAGGCACACTTTGGGTCTTGTCAAAAAATGCCATCTTGCTTAACCCTAGAAAATCTAAACATAAGGGGTAACAAACAGCTTAAAAGGAAATTTGGATCATATATGTTGACAGTGGTGAGAATCTTAAATGCACAAAGATGGAAACACTAATTCCCACAGTGGAAGAATGGATGGTGAAGGTGATGGAATTGGTGGAGATGGCAGATCTGACTCTTCTAATTAAAGAGAAGAATTTATCTACATTTGTTTCCATTTGGAAACCACTTCAGGATTTTGTACCCCAAAATTAAAAAAAATGAATCTGTAACTTTAGGTTTTGAAGATTTAGAATGGCTTTAACTGTGTAGAAATGGCTTGAAATACGTAGAAATGCAAAGCAAAAAAAATGAGTATAACTTTTTTTGTATTCTACTGCATTGAAAGAAGTGGGAAGTCACTCCTTTTTTTCTTTCTTTTCTACTTCTTTCTGCTCTTTTCTTTCCTTTTTCCTTAAGTTTTGTTTCTTTTTGTATTTTATCTTATAATAACTGTAAAAAAAGTTGTCATCTTACAGGATCCAGGAAATGAGCTTTTTTTGGACCAGGCTCCTGCCCTCTAGAACAGGGGTGTCACACTCGCGTCGTCACAGCGGTGTCACATGATGCATGGGAACTTTTCCCCCTTCGCTAAACTGGACATGGGCATGGCTAGCACATGACACATCCGGCCCATGGGCCATGCATCTGACAGCCCTGCTAGAGAACATGTCACTAGCAGAGATGAAATTGGCCCCAGTCTTTCCAGAAAACCTTTAAAATGTGGTGTGAGGGTCAGGAAGTTAGTGAAGCACAGGTGATTTACCACAACTTTAAGGGAAGGGGTGTAATTTTGGCTGCCATTTTATTTTCTCTGGATTACATGGTATATGTTTGCTATAGCTATCCATGTTGCTGTTTTGACCCCAAATTCTGCTCATCACCCAGAGTCACTTTGGTAAGAATGGTGGGTACCTAAATCAAAATAAAAACATTAATTAAAACGTGAGAGGGAATGGCCAGAAAAGGTGGCTTTGGAGAAAATGGAAAGAGATAAGTGGCTACAAGTTGATTATTACCATTGCTCGCAATAAAATTCCCTATTCCAGTAGACTTGAAATTTTAGGCCTGGATAACCTTGAACTACGCCGTCTACGTTCCGACCGAAGCTTAGTACACAAGATCATCTACCTTAATGTCCTACCTGTTAATGACTACTTTAATTTCAATTGCAATAACACTAGGGCTATCAATAGATACAAACTAAATGTATTCCGCTCTTATCTTGATTGCAGAAAATACGACTTCTGCAATAGAGTAGTAAATGTCTGGAACACTTTACCTGATCCTGTTGTTAGTTTCTCTAACCCCCATACCTTTTACCTTAAACTATCTACCGTGGACCTTACACGTTTCTTAAGAGGTCCCTAAGGGGGCATGCATAAGCGCACCAACATGCCTACCGTCCCTGTCCTACTGTCCCCATTTGTATGTACTCGTTTTATGTGTTTATGGCTATGTTTTGTGTCACGCAGTGATTTTTTATTGCCTGTTATATGTATATGCAGGGAGAAGCATCCCTATCTAATATAATGGTTTATTCCTGAGCACGTGATTGATATGTTCTTGTACGCATGTATGCATTCCATTCTCTCCTTTCTGTTCCTGGCTTCCATTGAAGCAAGACCTATTTTTATATCAGAGATGTAGAATAATGAGGATTTATTGTTTTGTACCAAAATAAACATTTTTACTTAGACTTTTAAACTGCGGTTTCTTTTCTAATGTCTGATGTCCGGGAAAAGATCTATTTCTCCTTTGTGAGATTAATTTTCACCTCTGACATTTTGCTTCTTTATATCCATTTATTTGTGCCATTTTTTCATGTGTCCTGTTTCCTTGCACTTATTGACAAATAAAATAAATAAATAAATTTTACCAGTTAAAGAACAAAGGAAAGAAATTGGCAGCGATGCTGTTACCTAGTTTGGTAGAGAAACACCTATAAGCAAACAACCAAGTTCAGAGAGCAATAAGGACTCCAAAGAAAGAAAGGAGACAGATTTATTTACACACTACACACTACATGAGGAATGCCCTTAGCAAAAAGAGAATTCAGTCTTTTCCCTAATTCATGCTGTAAAGCAGGAACAGGTCCAGAAGTCTACCAAGCGTCTTAAATAAAGGCCTTGAGCTTTTTCCGCAGCACCAGGTCTGGCCACAAAGGATCATGGCTGCCCTTTGCACAAGCTGAGATAATATTTATCTATACCACAAGCAAATCTCTTTTGTCTTGCTTTTAGGGTTTTTCAAAGGGAGAAAAGCTAGTGATGAGCAGGGTAGTGTTTGGAAGCACCCTGATGCCTCTACATCAGGGCTGTCAATTTCCCAGCCCGCAGGCCAGATGCGTCACGCCCTGGCCACGCCACCCAGTTTAGCAAAGGGGGGGGAGTCCAGATATGTCACATGACGCCACCATGATGGCATGAGTTTGACACCCCTGTTCTACATCATCGCATGGTCTCTTTCTGTGAAACAATTGGGATTTAGTTCTAAGGATTAAGAAAGGGATTCAGTCTGAGAATCTGAGACAGGTGGCAGCATAACAGGTATTCTGGGAAGCATCTGTAAGCATGGAGAAAGAATGGAATGTAGCACTTGTGAGTGAATGGGGGACCTTTGAACAGCTGAAGTTGGTGGCTCTCTGTCACGATGTGGATATTGCCAGTTGAGCATCTCTACTATTTCTAGGTTTACTGTATTTTCTAATCAAGCAGACATGTGATATGTTTTACTACGCATGTGTGCATTCCAGGAGTCTCCTCCTTCCTTCTTCTCCTGTGAGCCTCGCCCGAGGCAGACGTGAATTCTTATCTGAGAAAATGTAGCTTATTTAGGGTTTATATTCTTTTGTTACTTTTGTACTGAAATAAATATTTTGTTAATTAGAATTGAATCTCGGTTTTATTTTCTAAGTAAGAATGACTGCAAAGAAGCAAGATCCTATATCACCTCTTTGATAGGAATATTTTCCTATCCGTCACTCTCAATGAGTGAAGTGAAGATGACATATGAGGGTATATCAAGTTATAAGAACCCAGATATAAGCAGGAAAGGCAAAGGCCGTGAAATTTTGAAAAGGAGAAGGAGAAGCAGCAGCTTCTTACCTGAATCTTGCTAGAAAAAGAGCAGTGGGAGGATTTAAATTGCCATGCAACCAGGACAATTAAAGAAGTAAATCATTTGGGCAGCAGAGTATGGAATAGACATTAGGGGATCATGAAGAGACAATAGACAATTAGTCTAGAGATGAAGGGAGACTAGAAATTGTAATGGAACAAAAAGACACAATTTGGTAATAGACTGGATACAAACAACAATGAAGAGCAGTTTCAAATAGAACCAAAGCTACCTTAATCTTAGTGTGCTTAATAGGATGGATGAATAATGACATGTGGCATTGAGTCTGAGGCTATGATGAAACATTCAAGCAGAATATTCAGAGAAGCGGTTAGAGAAATGGGATTGGAGGGAGAAAAGGAAGGAGGCTTGGGGCTCAAGTCATAATGTTGGCAAGTGTGCCCGGCACTAAGAGCACACAACTTTTCTCCAACACTATTTAATGACATCAAAGTTGACTGTTAACCAGGCCATGGTCCATTTTTAGTACTTCTGCCCCTCTGCTTTGAACCATAAAGGACTATTCTCTCAGATGCACGCCACTGAGCACAGGTCTCCAATGACTGTTTTGTTCATATGATCTGGGACACCTTCAATTCCACCTTTCGGATTACAGTAAATTGTAACAGCTCTTGTTAAAGCCAGCCTGTATATAGTACATATAAACAATTTTAAAGCTAGCAGGTAAACAAGGTCAGGCTTTGCTAGCATTTGGATAGAAGATCACAAGGAAATTCTGAGACTTACAGCTTGATTGGGAAGTTGACAAACACAGAAGGGGGAAGCAAATCCCTCCTATAATGTTGTCTTGAAAGCTGCATGGATATGCTCAACAGGAGTCAGAGTTTGCTATTTTTTCTTTTTTAAGATACAGAATATCTTGGAAAAATGTGGGGGCACAAGTAAGAGGACCAACAGTATTTCCTCTTTTTCAGTGGTTATCCATTTTAAACCGATGGACGGAGCCAAAATAAGAATTTAAGGGAAGAAATAAATCAGCCTACCTCTATGTCATAATAAAAATATAGCATCGGTGTAGACTACCACTAATGCTATTAGAGATGGATGCTAGGGATGGGGCAAAGAAAAAAAATATTCATAGTAAAAGTTGTATGAATATCACAAAAGCAAGATTTTAATTGGTCCCATGAATATGGCAACTCAATACAGCTTGGCAAAATGGCCACAGAAAGAGAAAATGCAGCACAAGAGAGACCACTTTCTCTCCAAAGATAAACGTACCTAATTATTCTGCATGCTGGTGTGACTTTATGGCCCTGAAAGAGGCCTAAGCAGCTGTGTGCCATTGATTTCTGGATTTCATACAAGCCGAGGGATAGTACGGTTGCCTTTAATTTGACAG
This sequence comes from Diadophis punctatus similis, assembly GCA_023053685.1. Taxonomy (NCBI): domain Eukaryota; kingdom Metazoa; phylum Chordata; class Lepidosauria; order Squamata; family Dipsadidae; genus Diadophis; species Diadophis punctatus. The sequence continues at coordinate 145,202,689 of JALIGW010000001.1, forward strand.
ATAATAAATGACGGTGCCTGAAAGGCACCCAAGTGAAAGCTAGCAAATCCTGTCTCTCTTTCAGATGGTCTGTTTAGCTTCATGTACACCTTTATTTGCTACTCCTGGGGTGGGAAGACTTCAGGCTTGTCAGTTCTCCATTATTGTCTTAATATGTACCAACCACAGCCAGGGGCAAAAGAACTGCAAGCAGCCTTACCCCTGAGCAGCTGGGAGCATCAAGAATTTGTCTTTGGAACCAGAATTGATCTGAGCATGCAAACATCCACTCCTGGTGATCTCAAACTCTCTTTCTTCCTATAACTTAATGCTGGTGGAGAAATCCTTTGCCTGCTGTTACTAGAAAAAAGTCATTGGGAATCAGAAACATGACCTGATCTCCTGCTAATCTGCCAGAGAGTCAACAATTAATTCCTACCTACAGTACATTCTTCTGGCCATCTCTATTCTTCTGATCTCTATCAAATCTTTCCAGTACTACTCTGGCCTGGATGGATGAACCACATATTCTGATTAGCATTAGCAGACCAAATTCCCTGGCTGCATTTTTGTCATGGTACTTGCGATGTTTTTATTTGGCCATGGTATTGAAATGGAGAAGGGACGTGGTGGCTCAGTGGCTTAGACGCTGAGCTTGTCGATCAGAAGGTCGGCAGTTCAGTGGTTCGAATCCCTAGTGCCGCATAACGGAGTGAGCTCCCATTACTTGTCCCTGTTCTAGCTTGGGCGCACTTTCTGTCACTGGACAGCTCTGTATAGTTGTTTGCCTGGAGGAAACCTTCGAAGCGATCCAGGTATTCGTCCCAGGTTTTGGTTGCCAATTGGAAATAGCAATAGCACTAGCAGTTAGACTTATATACCGCTTCATAGTGCTTTACAGCCCTCTCTAAGCGGTTTACAGAGTTCAGCATATTGCCCCCAACAATCTGGGTCCTCATTTTACTGACCTCAGAAGGATGGAAGGCTGAGTCAACTCTGAGCTGGTGAGATTTGAACAGCTGAACTGCTGAACTAGCAGTAGCCTGCAGTGCTGCATTTAACCATTGCGCCACCTCGGCTCTATAAGGGGTGAACGATGTCGGAGAAGACATTCTTAAAAATACGGACAGTTAAGGAATATTTAGATTAACTATTGCAGAGGCGTTCACCTTGAACAAGGTGAAAAAATCAGCTGTCTTTGAGTGACCAGCTTGGAACCCTCGCCTCGGAAATCCCACCCTTCGTCGCCAGTGTTCTAGCTTGGTAGAACAACAGGGTCAGGAACTGAGGTGAGATGGTGGTTAGAACAGAACCCCTTTATTTAACACAGCTGTCAACAAAACAAAGCAGTAACCGGCAACAGGCAAGCCTCTGTCAGGCTGTTATTTATATAGTGGCTGTCAAAACTGGTAGCCAATAGCGGGGCTGTAATTTTCCCGCCAGCTGAGTTATCAAAGGACAGCCAATAGGAAAATAGCTCTTAATTGCTAGGTAGATTTCGAGCATGGAGACACAGTACCCCTCCCCTCCCAGATGGTGCATGCATAATCCTGGAGATACGCCAGGCACCTGCGCTGTCTCGTCCAATGCTGTGGCTCTAGAGGCACAGTAAGGTCAGGAGCCTCTGAATCCATGACTGGTGATGGGGTGCTTCGTCAAGAACCCTGGACTCTGGAGGAAGATCTATGGAGGCAGGTGAGTGGCGCGGCAGGACCATATAGTCTGTGGGGACGTCAGGGCAATCGTCGACAGGAGCAGTCGGTAGGCAATCCATGGCCTCTATGTTTGGCCTGGTGGCAGCGGGGACTGGTGTGCAAGCAAAGGGTTGTCCTCTAAGCTGGTCAACATGATGCTGCCATTACCTCCTGTCCTCCAGGCCTACTCTGTATGAATAGGGGCCTGTTGCTGCAAGAACCCATGCTGGTAGCCAACGGGGCTCACCACCATAATTTCTGGCATAGACTGAAGAAAAGGTCCTGACCTTGCTGGTCGAGTCTATTGGGGTGTCAGGCACATAATTAGGGTGCAGCCTGTCAAATGTGGTTCTGAGGCGGCGGCCCATGAGTAATTCTGCTGGGCTGTGGTTGGAGACTGGGCTTGGAGTAGTGTGCTGGGCCATAAGGTATTTATTTATGTTCTCTTGCCAGTTCCCTGGCCCTAATCTGGACAATGCCTCCTTGGCTGACCTCACAGCTCTTTCAATCAAACCATTGCTAGAAGGGTGAAAAGGGGCAACCTGCACATGGCGGATGCCTAACCCAGCCCAAAATACCTGGAACGAGGCAGAGGTAAACTGAGGCCCATTGTCTGAGACTACGTCAGAGAGCCCGTGGGTAGTAAATAACCTGTGTAAGATAGCATCAGAGGTAGTGGATCAGTGGTGGGTTCCCACTGGTGCGGTCCGGTGCATAGCTCTGGTAGGGAGCGGCCGATTGCACAATTTGCAAGTAAGCGCTCTGGTGCCATCTTTGCCAGTCCGTCACGCACATCACCATCTTTTTAAAAGAATTTTTGGGCTTTTTTGCTTCTGTGCAAGCGCATGCAAAATCTCGCCGAAATCTTGCAAGGGGATGTGCGTGCGTGCGATTTTGGTGAGATTTTGGTGAGATTTTGCTTCCGCGCATGTGCAGAAGCAAAATTGCGTGAGGGGGTGCGCACGCATTGCGAGCGCATGTGCGCGCAAAATGTGGAGATGCGCACGCAGAGCACCGGTAGCAATGGAGGAGCAACCCGCCCCTGTAGTGGATGGCATGAGGGCTAAGTCCACACACTTTGAAAAGCATCCACTACCACTAAAAATGTCTGCTGAGGCCATCCGCATTAGGTATGTCCCTCCCAGGACGATAAACCAACTTCATTGTCAGTGTTCTAGCTTGGTAGAAAGACAGTGTCAGGAACTGAGGCAAGATGGTGGTTAGAACAGAACCCCTTTATTTAACACAGCTGTCAACAGAACAAAGCAGTAACCAGCAACAGGAAAGCCTCTGCCAGGCTGTTATTTATATAGTGGCTGTCAAAACTGGTGGCCAATAGCGGGGCTGTAATTTTCCCATCGGCTGAGCTGTCAAAGGACAGCCAATAGGAAAATAGCTCTTAGTTGCTAGGTAGATTTCGAGCATGGAGACGCAGCAGTCCCAGCTTCTGACAACCTAGCAGTTCGAAAGCAGGTTAAAAAATGCAAGTAGAAAAATAGGGACCACCTTTGGTGGAAAAGTAACAGCATTCTGTGCGCCTTCGGCATTTAGTCATGCCGGCAACATGACCACAGAGATGTCTTCGGACAGCGCTGGCTCCTTGGCTTAGAAACGGAGATGAGCACCGTCCCTAGAGCCAGAAATGACTAGCACACATGTGCTGGGGAACCTTTACCTTTACCTTTATTGAAATGAAGATTTTTCTGAACTCAAAGCGTATAGTTCACTTTTTATATATCTATCCATCTTTAGTCTCTCTCTTAACTCATGTTGGAAAAAAATGGGCAGTTAATCCTCAGCAATGCCCCTTTCAAAAGTGGAAACAGTACCAAAAATATTGGTCCTGCCCATTCTGGGGTTACTAGGGCATGCTCGGAGGACTATAAAAAAAGTACTGGCAGTTGCCCATCCAGGCACTTTATTTAAAAATGTGCCCAAATAGTGATGACAATGATTCCAGGTTTCTAGACATAGGCAAAGTCGTAATCTGGTCTCCCCTTTGGTTTGGCTCATCTTTCAATTTCATTATGCGTTTCAAAAAGGTGCCCTCTTGTTTCTTTTTTTTTCCTCCAAGATTTTTAGCTTTATGCTTACAATTTTCAGACCTGGACGATGTTTTTTTTTCCTGAACATTTTTAGCACCCATTGTTGTCACCTGTCAATAATTCTGCAAAATTGTATTTAAGCCATGAGCTGGCTCAAAGAGTGTGCCATTACTGCTTTTCCAGGTGTAACTTGGGAACACTAATAATCACACAGCTCACTCTTTCAGTACCTTCCTGCCAGAACTTTATCTTCTTTCAGTTATATTATCAGCTTCCTAGCTGTAGTAATAATTTCTTTTTCGTGACTTGCAATATCTAGTTAGTGTATTGTTCGCTGCCATGCAAAAGGGACTTTGTGGGTAAGTGTTTTCAAAAAGTATAGAAAGAAAAAGGTTTATGCATTTATTAAATTTATACAGTATGTTGCCTATCTCAGTTTGCAAAGCAAATCTGGGTGGCTTCGATCTAAAGCAACAAGCAAGGATGATCAGATTTTATATTGTGTATTTCTCATATGTAGAACTGGCCCTGCCTCTAGGAATCCATTTTTGTGATTCTTGGCATGATTTGTCAGATATTAATTCCTTCCTTCATGCAAGGAGTTTTCAAGAATCCCTCCAAAAAGCCCTGAAAACATATTTATATTTAAGTAGTCTCAGATGAGAAGAAGCAGGATTTGTTCATCTTACACTTTAATGTGACTTTACTTAATTTCCCACTTGCAAATTAAGAGGAAATCCGGTATTCGGTTACTCTTTGAATTTTTCACTTCTCTGAATTTTGCAAGATAGTTCTTTGATTAAAAACATGTACTATAAACATGAAAATATGTAAGATTGTGTGAAAATAACACACAGAAAGTTACGTGATATTTAGGGAAATTGTTTTCAATTAGGTAACTGTAAATTAGGAATGTTTCTATGTGTGTATGTTTTTTTAATTGAAAAGTGATGCAAAAATGGGACAATCCAAACTGAAAAATGTACCCACATAATGAGGAAGCATCTAATTATACCAACTAATTTATAGGGTAGGGCGGGGGATAAAATTACTGTTTCAATCTGCAAATAGTTGCCACAGGGCACATCAGATATGAACACATCATTTCCATTATACAACCATCATCTAATTTAAGAGCCCTGGTGGTGCAGTGGCTAGAATGCAGTAATGCAGGCTAACTCTGCCCACAGCCAGGAGTTTGATTTTCACCAGCTCAAAGTTGACTCAGCCTTCCATTCTTCCAAGGTCAATAAAATGAGGAGCCAGATTGTTCGGGGCAATATGCTGATGTTGTAAACCACTTAGGGCTGTAAGGCACTATGAAGCGATATATAAATTTAAGTACTATTGCTATTTAGTTATCCAGAAATCCTGCCTCACTTACATTCACCTTGTCTAACTGTGTCTTATGTGTCCCAGGGCTGTGTATGCTTTGTAAAGATTCAGAAGGGCTTCGGGCCTTGAAAAAAACCTGAAAAAAAAATTAATAGCTTTTGTGGGAGCCTGAGAAAGTGATGCTACTGGTTTATGAGTTGCCTTATCTGTAACGAGACTTACAGTTAAGGCAACTCATAGGAGTTACAGATAAGCCAAATAGCGGTATTTTTTCCAAAACAATATGCCAATATGTGGATTTCAACTCCCAGCTCAGGTGGAAACTGAAAATCAGCTTGCTTTAAAGAACAGCTTGCAGTGTTCATGCAAACTTGCCAGCCATTTACCTTTTCAGGGAAGTTTGAAGTCATTGGTTTCATTTCAGGAAACCTCCATAGATTGACTGAAAAGTAAGGAAGTACACTAAAGTTTTAAGAGTAGAAACCAGTGGTGGGTTGCTGCCGGTTCGGCCCGGTTCAGGCAAACCAGTAGCGGCGCAGTGGGAGGCTCCACCCACCCACCCCGGACTCTTCTGCGCATAGCAACGGGATTTGCAACCCACCACTGGTAGAAACCAATACTTTGGCTGGGAATTCAGGTTGAAGAGGAACAATGTCAGCTCTCCCAATATCAATATGTAGGATGAACAATGTTCTTCTTTTTTAAAAAAGATGTTTCGATTAAATAATTCTCCCTTGCAGTATCCTAAGCAATGAGATCTTTTTTGTCTCTATTGTGAGAAACTTCCCACCAGTCTTGCATGGACGCCATTATGTTACAAGAAGCAAATGTGTACAGGAGGTTTGTTTATTTATTTATTTGTTTGTTTGTTTGTTTGTTCGTTCGTTCGTTCGTTCGTTCGTTCGTTCGTTCGTTCGTTCGTTCATTCATTCATTCATTCATTTATTTATTTATTTATTTATTTATTTATTTATTTATTTATTTATTTATTTATTTAAATTTATATGCCGCCCAACTCCCAAAGGACTCTGGGCAGCTTAACAACACAGTAAATATTAAAAACATAATAAACATTGAAACAGTTAAAACGATTTAAAAACTCATGCATCTCCTTTCATGGCCGGATCTCGCCGATTACGGCCACGAGATCAACGGCCCAAGCCTGCTGGAAGAGCCAGGTCTTAACTGCTTTTCGGAAGGCCAATAGGGTGGGGGCAGTCCAGATCTCCGGAGGTAGCTGGTTCCAGAGAGCCAGGCCAGCCACAGAGAAGGCCCTCCCCCGCGGGCCCGCCAGTCGGCACTGTTTAGCTGACAGGACCTGGAGGAGACCAACTCTGTAGGATCTCACCGGTCGCTGTGAGCTGTGTGGCAGAAGGCGGTCTCAAAGATAACCTGGTCCTAAGCCATGTAGGGCTTTAAAGGTAATGACCAACATTACCTTTAGTAGGTTAGTAGGCTCTCAAGCATGATGCTTGGGGGGTTGTTTATCAGATCTTTATTTGTGTAAGAGGTGGCTGAGAAGATAAAAGCAAAATATATAGATAACATATGCTTTGTATAAATAAATCTAGGGACATCAGGAATACAGGCTGCTTTGTGTGGGCATTAATGCTTTCAGTGGCGCACAGTAAATTTACAGTTTACTTTCATCTTCGTAGTCTTTCTACTGCTTTCAAAAATAGTCTCATACCTGCATGTGTGTCTCTGTGTGTTTTTCATGCATTGCAGGGACAAAGGTTTCTTTTTTTTAAAAAAAAGTGATTATTCACAACTGTATACTTCTATAAGTGAGCACTAGCAACATTTCGAACCAAAACCCAAAGGGGAAAAAATGTTAATCTCTCACTTCATGCTTGTGATTAAAGGAGACGATTGGAAAAGCTATTGTAAAACACCACGCTCCCATTGGGAATTATAATGCCTTTAAATTGAAACATACAGAACGGAGTCGTACTAGAAAACCACATTAACTAAAAAGGAACCCACGATAGAAATAGTGGCAGGAAAAATAACTGGAAAGAGAAAAAGGAGTCACTGAAGAGTTTGGTGGGAGCAACATAAGCGAGCCCAGATGTCACTTTCCTAGAGTGGATTCCAAGTCTGTCCTGTTCCTTGTTGTGCTTCAGCAAAGATAGATACAGCAGAAGCTTCTTAAGTACCTCAGTTAAGAGGTTTTAATAAGCTGTCAATAAACAACAGAGCTGAGGAACAGATGCAAAGATAGGATTTTATGCATCAGAATTATCTTTTTCTAAAAAAAAAGAACTCTGTTTTGAAAACCATTTTATATTTTTGTATAATAAAGGCATAAAGTATTGAAAGAAACATAAAAGTTAAGATACGTAGGCTTACGAGAATCACTTAAAGTATTTTTTTAAGCCAATAAACATTCCCTTCTCCTAATAGTTAAGCAATTCAAAAAAGATTCTATTAAGACTGAAGGTATTTGTAAGAGGTGCATTTTCATCTGAAGGACGGGAGAGAATTGTTATCAACAAAAGCAGTGCCTTTCTGAAGCAGAAAGCAGACTTTTCTGAAGAACGCTGATCCAAAGGAGTTAATTGGTTTCATGGTAATTCCGCTTATCTTTGCCAACCATTAAAGAAGCCTGGATTGCACACAAATTCATTTTGGATTCAGTCTTCCCTCTTCACTTTGGTGAAGCAACCGAGTAGAACAATTTTATAGCGTCCAAAGAGACAAAACTAGCTAACTATCAGAAATGATATATCTCATTGGCAAAACCTTTGCAAAAGTCCCCCCAAAAAGAGTATCCAGACAATATATGCTCTATCCATAGAAATTGTTTGGTTATTTGTTAATTTCCTTGTCATCGGATGATACCAAGTGCAGCCATCTATATATATAGTGATTTCCTGGGCTATTGGCTTTTTAATTAGATATGACTGTTTTTATGAAAAATGAAAAATCTGATGGAAACGATGATTAAATTGTGCAGAGATAGAAAAATTATTTGTGTATACTCTTTAATTTAATTTAATTTAATTAAAAGTTCTTATAGGCCGCCCAATCCCGAAGGACTCAGGGCGGCGTACAACAGAATAAGAACAATAAAATATATAATAAAACAATTTTAAAAATTACAAAATTTCAAAAAGAAAACTAATCATCCATGGGGGAATAGGATCTCTTTTCACCCCGCCTGCAGGAAGAGCCATGTCTTCACGGCTTTGCAGAAGGCCAGTAGGTGGGGATAGTCCGGATCTCTGGTGGGAGTTGGTTCCAGAGAGACGGAGCTCCCACAGAGAAGGCTCTCCCCCGTGGTCCCACCAACCAGCATTGCTTGGTTGATGGGACCTGGAAGAGACCAACTCTGTGGGACCTAACTGGTCGTAGGGAGGTATGCGGTAGGATGCAGTCCCAGTGGTAACCTGGCCCTGAGCTATGTAGGGCTTTAAAGGTCAAAACCAACACCTTAAATTGTGTCCGGAGACTAATGGGCAGCCAATGCAGCTGGCGGAGAATGGGTGTTACGTGGGTGTGTCTGGGAACACCCACCACAGCTCGCTCAGCTGCATTTTGCACCAATTGCAAATAATTTTAATATAAGACATCACGTGTTGACTATTTTTGGGGTTATGAATATCCAGCAGATGGACATTAGTCCTCCTGTAGGGCCATTTTATTGCACACAATGTTTGCCATCAAGTCAAAAAAATATACTGTACATTCCAGAAACAATTACTTCTTGGGATCCCATCATCTCTCTCTTACGCTATAGCTACATGATCTTTTGCAGGTCTCTTTCGGATTGGATCATTTTTTTTATTCAAGTCATACTGAGTTTGTTTGTTTTTTTTAAAAAAAAGGTGCAAACCCAGCAATTGTGCAGGAACAATTAAACTTGCAGCTCAGTTGTGCTTTTTGGTTGCTTGGTGGTTTTGCTTGGGATTTTACCTGCACCGATTATAACAGTTTCATTTGGAATCTGTCACACACTGCATCATGGCTCTGAGCAATCCACTATGGTCTTTGTAAAAGTTTTAATATGAAGCTGTTATCAAAGCTGTGGGAGGTTCTGCCCAAAGGGAAAACTCACCCTGATTGCATTTACAATTGCAGTGGAGTATTGCTGAGAATTGACATTGGAAAAAATACTATTGCCAAATATTAGATTGGTCATAACTTCTTAAAGTATACTATATCGGCCCCCATAGGAAAGTATGTGCACATAACTTCTATTAAAAATATATGCTGTTGCTGTGGTATGATAGGTATGTTCAATGTAATAGTGCTAATAGTTTAACTGGAAGCCTACAGTTAAAATCATTGCTGCCTCTTTCTCTGAATGAATGCTAGAAGCTTTTTCCTTAAACTCTTTTATTGATGTGAGAGCTCCTACAAGAATAGCAATAGCAATAGCACTTAGACTTATATACCGCTTCATAGTGCTTTATAGCCCTCTCTAAGCGGTTTACAGAGTTCAACATATTGCCCCAACAATCTGGGTCCTCATTTTACTGACCTCAGAAGGATGGAAGGCTAAGTCAACCTTGAGCCAGTGAGATTTGAACAGCTGAACTGCTGAACTAGCAGCCTGCAGTGCTGCATTTAACCACTGTGCCACCTCGGCTCTTGTTTAGAAATCTAAACAAATCTACGAATGAAGCTTCATAACCCAGATTGCTTATATCCTGCAGAGCAGGGGTGGGTTCTGGCTTACCTCGCTGCCGGTTCACTTCCTGATGCACCGCGCATGCGCAATGCTAAATGGAATGGAAACTAATCAAGGAGAGAAGCAACCTGGAATTAAGGAGAAACTTACTAACAATTGTTAATTGAAAACAATTAACCAGCTTGCCTTCAGAAGTTGTGGGTGCTTCATCACTGGAGGTTTTTAAGAAAAGACTGGAAAAGTCACTTGCCTGAAATGGTATAGGGCGTGATGGCGAACCTATGGCACGCGTGCCACAGGTGGCACGCGGAGCCATATCTGCCGGCACGCAAGCCATTGTCCTAGCTTAGTTCCAGCTGATTTTCAGCTCACACGGAGGCTCTGGGAGGGTGTTTTTGGCTTCTGGAGGGCCTCCGGGGGGCGGGGGAGGGCATTTTCACTCTCCCCAGGCTCTAGGGAAGCCTCTGGAGCCTGGGGAGGGTGAAAAACGGGCCTACTGGGCCCACCGGAAGTCAGGAAACGGGCCATTTCTGGCCTCCAGAGGGCCTCCGGGGGGGCGGGGGAAGCCGTTTTCACCCTCCCCAGACATTGAATTATGGGTGTGGGCACTCGCACGTGTGTGATAGCATGTGCGCACGCGGTTTTGGCACCTGAGGGAAAAAAGGTTCGCCATCACTTTTATAGGGTTTCCTGCTTGAGCATGGGGTTGGACTAGAAGACCTCAAATGTCCCTTCCAGCTCCATTCTGATTGATTGATAGTCTTAAATTATATTAAGTTAGCTGTCAGGAGATATAGAATATCCATAGCAGTTGACTAGATAATAGAAACTCTGAGCACTTCCAGATGATTAGGCTTTCTGTCTCCCAACCCTTCTGGATACACTTTAAATGCACATGAAACCAATCTCAACTCCTTGAGTGTCTTCTGCTCTAGTGTAGGAGGGCAGGCCAGGGCTAGCTGAGCATCTAAAAGTAAAGGGTACTTCTCTCTTTCAACCCATTCCTCTGTCTTATTGGAAAAAGAAGGTTGCTGGTGAAAACCAAGGCAGGCAATTGCTGATTGCTTCTCAGTTTCAAGTTATTGAGGTTTCCTACTCACCCTAAAGATCTCCTCTCAACAAATCCATAATCTCCACACTGTTTTGGAAGAGTTCCTGGTGTTCCCAGAAACCAAATTACAGAGTGTAGAGCACTATTTTAATCCAGCTGGATGTTTTGCCATTTTTCATTCTTCCCTATTTGCTCCCTTAAAATGGCATTTCATCATTCAAGAAAACAACTGAATGGCTCACCCTGGCAAGCCCCTAGTGGCCCCCTCCCTTGATCAGCAAGAAGTTCATCTCCTGCCAAAGCCACAGTTGCACTTTCACCTACTGCTGTTTCTGACCTGTATTAGGCTAAGCCTAAATGCCACTTTATAATCCCTTGGTTGGGCCACCCTTGGAATATCGCATCCAGTTTTGCAACAATATAAAAAGATGTTGAGATTCTAGAAAGAAAGCAAAGAAAAGCAATAAATGTGATTAGAGAGATGGAGGCTAAAATATACAAAGAATGGTTGCCGGAACTACTGTATGCATGTCTAGTTTAATGAAAAGAAAGACTAGGGGTGACATGATAGCAGTGTTCCAATATCTAAGGGGCTGCCACAAAGAAGAGGGAGTCAAACTATTCTCCAAAGCACCTGAAGGCAGAAAAAGAAGAAATGGAGGGAAACTAATCAAGAGAAGCAACCTAGAACTAAGGAGAAATTTCCTGACAATCGGTGGAATGACTTGCCTCCAGAAGTTGTGGATGCTTCAACACTGAAGCTTTTTAGGAAGAGATTGGACAACAATTAGTCAGGAAATGGCGTAAGGTTTCCTGCTTGAGCAGGGGGTTGGACTAGAAGATCTCCAAGGTCCCTTCCAAGTTTATTATTCTGTTATGCCAAGCATGAAGGAATTGCTCATGTTTGCTGCTGGACAAGCCATGCCATGATACTGCAATAGTAGTCTAAGAGTCCCTAAAATACATATTTTAGAACTGATAGCTGAAAGAGTAACAAGAGAGTCCCCCAAATAGTTTAAATTCACAAACTGCTTCCCTTTATGCAGCAGTCTGGACATTAAAAAAAGATGAAGCCAACAGGCTAACTGATGCTCTTAGTCCTTTCACGCCCATAATTTTGGAAAATGAAATTTCCTCTCACAGATGGTGCCTCTTAGCCTTCTGCTGGGAATTTTAGTTGTAAGGTGATGACATCTGTTATGATGGGAGTGTTGCATGTTATCTTTGAATCAAAGCAATTAGTTCAGCTAATCCTCTGCCAGTTCAGAGTTATTTTCCACAGCACATTTAGCAAGGCAATAATACTGACACTATTTTACAGATTCCAATATTTTACCTTGAGATGCTACATCGGCTCTGAATGGGCCTTATGGATAACTTCTATTGACTTTGAACTTATGTTTCCCTTTTTCGTGGTGTTTTTCTTGATATACTTCTGCTGAAGCTCATTTGTCTGATATTGCTTTCTCATTTATCATGATAGACATTCTGGGTAAGATGGCCATGGGGATGGCCGGTAACACTGTCAGATGCTCTATTCTCTATTTTTCTGTTGCATAGTTCCTCCTTTCTTGTATTTCTCTCCCCGGGACTCTGTTCTTTCATTTAGCACCTTTGTCTCTCCTTCCCATAACCTTGTTCTTCATTTCCTTTAAAAGCTCCCCAACCTTGGTGGTCTCCAGCTTCTGTCCTGTGGCCCAGTATGTATAAGCTTCTGTGTTCAAAAATTTGTATTTGTATTTGTATTTGTATTTGTTTATTTGTCAAGCATATATGATTATAAACAAAGTAGGAACAGTAAAACATGATTGAATATATATGTAATAGTACAAGCATGAATAAGAGTAAAAGAGGTAAGAATATATGTGAACATTAGGACAGGAACGGTAGGCACAATTGTGCGCTTATGCACACCCCTTACTGAGTGAGGATCATCATCAAAATGTTCTTCTAGTTCATCACACTCCATTTATCTATTTTTTTAAAAAGCAATGAGCATGTAAATAATTTATATTGGAAATATACTTTATATTGGAAATAATTGCAAAAGAGACATTGGAACATCTCAGTACATAGGAATTGTTATCCCAGTAAGCCTTTCACTGCTGATGGTAACAGTGAAAAAGAAAAAGAAAAGGGGAACACATTCACATTCACATTAAGAGGTATTAAAATTAAGGCCCCATTCCAGGGACTACGAGAGGTCAGAAGCCTTGCAATTCACAATGGGTCTCCTACTTTACTATCTCTTCGATGCCAGGCAAGGACTTTTGAGGAAAAATCTGTTAGAGAAAAAGTGTTAAATTATTTTAACCAGAAAGCTAGGATTAGGATTAAAGTCCAAAAACTATTCTTCCCCAAGAACTTCCAGATGTTGCTGAATCTAATGTCCTTATTATGTTAGATTAGTTATCTGTTCCTTTCAAAGCTACTGAAAGGGGTCGAAGCCAATTTGGTTTTTTTTAATGCACTTTGAATTTTTTTACTCCTGTATCCAGTACAAGTATATTCTTCAGAGATGATTTATGCCTCTTTTCTCTGGTATCTGCCTGGTGTATTGGGACTATATTCTGAGAGTTGTAGCCAGGGGTGGGCTGCTGGGGGTTCGGAAGAACCTCTAGCTAAGATTCTGTGCAGTTTGGAGAACCCCAAAATCCCACTCCTGGCTGGCCCTGCCCACCCCGCCCCTCCCAGGAGTTCCCACACGGCCCATTTTGGATGCAGGTAAGTGTAGGACAGTCACGGAGGCTCGGGGAGGGTGAAAAATGGGCCTACTGAAAGTTCAGGAAGTTCGGGCCTCTGGAGCCTGGGAAGGTCATTTTCGCCCTCCCGGAGGCTCAAAGAAAGCCTTCGGAGCCTGGGGAGGGCAAAAACGCCCCCCCCAATCATGGTGCAGGAGGCCAACTAGGCCACGCCCACCATGGCCACGCCCACCCAGCAACCAGGCAGAGAACCCCTTGCTAAAAATTTTGAAGCCCACCCCTGGTTGTAGCCCAATCCCCAGGAGAGCATCAAGCTGAAATCTAACTTATCCAACTTGGTGGACCCTCAGACTACATTGCTCCTATGTGGCCTCTTCCTGTCCACTGATCTTATTTCTGATTAATGATCCCCCTCATGAGGTGGTGGGGAACTAGGGCCTGCATATTATTTTGGACTTTAGAAACAAGCTGAATATTCTTCCAGTGTGATGGTTGATTTGTGACCCATTTGGGTCTTTGCTCTGGTTTCCAGGATAGTGCCATTAAAACATTGGGTTCTTTTTTTAATTGTCTAGCTTTATTGACCATACTCCTGACTGGTTACAGCCAGAAAAGTCAGGGAGTTCATGACCTCCATGGCAACCATGACTTTGTCATAAGTAGTCTCTGGCTTTAAAGGTAGTAGACCACTACATATACCTTGGCCAACGGATCCCAACAGAAGGTGATACAATAAAGGAAATTAATTGGTGTGTTAAATGTGGCTGGCATTTGTCAAGCTAAGCATAATTTTCAAGAACAACCTCCCCCTATGCCTGAAGAAGTTTTCGATCAGTGCGTGCTACCTGCTCTATCATATGCCAGTGAAACATGGAGATTAACCTCACAGTCGATACAAAAGCTATGGGTCTCACAAACAGCCATGGAATGATACATGCTTGGCATTACAAGACAAGATAGAAAGGTTTGCACATGGATTAGAGAACAAACGAAAGTATGTAATATCATCAGGAGAATAAAAGAATGGAAATGGAAATGGGCTGGTCACATAGCAAGAAGGACTGATGGCAGGTAGACCAAGGCAGTCATAGAATGGATCCCACTTGATAAAAAGCATCCACAAAAGAGACCTAAAATGAGATGGATTGATGACATCAGCAAGTATTGCTGGCCCAATTGGCAAAGGAAAGCTCTGGACCGTATGGGTTGGAAACATGCAGAAGAGGCCTTCATCCTGCAGTGAATAGACAATGGCTAAAATGATGATGATGATGATGAATCTCTGGCTTAACACATGCTGGCAGATCTTATATTTGTTTTGGGAGTGTTGCGCTGTGATCTGTACATGCAGCATTTTACATCTACACCAATGCCTTGGTCAAATCACTTACTGGTTTAATTGAAATTAACAGCTACGTGGGACCTCTGTTAAACCTCTGCCTGATGGATTTAGAAGGCTTCTGAAGTTTCCCAATGAACTGGCAGGCGGCTGATCCACTGATTGCTTGATTAGCCTGTGGTAACAGGAGGTGATCCAGGCTTTTGATGAAATTGCCCTGAGAATCATCTCTCTCTGCACACTGAACTCAGGACATGGCTTGCCTTATTGAGAAGCTCCAGAAAATGAAGCATCAGAAATGACCCTTAGAGCACATATGGAGAAAGTGAACCTGATCTCCCTGATGACATTCAGAGAAGCAAAGTGTTGCTACTTCTCTATCCTTCTTGTATCAATGGACTGTTGGAAGCAGTCTTGCTTGGAACACAAAATTTCCCTTTAGGGAGGGATAGTTATGAAGATCTCTCAAATGGTTTCTGTAACTGCCTTGCAGTTTGCATTTTTCCACACAAAGTTGCTCAGATTTGCCGGAGTCTTGTCTGTTCCTGGGGCATTATCTATTCTGTTATCTTGGGCTCTGTTTAGCTTATAGATTTGAAGTAGACAGGATGCTCTGTGGAATGATTTCTATCGTTTGCAAGCTTGATTCAGACCCCCTCTTAGCTCCTGCACAAGGCCAGAGTTTTGACAAGCTAGATCCAGGGAAATTACCACACCTCTTTCTATGTAGGTTTGATGTTCTTGACTTGAAAGAGGTCATGGTGCATCTTCTTTAAGAGCCTCCCCCCCTCTGAGTCCAGTGGGATCAATTTCCAACCTTCTAAGTTATGGGGGAAAGATGTTGAAAGTATGTCTATGAAGATTCTAATTCATCCAGGTCATGGTTGTCCGAAAGGTGCTTTTTCGAGACGCAACTGGACTTTCTGGTTTTTCTTTGAAGATGTTTCACTTCTCATCTGAGAAGCTTCCTCAGCTCTGAAGAAGAGCTGAAGAAGAGGTGAATGAGCTTCTTGGACGAGAAGCAAAGCGTTCAAAGAAAAAAACCAGAAAGTCCAGTTGCCTCTTGAAAAAGAACCTTTGGGACATGTTGAAACTATGTTGGGGATTGAGCTGCAGAGCACTCTAGACAAAGCCAATTTATCTAGATTCAACCCTTTCCATCAGGATTCATCATCGCATGAAACGAAGATTGCTCTATTGCAGGGATGTCAAGCTCACGGCATCACGTTGTAGTCATGTGACGTATCGTAACTTTTTCCCCCTTTGCTAAAATGGGTAGGTGTGGCCATTGTGACGCATCTGGCCTATGGGCCACGTGTTTGGCACCCCTGCTGACCCTTGTGGAGCCTTGATGGGAGTTGTGCATCCCTCTTGATTTTACAAGACTTCCTAACAGTTTTCAGCACTAACAACCACGTGGAGCACCTGTGAGCACTCAGGGATTAACAGCAGTAGTGGGAGAAGAGTGCTATAGCAACCAGTCTACTCCCCCTTATTATGCAATATCTATAAGAAGCCACTGAGAGAGATAATTGGTGATTTGAATGTGATACCCTCAGTATGCTGGTGATCTTTAGCTTTACGTTGCTACCCCAGGCTCAGCTTGAGATGCCACTGAAGTCTTGTTCTGAAGTCTGAAGGTTGTTCGAGGGGACAAGGCAAGCTAAAGTGGAAGAGACAAGCTAAGTGAAACTCAAGGAAGCTAGCGTTGTCATTTGTTCAGCAACAGCTCCAGAATTTGTCTCTCAAAAGGACGAGAGGCTGTGGCCAGGAAATGCTTTTCCCTAGCTGTGGCTGATGTACAAATTGGAGCCTTATCTGCAGCAAAAAGATCTGGCTACAACAACCTTTTATCACTATTCAGTTTGAATTTGCAATTTCTATATACTACTAAAACTACTACTACTATCTGTAACTTTTAATAGGGTGAAATGGTGCGTTACAGGGCAAACCTTGTCAACAAACATTACTGTAACTCAAATGGACTAACTTACAGAATGCCGGGACCCATTGCACTCAAGGGAATGAAATTTGGAAAAGAGGTGGCTGCTTCAGCACTGATGGGCTGCTCCAGTCACAAGATCCTCATTTTCAATCTTCCATGACAGTTTGCAGGCCACTCACACCATTCTTCTCTTCCTCTGCCACCCAGCAACAGCCACTTAATTGTCTGCTGTGAAGGGAAGGAAGGGAAGGAAGGAGGGAGGGAGGGAGGAATAGGGAAGAAGAAACTCCCATGCACCCTCCCCAACTCATACTGCCCCACACATGCACCTTCCCTGACCCAAGTGGCACATCTTGTGCATTCCCACACATACTCCCTGACCTGCATGGCACCTCTTGCACACCTCTGCACATCCTTCCCAATCAGCATCCCTGTGCACCTCCTCCCTCCCTCCCCCAGCAGCCGCTTATCTGCATGCACCACTGAGCCCTGGTGAAGCAGTGGTTAGAATGCAGTATTGCAGGCTAATTCAGCTCACTGCGAGGAGTTCAATTCTCAGGCTCAGCCTGTATTGATTATCAGGTTTCCAGATATAACACCACATGCTAGTTCTGACTTATGAAGCACTACATGGCTTGACAGGGCCACCTACCCTACCCTAAGTCCATTCCCCTGGGAGTTGGGCGGCATAGAAATCCATTTAAATAAATAAATAAATAAATAAATTCATCTAGGAGAATTTGATGGTGGGTCTCCAATTTCATGAAGTGAGGAGGGCCTAGAAAGTCTTGATTTTTAATCATGGTGCCAAGCTGTGGGAAAACTCCTCCCTAGAGGTTAGGCTGGGCCCTTTCCAAACCGTTCCTGCAGGCCCTTCAAAGAATTATGCCCCCACTCCATGGGTGGGTTCCACTTACCTTCACCACCGGTTCGCATCATGATGTTTTGCGCGCGCACATCCACTCGCGCGATTTCACTTCCGTGCATGCTCAGAAGCAGGAATTAGCCCGAAACACAGCTGAGGAGCTCATCAGCTGAGGAGCTCATCAGCTGTGCTTTGGGCGAAGAAATAAAGGTCAGTATTCACCTGCGGGTGGGCATGAAGGCTCTTTTTCAAGCCGCGTAAGAGGAAAAATTCACAAAAAAGATGGCGGCACGCACGGAACGGCACTGACAGTGACATCACCAGCGGGTCGCTACCGGTACGGGCGATCCGGTCTGAACCGGGAGGAACCTGCCCCACCCATATATATTTTTAAATTTCTTGGGAACTACAGTCATTTGGATGTCTTACAAATTTAGTTAACATTGTTTTGGATTGTGGGTTATTCATTCTTACTCTGGCCATTTTATGAGATTTTTCTATTGCTGTAAAATGCCATGAGTCAGGCAAATTATATACCATTGTTAAAGAGAGGCTAGGGTTGATGCAAATAGATGCACACGGTGTTACTCATAAGCAACTCACAAAGAAGACACAAGGCTTCTCAGTGCTGTGCTCTCTAAAATTCTTCCTTTTATAAAAGGCATGGAGGGGAGCCTCATGATGCCCCTGCTATTTCCATGCATAAAATGGCCTCTTGCGTCCTCCCTTTCTTATCAACTATTCTCAGGAAGTAAAATTATGAATGGTACAACCCCAACCTTCCCCCCCACCCCACACACACACAGAGAGAGTCACCCTTTTGTAGTCAAGGGAAATGATTGCCAGCACTTCACTTGTGCTTGAGCAACAGCTGCAGATGATTAAATCCCAGATGTTGGTTCCAGCCATGCAAATTAGGGGGAAAGTAGATTGATTTTGGAGGAATGATCCCATTGTTTAGAGGGTGTAAGTGACAGGAGAATGAAAACTAGAAATGGAATGGGAAATTGGGTCAATGTGTTAAAAATTGTAGCGTACACATTGCAATCTTTCTATATTACACAAGCAGTGCTCCCCCTTGGCTGAGGCCTTGGGATTCTCTATATTACAGCTTCATTGTTACTCAGTAATCATCTGGTGCTCGCAAGAGGCAGAAAATGCATTCGCAAACAAAAGGGAGTTTGAAAGGCAAATTTTTGCAGCATCCTAATTATTTTTATTCCGCTGGTACACAATTGGGGGGAAAGCCTATTGAAAAAGCCACTATTCAGAAAAGGGGTAGAGTTGCTTTAAGAGTGCATTCTGCATAGATGTTGGGAGATGCAAAATGTTCTCATCACAGTGAAAGCTAAAAAAAATAAATGGTATTTACATTTTTTTTCTTTTTTTAAATTTTTTTATTGTTTTTTATTGGGTATTTACATTTTCTACAAGGCAAAAATAAAGCAATACAGGTAGTCTTACAAGACTTACAACAGTTCGCTTTAGGACCGTTCAAAGTTACAGCGGCACTTCTGGCTGTTGCAGCATCCCCATGGTCATGTGATTTACATTCGGATGCTTGACAACTGACACCCATTTATGACGGTTGTACTGTCCCGGGGACATGTGATCATCTTTTGCAATCTCTTCACAAGCCAAGTCAATGGGGAAAACCAGATTCACTTAACAACCGTGTTACTAATTTAACAACTGCAGTGATTCACTTAATGAAAGAAAAGTAGTAAAATGGGACAAAACTCATTTAATTCTCACTTAGCAACATAAACTTTGGGCTCAGTTGAAGTCGTAGGTTGAGGACTACCTGTATTTTAGAGGTAACCAATGCATTATAGAGATCCTAGGAAAATTTATAGAGATCCTAGGAAAAAGTTCTGGGATGCTTTTCCCTAGACTATTAATAAATGAGAGTTAACAGAAGCCATTCGGGGGGGGGGGGGACAGAATTCTTCTGAACTAACCGGGTCTGCCAACTGCACTGATTCCAGATAAGCCATCAAGTGGACACACAGCAGAGAATATAATTGGCAAATCAAATTGGTATGATATTTGTTCCAGCTCAGGAACAGAATTGAATTAGTCATTTTGATTTGCTGATCCAATTTCAGGTTTTGGTCTGGTGAGCTTGATCCGAAAACAATATCAGATCAATTTGCTTTGCTTTGTTATAGCTTTCCACTTCCTACTTTGGTCCAATTGATTTGCTGATCATATTTTGCGCTTCCCATAGATCAGCCCTGTGGCTTGTATAGAAGGGAAGCAGTTGGCTCTACCATTCGGAACAAAGGACCTGATTTATGACTCTAACACCTATTTTGCTACTTGACCCAATTTTCCCCAGATAGAGACATAATTCCCATAGAAGACTAGATCATGCATCTAAATGTTTCACTGCAACAACCTTAATTCGATTTAATTTAAGTTTGAGTGCTAAACTAATTCACATAGGAGCCACTGTAAATATGAAATGTTATTTCCAAAAGAAGCATGACGACAATAGGAATCTTTCTGCACCTGCAATATAAACTTTCTTCCTGTGTACAGAAACAGAATGGTTGCAGTGGTTAAGGCACCAGGCTAGAAACCAGGAGGCTGTGAGTCTTAGGCAGGAAGTCAGCTGAGTGACCTTGGACCAGTATATACAGTATATATATCTATATCTCAGTGCTCAGAAACAGGCAAGAGCAAATCACTTTCAAAATCTTGGCAAGAAAGCTGCAAGGTTTAGCCCAGGAAAATACCAGGAATGAACACTAACTCAAATACACTGTCCACTAAAAGGAAGGAAGGAAGGAAGGAAGGAAGGAAGGAAGGAAGGAAGGAAGGAAGGAAGGAAGGAAGGAAGGAAGGAAGGAAGGAAGGAAGGAAGGAATCAGAACCAACTTCCTTCTACAGGAGATACAGTGCTGGTTTACCTCCTTCCTTTGAAGCTGGTCCCAATCACTGCTGATAGGGAGTGAGAGGTTCAGCATACAGCCCCTATTCTATGGGGTGCCACAGAGCTCAGTGTCTCTCTGCTCTTTTTTAACATCTACATCAAGCCGCTGTGTGAGATAAACCATCTTCATGGGAAGAGATATCAGAACATAGATGATACTCAGTTGTACATCTCTGCCCTTGTGAACTAAGTGATGCTGTGGATGCCCTCTCATAGTGCTTGGAGGCTGAGGGTGGGGTGGGAAACAACAGGCTTCAGCTGAAAACTAGTAAAACGGAGCAGCTATGGGAAAGGGTGTCCTCTGTACCTGGGAGTCTACAATCTTGTAGACGGATGAGACTGCACTGCCCCAGACATACCCGGTGCTCAACTTCATGTTGTGCACCAGTTACAACCCTTCCTGAATCAAGCATTTCTTCATTCAATCATTCATGCCCTGGTCATCTCCTATATTGACTAATGCAGTGTGCTATACGTAGGGCTACCCTGGAAGAGTATCTGGAAGCTGTGTGTGGTGCAGAATGCAGCAGTGCAAGGATTTTGGGTGCCCCTAGTATTGTGCATGCAACACCTCTGCTATGTGAGTTGCATTGAGTGCCAGTTTGTTTCCAGGTCCAATTCAAGGTGTTGCATTACAGCTCTATCTTGTCCCTATTTCATTTATGCATCCCAACCAGTCAGGCAGGTAGGGTATGTTGTGGATCCCACTGAGTAAAGAATTTCAGCTGGCAAGCCTTCTCTGCCATTTCCCTCACCCAGGGAACACCTTGCCCGTGGAGGCCATGTGGCTTCTACTTTGCTGGCTTCCAGAAGAATATCAAAACCTGGCTCTGCCAACTGGCATGGGGGTTTATTAGCACCATGTAACCCTGGGGGTTGGTTGGTCGGTTGACAGTGCTCCCTCTATCTTTTTAAGTTTCTCAGTTGTTATTTTTAACTTTGTTTTAATTCCTTTTTTAACTGTGGCTTTTATATGATTCTGTGGTTTTATTTGTAAACCTCCCAGAGCTATGCAGGTAAGATGGGAAATGTTATCAATCAATCAATAAAAATATGACCTCTATTTTGTCATGTCCAAGTAATGACAATATGATCCTAAAGCAGTGATGGCGAACCTTTTTTTCCTTGGGTGCCGAAATAGTGATGTGCATGCTATTGCACGCGCGAGTGTGCCCACACCCATAATTCAAAGTCCCTCACTTGCCCCACCCCCTTGCACGTGCATGTGTGACCCGCCCACTCCCCCGTTTCCCGACTTCCAGTGGGCCCGATGGGCCCATTTTTCACCCTCCCCAGGCTCCAGAGGCTTTCTTGGAGCTTGGGGAGGGCGAAAACACTCCCCCCCGCCACCCTGGAGGCCCTCTGGAGGCCGAAATCGCCCTCCCAGAGCCTCCGCGTGAGCCAAAAATCAGCTGGCGAGCACACACATGCGCACTGGAGCTGAGCTAGGGCAACGGCTCGCGTGCCGGCAGATATGGCTCCGCGTGCCACCTGTGGCACCCATGCCATAGGTTCGCCATCACTGTCCTAAAGGATCTCTAGCATTGACAGCGTACATTTTGCAAACCTAAACAAATTCAGTCTTAAATTATATGTCCTCTTAAAATAGTGCTTCTCAACCTCAGCAACTTTAAGATGTGTGAGCTTCAAATACCAGAATTCCCCAGGAAGCATACTGCCTGAGGAATTCTGGGAGTTGAAGTCCACATATTTTAAAGTAACTAAAGCTGAGAAACAACATATTAAACACACCTCTGTTTCCTCCCAGGAGAAAAATGGCATCATTCTACAATTCACTCTATCACATTTTATTAATTTTATTATGTACAGGCTTCACTCTGCATAAAATACTGCTTAATTCTGAATAAAAGTCGTTTCTGGACTCAATAAAAGAGGTGGACAGAATCCCATGTTTCAAAAAAGTCCACAGGGATGAAGGCGGGTCAAATAATTCAAGATGGCAGCCACAACTTTGTGACTGAAGCCATGCCCCCTTTTACCATGAATCATATGTGCAACTATATATTAAAAAGGGTCAATTATTGATGACTATCAATTCTTTTTTACTTCCCTGTGAATGCATCTACTGCCTCCTCACCCTTCTCTGAACAAACTCTTCATGCTTTTGTTTCCTGTTTACAAATGCTAAAGATTCTATTTACAATTTATTTTTTTGGCCTCGATATTTAGTACAGTAATGACAATAAGAATAACAGGCACTTGAATGACTCATTCCACTTCGAGTTGATTACTACTGCCATAAAAGACGTTAGGCCTACCTCCAAAACTATTCTGTGCTCATTTTAAAGGTTTCTTAATAGGTGAATCTGTCACACAGAAGATTAACAAAGAGGCCTGTGACTTTTATTGTTTGATTAATAGCCATTTATTTTCACCAAACAGCAATGTGACATTCAAAGCTTTTGCTAATAATACTGGTGATAGCAAAATATTTTACAAGAGAGGAGAAAAATATGACACATGAGACTTTAGCAGTCTCTACAAAAGGACAGGTCAAATTGCTCTGGGGCTTGAACTTATTTTTCTTTCAGGATCCCTTCCCATTTTTAAATGGAGGACCTCAAACGAGCTTTGGTTTGTTTGGGTTATATTTATCAACATTTACTGTATGAGGAATTAAAACTGACATATTCATAGAATATTAATTTATTGAATCATGTAAAAAAAATTAAAAAAAGAAATATAAAATACTAATGAGAAGAGTGACATTGTTTTAAAATTTTACAAATACCTTCAGCATCTGGCAAATAATTTTGATTTTTTTGGACTACCCAGAGCATCTTGGGGAACCCCCCAGAGGTCTTCGGTTTAAGAAACACCGCTCTACGGTATTATCTGGATTAGACTGTGATTATTAAACTACAGTACAAACGCTGATAAATTTTAAATCCATACATCATTTTAAAAGCATAGGCGTACAAATAGGTCAACCTTCCCCAATTCATTTCAGTTTTACAGGCATCCCTTTGTGATGGAAAAACAATAGAATAAAGCTTCAAACTCTTCTCCAAACTCTCCCCTTTTTCTTTGCTTCTTCTCTCTACCTCTCCAGTTGCAAACTCTTTCCCCATTTCTCTGCTGTTCTTGCTTCCTCCCCTTGCATATGAAAAGAAAGCTCTCCCTTGTCCTCCAAAGACTCATCTAATAGGGAACCCCTCCTAAGCAAGCATGGCTGCCCAGCTGTCTTAATTCCACCTGTCAGAGAGATATGGTTTTTGCTTTATATAGAACAAACATATAGAAAAATATATTTATATATCTTTCCGTCTGTCTGACTGTCTGACTGTCTGTCTGTCTGTCTGTCTGTCTGTCTGTCTGTCTGTCTGTCTATCTATCTATCTATCTATCTATCTATCTATCTATCTATCTATCTATCTATCTATCTTATAGCTATCTATCTATCTATCTATCTATCTATATCTATCTATCTATCTATCTATCTATCTATCTATCTATCTATCTATCTATCTATAGCTATCTATCTATCTATCTATCTATCTATCTATCCATCTATCTATCTATCTCACTTCCTCCGATATAGTTATATAGCTTTCCTATTTATCTCACTTCCTTAGAAAACCTGCCCACAAGTCAGATCCCTTGGATTCCTGCCTGAATAAGGACCTCTGTCTTTGCATTATTCTTTCTTGCAAAGCAGGCACCCAATGATCATTCAATAAAGTTCGACCATTTCTCCTCAGCGTTGTGCTCGTTCCTTTGGCAAAAGTTCCACGACAACTTCCTTGTTCAATGTCAGAAGATTCTTATGAAAATTCCAAAGCCCCTTCCTCCCCACACCCAAACAGATACAGTATACATATATACAGTATGTGCCAAATAATATGGACTAAAATTTCAAAAAAGTAGGAACAGCTTTTCCAATTACTGGGGGAAAGACAGCAAAGCACTTCAGAGGATAATAAATCTCTGTATTCAATGTAATCAGAACATTTTTGTTTTGGACATTAGGGGAAGCAATGGTGGACTGAAAACAGATTCATTTTTCACAGAGCCAGTGATCGCAATGGAAGAAGGGGCTAATGAAATAGATTGGCACTGCAAAATTCCTCTCTGGATAAAGGGGAAGACTTGGAATCGCCTATAAGTACTCCCCATACAGTTGCTCCCCATGTGGAGACTAAAATCGTGATCTTCAGGGGGTTTTAGAACTCTGGGAGCTAGGAAAGTCAGCACTGCCCAAACCTTGTTTTGGTGCCTTCAGACAGACATTGGTTCACCCATTCCCTCTCTTAATTGCCTCAGGAAATGGATTGTTATCTGCTTTTTGGATATTATGAACCTTCAGAACAACAAGTTCAATCACACTCAATGATTTTCCTTATATCCTTACTGAAAAATGTTTCGTGTAAGTTTAAGAGCTTTTATTTTCAAACATTTTTTTACTTTTTATCACCAAAGATAAAATACAAAACAAACACAGAAAAGGAAAAAGGATTTTAAAAAACAGACTAACAAACATCCAACCTGACAACAACAAAAAAGAAAAAAAAATATGTATAAAAAACTCCCAGATAACAAATACACCTCACATTAAAAAAAATCCACCCTGGCTGAATGATGAAAGATGTATAAAAATCTGATATGGTTCCCTCCCCTTACATAATGGGTCTACAAATAGTTATAAACTTTCCCATCGTAACTTTAAGAACTTTATAAAAAAAGTATTTTGAAATAAACAGCAAAAGGTGATTAAAAGATTGATTTTGGAAACTTTTAAATAGGCTAAGGGGCCAGATGCATGGGAAATAAGTTTTTGAAACTAATTATAAGAACCCTTCCTATGGGTTGTTTAAAATCCTATTAAAAATGTGTGAAGATTTTAAATCTAAGTGTAAGAAACGTTCCCATGAGAAAATGATTAGAGAAAAATATGATAAGAGGAGACTTTGAAGGGTGGACAATAGAGGCAACCAGAAAAGGCCAAAGATTGTAATTAAAATAGAACAGACTTGCTAATATGGAATAGAGAAAAGCATTTTAACTTTTGGAAGAATTTGAGGATATTTGGCAACAATGCACTCAGAACTTTCTTTTCAGATCATCTGTTACAGTAAAATGGGTTCAAAAGAAAAGATAGAAGAGGATACAGATGATGTCTTAATAATTAAAAGGGACAGACAAATTTTTTTAAAAATCCAAAGAGTGACTTGGAAACTTCCTTATTTTTATTTTGAAAGTGGTTCTTGAAAGCATTATACTTACAAAGGAATTCCTGAGAAAAGACAAAATGAAAATGAAATTAGCTTTTGGGACACAATTTAAAGGGAATAAACACCAAGATTTTTTAAAGCAAAAAGAAGGAATATAGAGTTGGTTTATTTGAACAAAGATATATATATATATATAAGGCAGCAGTTTTAACCTCTAGGCCAGGTTATCTTCCCTATCAGCTCTTCACCAGGAAAGGGTTATATATGTTTTTTCTGTTGAGTTATCCTGGTGTATGGAAGGAAACATTATGGAAGCTCAGGGCAAGAAAAATAGCATTTTGCAGGACAGGGGGAAACATGTTTTTGCCAGGTTTCAAAGTAGCAACTTTCTATTTATAAGGCAAGATTTATAGCCTTGTGCTTTTACAGCATTCATAGTAAGAGTAACTCTAAAATTATTTTTGTGTGGTGTGTGTGTGTGTGTGTGTGTGTGTGTGTGTGTAAGGAAGGGAGGCAATTGGCAATTCCTAGGAGTTAAGAAAGCAAGCAAGATTTTCTTAAAATGATTTTCTTAGAGTTGAGCTGGCATGGGTACAGGACAAGAGCAGCTGAAAAGGTTTGTATGAATGTGCTTTAAGTTAAAGAAATGGAAGCAGCAGGAACAAAGAAAAGTGATCACATGATCTGGAGTGCTTGATTGGAAGACGGGCTAAAACTGAGAGCATAGCCAAATATGTATCTTGGGCTTTAAAGTAGTGGATTTTAATAGAGCAATAATAAGCAGAATCCCATGGCAGAAATGCTAATAGGAAAAGGAGCGCAAGATGAGCAAGAGTTCTTAAAGAAGTTGATATTAAATGCACAACTGTGAACAGTTCTAATGAGGAGAAAAGCAGAGAGCAGCAAAAAAAAATATATTAAAAGGCCAACATGAGTGTAAAATGGTTAGTGAATCTCTGAGTACAAAAAAGGGAGACACATACAAGAAAGGGAAAGAAGGCCAAGTCACAAAGGAAGATGCATAGAGCTGATGTCAGGGAGGCAAAACTTTCCTTGCCACATATGATTATGAACCAAAAAATGTTTTTTCCTCATAACAATAAATGGTTACAGTTCTACATGTAATCTAATGTGTGTGTATGTGTGTGTATTATTATCCTCTGAAAAGTTTGGCTTTTGTCATACTATTGTATTTATATCATCCATTATTTTTCCCAAAATATAGTAGGACATTGTAAAAACATGTGTTTTAAAAGAAGCATTATCCTTATTATATCTCCAACAAAAGGGCTGTCTTTGACAGATATATTGCACTCCACTATGTTTTTATAGAAAAGGGCTGTCTTTGACAGTCCTTTTGTATTAAAAAAAAAAGCATAGTGGAGTGCAATATGTTCTAAATAGTTTTTTATCAGTCATAGTTCAAGATCCATTGACACTTTTGCTACAGAAGTTAAGACACTCTCCCATTGCCTAGCAATAATTCCATCCATTTCTTAGTATCTGCATGTCACATTAGCTTATTGATAACAAATATCTATAAAAAGGAATTGTGCTTTCATCTCTTAAATTTCATTCTTCTTCAGCCCATTAACTTAACCCAGCGTTTCTCAACCTTGACCACTTTTAAGATGGATGGACTTCAACTCCTAGAATTCCCCAGCCAGCCATCCTCGCTAGGGAATACTAGGAGTTAAAGTCTTCCTATCTTAAAGTGGCCAAGGTTAAGAAATACTGCCCTATCCTCTTTGTTTATTGGGTATAAATTTCAAGCCAGCTATACATGTATATATTATATTGTACTATGTGCATTAAGGAGCCGAGGTGGCGCAGTGGTTAAAAGCAGCACTGCGACCTTCAGCTGATTGCTAGTTCAGCAGTTCAGCTGTTCAAATCTCACCAGGCTCAAGGTTGACTCAGCCTTCCATCCTTCCGAGGTGGGTAAAATGAGGACCCAGATTGTTGGGGAAAATATGCTGAACTCTGTAAACCACTTAGAGAGGGCTGTAAAGCACTATGAAGTGGTATATAAGTCTAAGTGCTATTGCTATTGCTATTAAAGTTTAGTTAAATTTAATCTGTTAAGATTTGTTCTTTCCAGATCCATGCTGACGTCTGTGAAATACAACCATATGTGGTTTTAAATTGCCCATTCATCAGTCAATCTATGACTTTTTCTAGACTCTTCCCTACTATTATTGTAGCCTGAATAATCTGCATTTTGATAATTTTTTCCTTTCCTTTCCCACGATTTTAAAAATATTTGAAGATAGGGATAGCGTTCAGCCAGGCTGTCAGGGTTCCAAATAGCATTCAAACTTAAATCAGAGTCCAAGGCAAAGTATTCCTCAAAGTTCCAATTTATTGATGAAGCCATGTTGGCACCTCCGTGGGAAACCTGAATCTGACACTCCCAAAGTTTCCCACCCAGTTGAAAGTTCGCACCCTTGTCCCCCACCACCAAATCCGCCATGTTGCCCACTCAGGTTCTGCCAACGTGGCCGTTCCTCCTCCCAGCTTCCAGGCAGGTGGTGTACAAAGGATGGCCTTGAGTATCTGGAAAGAATGTGTTATGGCTACATCTGCTCCCTCATGAAATCACCCCTCCCAGATTCCCATAGTCATCAGGCTTTCTAAGAGTGAGTGTGGCGAGCCGATGTTTTCCCCCAACTTCTGCATCGGCTCGACACAGGCCACTAGCCATTTTCTTTGTATTCAGTTTGTCTGGTCCTGTGGAGTTCAACTCAACCATTCCCTTGAGTTGATCTTATTAAAATCAAGCTTCAATCCAGCTTTTTCATCCAGCTTTGGTCATGATTTCTTAATGGAACATACAGATTTCTTAAAAGGAGATGCTGAACCACAATTGGAGTGGAGTAACTCTGCCTTTTTTGTTACCTGTTAGCATGTTGCTATTGCATGATACACTGATTAGAAGGGTAGAGTGGTTCAGAGTTGATTCCAAAAAAGTGTTTTGGGCAGTGCAAGTGTGTGTACATGGTCCCCCTGTGCACTATTTAAACAGCCACATCATTTCCTGATGTTGAACTTTCCAAATACTGATTCTTTACTTTTCAGTTTGTCACTGGGTTGTGGTTAATAGTACCCACCCTTACCTTTCTGAAAAATAGTAAGAAGATTCAGTTAGACAATAACGGATATAAACTGGTATAGTAAAGAAAATTACATTCTTCAAGATTTTACATGGAAGTACACAAAAACACATATATGAGATGCTATATTTATATAAATAACTTTATGCCCACGTAATTATAATTCAGCTTGAGTGCACCTCCAGCTCTCCACAATATCGATGTTCCTATTAAAAACAGGAGTTAAAGCAGCTAAAAGAAATTTCATCAAATCTTTATAAGTACACATTGTAGGCACATTTAGCTCCTATTGATTTCAAATGAAAAACTCAAATGCCTTCTTAGATTGTTGTCCTGTATTTGACAAAAACAGCAAATATAATTATTCTAGATTTATAATCCTCATCCTTCCAAAGCATAAGGCACGTTGCAATAAATGTTTGAAGTATCTAAAGTGAGCCACATATAAAAATGAGATAAAACAGAGTACCTACAAAACCATAGTAAATATAATTTCAGGGTGGGACAGCACCAGAACAACCAGCAGAAGCTGTCTTTGGAGATTCTCAATCATGCAGGTCATAGTTGTCCCAAAGGTCCTTTTTTTCAAAAGGCTACTGGACAGCAACAGAAGAGACAGTTGAGACAGTGTAAGAGCAGACCAACAGTAGAGTAAGACTTTTTTAAAAAGGCAAAAGTGATGTTGTGATGCTTGGCTGAGCAGTAGCCTGATCTACTCAACCACATGGCTTCAAAGATTCTTCCCCCTGAATGACACAGGGAAAACAGGAGGAAGTACAGTGGAAGCAGCAGGAACCCATCAGAAATCTGGGGGCAGTTGGTTAGGGTGCTAGACTGTAGAGCACATCAAAATTAGCACCACCTTCATATGGAAGAGTTGTCCAAGACCCCAAGAACTCAAAAAAGAGGGCAAATTCAGGAAGAGGGTAAACAGAAGCTTCCACAGCCTTCCCAAACCTAGCAGTGGCCCCAGCTAGTCCACAAGCTTCCAGAGCAAACATCTGGATACCCTAATCAGCTAAACCCAAGAGAAAGGTGGTGACGCCTTGAGAAGCGCAAAGAAATTCTGAGGTTCCAGAAAGCTACACAGACTCACAATACAAACCAAGAAACCAGGTGCCACTCCACAGTTACAACTCTGCTCCCAGTTTCAACTGGGAAATTGTGAGCATGCTAGATAAAGCCAAATTCAAAAAATACTAGGAATTCCTAGAAGCTTGGCCTTCAGACAAATAAGCCATCAACAGGCACATAGAGATAAACAACATTTACATACCATTTTAAAAAGACAATTAAAAAAACTAAAAAGGAAAGCAGAAGATCAGAACACTGTCCCACCAGGAATCAACAACCAGGTAAGCAGGAACTGGCACCAGGATTAACACGGACAAACAATCAAGCAGTAAACAACAGTCTAATCAAGAAACTACCAAGTAAAGAAGAGCAACACTAACAGGGCAAACTACTGTACAGTGGATATAAACAGTCTACACACCCTTATTAAAATATCAGGTTTTTGAGACGTAAAAAAATCAGACCAAAACAAATAACTTCAGATTTGTTCTGATTTTTCCCACTTTCAATATACCATATAAGCTGTACACCAACTGAAAAATAAACCAAAATCTTTTGGGGGGAAATAACAATTTTAAAAAAACTAGAATAATGTGGCTGCCTTATTAGTTTAAGGCACCCTTAATCTAATAAGGTCTTTGTTGAAAGACCTTTTGTTTTTATGATAGCATTCAGTCTTTTGGGGTAGGAACCTATCAGCATGACACATATTGCCTTTGGAATTTTTGCCCCCTTTTCTCCTTGCAAAAGTGCTCCAAATCTGTCAGATTTCCAGGGTACCTCCAGTGCACATCTCTCTTCAGGTCTGGACCCTGGCTGGGCCATTCTAAAACTTTGATCTCCTTCTAGTGAAACCATTCTTTTGTTGATTTGGAAGTATGCTTTGAGTTATTGTTGTGTTGAAAGTTGAAATTTGTCTTTATCTTCAGCATTTTAGAAGAGGCCTGAAGTTTTTTGTGCCAAAATTGATATTTGAAACTGTTAGATAGGATGAATGGATGAGGCAGACAGGAGTGACATAACAACAGCTCTTTATTCAGCAACTATTTACAATCCAGCAAAGGTTCTGTCTGACAACTAGCCCTTTTATAGGGAGATGTCAGACAGTTCAACCAATCAGCAATCAGTATTCTTCCCGCCAGAATGGAGGACCTGACTGAAGCCTATGTGCTTCAGTCCTGGTATCCTACACCCCTCCCCTCTTAGTTGGACCAATCCAACGTGTGACGTAGTGATGCAAATAGGCGGGGCGTTTAGTTAGTCTTTCAGACCTGTGCAGCTCATTCAGAGCTGGGTGAGCGCTCAGGTCTGTTGAGCTTCTGTTGCTCCTGGCCTCGACCAATGGAAGTTTCTGGAACTCGACACAGGGCGTGGCTGGAGCTTCGAGAACTAATTCGCTCAGAGCTTGCTCCCTGGCATTGGCGTTCTCAGGTAAGTCTTCTGGACTTGGTCAGATTGAGTCTTCTCAGTTAGAAGCGAGTGATTGCTCTTTTTGGTTAGGCGCTTGCGCAGAAGTTAGTTCTGGTTGCCTAAGAATGGAGTGGCTAAGTCGGCCTCGGAGTTGGTCAATGTGCCGTCTCCAGCTTCTACCATCCTCGAGCTCTACTCGGTAAGAGTGAGGGCCGGTGATCTCTGCGACTGTGGCAGGAACCCAGAGAGGACCCCCAGCATAGTTGTGGATGTATACTTGATCCCCTATGCTAAATTGTCGGAGCTGACTATGGGACCTACTGGGGCCTCGGCAGAATAGTTTGGGGTTAGCCGATCTAGGTGGGACCGTAGTCGGCGACCCATTAGAAGTTCAGAAGGACTTCTACCGGTGGTGGTGCTGCATTAAGATAAATTTGTCAATGCGCATTTGCCAATCACCTGGTCCCATTCTAGAAAGGGCTTCCTTTGCTGATCTCACCATTCTTTCAACTTGACCATTGCTGGAAGGATGGAATGGTGAGCGAAGGGCGTGCCTGATTCCCTGCTTGGCTAAAAAGGTTTCAAACTGTAAGGCCATAAATTGGGGCCCGTTGTCAGAAACCAAGACATCAGGCAGGCTGTGAATGGAGAAAAGTCACCGTAGCACCTTGATGACTGCCTCTGCCATTGTGGAGGTCATGAGGGCTATTTCCAACCACTTCGAGTATGCGTCCATGACTATGAGGAAAGTTTGCCCATGTGTGGAGCCTGAGAAATCAATGTGCATGCTGGACCAGGGTGCTTTGGGCCGTTCCCACTCGTGTGTGGGCGCCTCTGGAGGAGCTGGTCTGGATTCCTGGCACAGAGTGCAGGTTGCCACCCATTCAGTGATTTCCCTGTCCATGTTAGACCACCACACATAACTTCTGGCCAAGGCCTTCATCCGGACAATCCCCAGATGCTCCACATGCAAGGCCTCTAATACTGCAACGTGCAGTTTTAGTGGAACGATCACCTAGTCCCCCCATAGAAGACAACCTCTAAGTACAGATAATTCATTCTGTTTGGTAACATAGGCTTTAAACTCCGACCCCACAGATCCCTTTGGCCACCCCTAAACACCCAGTGCAGAACCTGAGCAATGGTTCTGTCCTTAGCCGAGTGACGCGCAACTTTGCTTGATGTCACTGGCCCTGCATTCAGGCAGTCAATCAGCAGTACAGGTGTCTCAGGTGTAGGATCATCCAATAGTTCGGGCAAAGGGCATCTGCTGAGGGCGTCAGCATGGCCCAGAGTCTGTCCAGGGCGATGTATCAGCCAGTAGCTATAAGTGGCTAGGAAAATAGCCCAACGAGTCATTCGTGGTGAAAGGGAGGCAGGCGTGGGGCAGTCCCCTGCCAAGAGTCCCAGCAGCGGCTTGTGGTCCGTGATTAGGTTGAATTGTCGCCCATACAAATAGTCATGGAACTGTTTGACCCCTGTCACCACAGCCAGCGCTTCTCTGTCCAGCTGGCTATAGTTCTGTTCTGCGGTGGGCAGGGTTTGAGAGTAAAAAGTGATATGGGCTTTGGTTCCATTTGGCAGTCGATGGCTGAGGACAGCCCCAACGCCGAACGGCGATGTGTCGCAGGTCAGTACAAGAGGGAGCATCTGGTTGTACTGAACCAGGAGGCTGTCTGCTGACAGTAGACACTTGACTACTGCAAATGCAGCTGCCTCAGTCCTGACCCAGGTCCATTTCGTGTTCTTGCCAAGTAGCTTTGCAAAGGCTCGGCTACAGTCGCTTTCTGTTTAAGAAAAATGCTGTAGAAATTAAGGAGCCCGAGGAATATTTGCAGCTAAGTCTGGTTCTGGGGAGTAGGGGCATCCTGAATTGCTTTGATTTTAGAATTTGTGGGGTGGATCCCAGAGTCGTCTACCATGCACCCTAAGAATTCGACCCTGGACACCCCAATTTGGCATTTTTCCTTCTTTAATCATAGCCACTCATCTCTAATTCTGGTTAGGACTGTTCTTAGGCATTGGAAAAGTTGTTTCTTGTCTTTTGCTGAGACTAAAATATCATCAAAATATGGTACGACCCCTGGTATTCCTGTGTGTGACAATGGTTTGGGCCTCCATAGTAGCGCCATCTACAGGCAACTGCTGGTAGGCCTGCATGAGATCTAATTTCACAAAGATATTTCCTGATCCCAGGGAGTGCAGTAGATACTGGACGACAGGAACCGGATAGGCACTCTGCTGTAGTGCCTTGTTCAATGTGCACTTGTAGTCTGCGCAGCAGTGGATCGACCTGTCAGACTTTACTGGGGTCACTATTTCCCAACGGGCATGGTTGACGGGCTCTAGGATCCCCTGGACAATTAGCTTGTCTAATTCTTTGTCAATTTTCGGTCGGAGGGCGAGAGGAGGCCTCTGGGCTTAAGCTGAATTGGCACGATGTTTGGATATAGGATGAAGGATATAGGGACCCCCTTATATGTACCCAGACTGCCACTGAAATGTCCTCAACCTCATGGATCAGGTCCTTAGTATCATCGTCGTTGACAGCATTGATCACCATGCCTAGGGCCTCAAACCATTCCAAGCTGAGCAGGCTTGGAAGAGAGCCGCTGACCACCGTCAGTGTGAGTGGCCTGTCAAATTTCTTAAATTTGACACAAAAGATGCCACAGCCTATGACAGGGATGCAGTTCCCCTGGTAGTCGGCAAGCCGTAGTTCTTGGCGCCGTAGTTGTCTCTGGATGCCCGGGATGGCTCTTTGTAGCACGGCTCAGGACATGATGGTCAGTGATGACCCAATGTTGATCTCCATGCTGCATGGTGACCCCTCGATGAGGACAGTGATGTGCAGCTTCTTGCTTCATGACATGCTTGATTGCCAGATGGTTGTTTGACAGGTCTTGGTTGAGTCAGCTCTGTCAGTTCTCCGCCGAGGCTGCCATGCTTCAAATTGAGGGGGCTTGGTGCATCTCGGCTTATATGGTGCCCTTCATGTCAGCTGTGGCAAAGGGAGTTTGGTGCAGCAGACTCATGCCAGGTGGCCCTGTCAGTTGCATCTTTGGCAGATGGCTTCTTGGTACTGGCAGTTGGTGTGCTGGTGGTTCCCTCCACAGCTGGCACAAGGTGGGAATCGGTCATCTGGTACATTTGCTGCTTCTCATTTTTTGAAGCGAAGGCGGAAAACTTCCTCATTGCTGTCAGGTGAGAAATCTCGTGCAGAGCTCTTGCAATGAACAGTGACAGCTCTGCACGTGCTTTTCAGGCTGTTCTGCTGCTGGAGTGTCTCGCTTGACCTGGTGGATGCTTCTGCTGTCCTCACCTCATCTAAGGCGACTTGGAGGGTGAGGGTCATTTTAGACAGTAACCTCCGTTGGAGGGTTATGTCATGCACCCCGTAGATTACTCGATCGAGCAGCAGCTCGTCCAAGTCCCACAATTCACAGTGGGCAGTTGCTTTGCAAAGCACAGCAACATATTTGTTAATCGATTCCCCCTCCTTCTGGTTCCCATTTTGAATTTGTGCCGCCACACAAATTTAGACGGTTTTGGCATGTAGTGCATCTTCAGTATGGTCTGAAGAGTGGACCGGGTGACTGTCTGGACCGGTGTCGGCTCTACTAGCACCTGGGCAGTTTCGAAGATGTCCGTCCCACAGTAGCTCAGGAATAGAACTCATTTTCAGTTGTCAGACAACCCGAGGAAATCATTCGCCTTCAGGAAGCATTCAAAGTGAGTCGTGTACTTGTCCCAGTGTTCCCGTGCTGGGTTGTATTGACTCGGTGGGGCATGCATCATCATTCTGGCTGAGATGGCGCTTCTGATGGCCAATGTGCAGAACGCTTACTGCCCTGGGCTGGATTGCGATGGTCAGCTCTTTTTGTTATCTGCCTTCCGATCCCATCCTCGTCACCAGTGTTAGACAGGGTGAATGGATGAGGCAGACAGGAATGACTTAACAACAGTTCTTTATTCAGCAACTATTTACAATCCAGCAAAGGTTCTGTCTGATAGCTAGCCCTTTTATAGGAAGCTGTCAGACCGTTCAACCAATCAGCAATCAGTATTCTTCCCACCAGAATGGAGGACCTGACTGAAGCCTATGTGCTTCAGTCCTGGTATCTAACAGAAACTGTTCAGAATTCCCTCCACTTTGATTAAAGCCCCAAATCCAGCTGAAGAAAAGAAGCTCCAGAGCATAATGTTGCCACCACCATGCTTCACCGTGGGTATGGTATACTTTTGGTTATGTGCACTGTTGTTTTTACATACACTTTGGAATTATAGCCAAAACGTTCAACCTTGGTCTCATCAGACCATAACACATTTTCCCATATGCTTTTGTCAGATTTGACATAGGTTTTTGAAAAATGTAACCAGGATTGGATGTTTTTCTTTGTAAGAAAAGGCTTCCGTCATGCCACTCTATTACTCTATAGTATCTAAGGTGATTCCCAAAACTGACTGTTAAAATAATAAAGCCTTCAGTCCTAACTGTGGAATTATGGGAAATGAAATCTGGCCCAACACATCTAGAGATGGCAGCTCTAATATTTATTCATATAGCTTTGTGCCAAAGTACCCATTTTTTCTCTTCCTGCTCTGTAAGGTTTGTCCAATAATTCACGAAGGTAAGAAAGAAGACTTCATTCCATTAAGTTCTACAGTTCTACAAAGGAATTATTGAGTCTGTCATCTGCACCGCTATAACTGTCTGGTTTGGCTCTGCAACCAAACAAGACAGACACAGACTTCACCGGATAATTAGAACTGCAGAAAATACAATTACTACCAACCTGCCTTCCATTGAGGACCTGTATACTGCACGAGTCAAAAAGAGGGCTGTGAAAATATCTACAGACCCCTCACATCCTGGACATAAATTGTTTCAACTTCTACCCTCAAAACGACGCTATAGGGCACTGCACACTAGAACAACTAGACACATGGACAGTTTCCCCCGAATGCCATCACTCTCCTAAACAACTACCGTATTTTTCAAAGTATAAGATGCACTGGAGTATAAGATGCACCTTAGTTTGGGGGGAGAAAACAAGGAAAAAAGGCCTCTGCCTCCAAGCAATTTTCCAAACAACAAACAGCACAGATGATATACACTGTTTGCTGTGTATTTCTGGGCATGTGTGCCTGACCCATAGAAATAGCAAAGAATTGGAGAAATGTACATTATGCCAGAAAGTTTTCTTAAATGTAGTCACACTAACTCCTCCCAATTATTTAAATAGATCTACTCCAAGGTAAGTCAGGATTTAACTCTAATACTAAACAGGACACGGTTACATTTCAGACTATACTTGAACAGAGCTGTTAAAATTAATTACAATTTCTGGAAGTATACATTATTCTCTATTATTTAAAAGAAGATTCAATAGCACTGGGCCTCTTCAGAGCAAGCATTTATTTTAAAAAGCTTCTTTATTTTGTTAAGTTGTCTAGAACAGGGGTCTCCAACATTGGCAACTTTAAGACTTGTGGACTTCAACTCCCAGAATTCCACAGCCAGCAAAGCAAATAATAAAGCAGTAAGCAAAGCAAATAATTAAGCAGTCAGCAAAGCAAATAATAAAGCAGTCTTTAAAAAATAAGTCTAATAATTTGAACATTCTACAGACATTTATAGTTATCCACTTACCCCCTTTCATCCAGTTCAGTGGAAAATAAAAATCTGCGTGTCTCTCCCAGCTATTTGCCTCTTTGCAAATCAGTTTCAGTTTCATTTTAGCACATGGCAAATCAGCTGCTAGTGACTTGCTTGGCTTTACAGGCTCTTCCCTCTTTGCTGCAAACAGGTAAATTGCTGGAAGACAGAGGCCAAAAGGTGGGGGTGGCTGGGTGGGTGGGGCTACATTCGGTGTATAAGATGCACCCAAGTTTTCACCCTCTTTTGGGGGGTTAAAACGTGTGTCTTATACTCCGAAAAATATGGTAATTCCCACAACACTGACAAATTATTTACTAAGACTGTATTACTATTATTCTTCTCATCCTTCCTATTACCTATCTCCTCCCACTTATGACTATAACCTTGTTGCTTGTATCTCTATGATTTATATTGTTTTATTTCCTAGTATGATTTGATTGCTTATTAGTAACCTTTGACTATCACTAAGTGTTGTATCTTATGATTCTTGATTAATGTCATTTTTTTTATGTACACTGAGAGCATATGTACCAAAGACAAATTCCTTGTGTGTCCAATCACACTTGGCCAATAAAGAATTCTATTCTATTCTGTTTATAGCTGACATTTATCAATGCTTTGATCAATCTCACTAGAATAGGATTTTGTAACAAAACATAAAGCAAACAGTCCTTTGGACATGTGGAAGCCAAGTCATCACATCTGTTGCTTCCAAACAGAGAATGGTGCTCTGAAGGCTCCTTTATGGTTCATATTTTAAGTTGAAATGATCCAGAGGGCAGGGCTTCATATGCCATTCTGATTAAACAAAGACTTGTTTTTTAAAAAAATGAATGCCATTGAGTGATTTTAGAGTATTATATTTCTCTTATTTTCAGCTTGATTGTCTATCTGTATGCTTTTTTGTAGGTTTAGTTATATTCTGTATAGTGTTCTGCACATAAACATTAAAACTAAGTCATGTGTCACAGTTTTTGAGCAACATCACTGCCAGCCTCAGTTGTTTCTATGGGCAAGCAATTAATTTATCACAGTTTCCCTCCTTTGCATTTTGTAGAACAGCCTTTTCCAAGCTGTGTTCACTAGAATCTGCTGGACTTCAGTTCTTCAATATTCAGTCAACACACTGCTAATTTTGGAGACATTGCTGCAAAACATCTTATTGAAGTGCCTGCGATGATTTTAAATTAGCAAATTTTAAACAAGCAAAATTACAGCACCAAA
Source organism: Diadophis punctatus similis (assembly GCA_023053685.1). Classification (NCBI taxonomy): domain Eukaryota; kingdom Metazoa; phylum Chordata; class Lepidosauria; order Squamata; family Dipsadidae; genus Diadophis; species Diadophis punctatus. Next base: position 145,240,893 of record JALIGW010000001.1, read on the forward strand.
AATACAAATTATCCATTAAAAATGAGGTGGAATAATATCAGCAATCTTAGCTAGAGTGGAAGAATTGATTTTTGTGAAAACTTTGTTTTCAAAGGTTATGTCTGCATGGAAATTAGTAAATCAGAATAGCTTCATTCCATTTGACTACCTACTTTTAAAAGCATATTTCCAATCTAATAGCTTTTTTCCCAATGTTTAATTAAAATCCATAGGAAAACTCTCAGGAGAAAAGCCAGGGATAGACAGTAGTCCTTTACTTTATAAACTTTATTTGCTGACTGAAACAAACACACACACACACAGAGAGAGGGGGGGAGGGGGAGGGAGAGGGAGGGGGGAGGGGGGGGAGGGGGAGGGAGAGGGGGAGGGAGAGGGAGGGAGGGAGGGAGGGAGGGAGGGAGGGAGAGAGAGGGGGGGGTTAATTCTGGCTAGATTTCAGGCATCCAAAATTCCAATGAACCAAAATCTCAGAAAGTAGGTTCTATTGCAGAATTCCTTTTCATCCATACCACCAATGGTAGAAGGATCTTTCATGAGCCAAAACACTCATAGAGGAAAATGGAGGCATGAATCTTGCTTTCCTTTGATAAGCCCTGGGCCTCTCATAATCTATAGAAGAGTGTTTCTTAATCTTGGCGATTTTAATGTCTGTGGACTTCAAGAATTCCTCAGCCAGCTGATATGAAGGTTGAAAAACACTGTTGTAGGTCATTAGGAAGTCATGTAAAATAATACAGATGGCAGTAAAATGAGAGAGAGAGAGAGAGAGAGAGAGAGACAGAGACAGAGACAGAGACAGAGACAGAGACAGATTTTATTAATAAAGCAGGCAATGGAAATATTCCATCATAAGAGGAATACATTTGGAACAAATTCCAAAGTTCTGCAGTTTCTTCCTCTTCCATATTTTTTCCTCCTATTTCTTCCACTTCACAAGAAGAAATCCTCTAACAATAGAACAAGTTTTATTACTAGTGCCATAACCACTCATATTTTTTTATCCTTTCCTCCCAATCTTTGTTCATCATCTCATATAAAGTTGCTGGACAAGTCTAGCCATGACATTTTCAACACCGAAGAAAAAGGGTCATGATGTTACGGAGCCAAGTTGTAGCCCTACAGCATTGTGTTAGCTTCAGTCTACATGGCTTATAGGTTGTTTATGTGACCTTAACACTGTGAGAAGCAAAAGTGCAACATTCAGATGCTATTTTAGATAGAAAGATAGACGTGACATATGACTGGTGGAAAAACTCATCTGTGCCTCCAAGCTAGGAAATTAAAAATTTTCTGTACTTTTTCATTCTTTCTGAATGACCATAAAAGACATCGGATCTCTTCTTCAAGGTCTAGTAATAATAACAACAGCAACAATCATCTCAAAGATCAATACAATTCAGTCTTTCATTAGGATCAGTATTGACAGTTGAATGACATGATCCTGTTAAGAGAGACGGAGAATTCTCCCTCATCCAGTGCCTGGAAAAATGAATTTACTGTAGTTTCTTAGTGAAAGTTCGGTCTCCCTTCTTTCCTACACTTGTAGATTGAGTAAGTCAAGATGGAAATTAAATTCTTGAAGGTAAGATTATATTAAGCACATTAATTTGTGCCAAAACATGTTTCAAGTTGTCGTGCTGGGACAAAGAAGCAATTGAATAACTCCTGCGGACAATAAATTGTTTACAGTTGCATTTAACTTAATGGTTGGTAAGGTCTAAAAAAAGAAACAAAAGCCCAACCTTAAAATAAATGGCTTTGAAAATATAACTGGTACTTATCATCCAGGTTAGTTTAGAATTTAACAGTATAGAGCCGAGGTGGCGCAGCGGTTAGAGTGCAGTACTGCAGGCCACTTTAGCTGACTATGATCCGCAGGTCAGCAGTTCAAATCTCACCGGCTCAAGGTTGACTCAGCCTTCCATCCTTCCGAGGTAGGTAAAATGAGGACCCAGATTGTTGGGGGGCAATATAAATATACATTGCTTACTGGTGTAAACCGCTTAGAGAGTGCTTGCACTGTGAGGCGGTATATAAATCTCACAAATAAACAGCCCTTTTGAAAGTTAGAGAAGAGATGGGGGGGAGAGTCATTTCTAGGATGACGGGCGATTGCTTTTAGAAGAAACACCAAATGAAAAGAGCAAACGGTCAAATCCATATTTGGTTGCAAAGTTCAATGATTGGAAGGGAGAACTTTGGGATGTCCTTTGCTCTTTAACAAAACCCTTGCCTCTCCATGTGGTAAAAAGTCTGGACGCATTATAGTACTTCTGGCTTTGACAAAAAAAATCAAACTGCTTAATGTCTTGATCCATTAAGAAATTGCAGTGGCATCTTTAAAATGAGACTAAATTGTAGGTTTGAAAAGACTTGTGCCTTTAAAACAGTGCCTCACGCAGACGTTCAGGCATGCCTTTGTCCCTTGCTCCATTACCGTAACACACAACATCTTTTTACAGCCCAGATTTGGTGGATCTACGATAAAGAATACTATTGAACTGAGTAAAATAAAGCCATGTCTTCCCTCCCAAATAAGTCACAATGCACCTAAGTGACATTTAAGCTCCCATCCTTTAATAATGCAGTTCTGCATTTGAAGAACCATAAGGACAAATAAAGTTCTTAATGCTTATGCTTTGGTGGGCCTAGAATTGACCTCATGGATGAAAAAAGGCATGAAGTTTAGACATAAGAAGGGAGAGGGTTTTATTTTTTTAAAGGAGATAAATAATAGCAGCAATTGTCTTGTGCCTTTCAGATAGAACGTTTCCCGTTCAAAGTATTGTACAATATTGGAAGTGATTAAACAATCACTTATTTTTGTGTGAAGCTTTCCCCAGTTAGTTAAATGGGGAAACCAACCACAGCCCTTCTTCAATCAGGATGCTCTGGTGATAGACACTCATAGCCTGATCATTATGTGGCTGGAGTATTGCAATGCGCTCTATGTGGAGCAACATTTGGAGACAATTTGGAAGCCCCAATTAGTCCAGAGTACAATGGCCACACTGCTAGTAGAACAACCTCACCCAGGGGTGGTATTCACTTCCCTTCGCTAGCAGTTTACAAATGTGATCGCCCGTGCGCAGAGCCTCGAAAATGTGGATAAATGGGACAACATTACGTCCGGATGGGTGGGCGGGGCCACCCACAGTCACCACTACCGGTTCGCCCGAACTGGATAGCACCAGCTGAATACCACCTCTGACCCCACCACACAGAGTAACGCTGATTTCAAAGTCATAACTATTAACCTCAAGGCCCAATTCATACAGTCATTACTTATAAAGTCTGTTAGGTACAGCACCAGATTATACCACCAGGCATTAGGCTTGCCATTTTTAACTCCACTGGTTTGCTTAAACATCTTGAGAAGCCTGCTAAGAGTCCCTTCTCCTGATAAAATGTGTGGGTCTCAGACAAAGTAGGAGAACCCCCCACCCCAAAGAATAGGAAGAAGCCCTCTGTTCTTGTATTCAGAAAGATTGTGAAAGGGGTCCTCGCATTTCTCTATATATGCACATGTTGTAGTGTCTCTGGTTCATTATTTTATTGCTTATATTATAAGTGGTTGTTTTTACTTTGTTGTACACCATGCAGAAGTGTAAGATTGCAGTGATTAGCAAACCTAGTAGGAAAGGAAAGAAAATGACATACCAGTGACAAAGAAATGACACCCTAAACGTGCTTGGTGTTCTCTGAGCTTGGTTGTTTTCTTACAGACATTTCATTACCCAAACTAGGCAACATCATCAATCCTCAAAGTAATTTCATTATGGGAAGTTTCCCAATACGTTCCTGTTTTACTGCATCATGGACTTCAATAGTTGATGGGAAGGAAGGAAAAAATTTGGGTTGGCAAAGAAAAGGCAGAGATATACAGGTAGTCCTCAACTTACAACCATTCATTTAGTGACCTTTCAAAGTTAGCACAGCACTGAAAAAAAGTGACTTATAATCGGTTTTCACACTTATGTCCTTTGTAGCATCCCCATGGTAATGTGATCAAAATTCAGACACTTGGCAACCTGTATGTATTTATGATGATTGCAGTGTCCCAGGATCACATGCAGTAGTGGGTTTCTCTTACCTTTGCTACGGGTTCAGGAACGGGAGCGTGCAGCGTTTTTGATGATGTCCAAGTGGGTAGGCGGAGCCTCCCACCCCTGCCGCTGCTACCGGTTCTCCCGAACCGGTGCGAACCGGTAGCAACCCACCACTGGTCACGTGTTCACCTTTTGCAACCTTCTGACAAGCAAAGTTAATGGGGAAGCCAAATTCACTTACTAACTGTGTTACTAACTTAACAACTGCAATGATTCACGTAACAACTCTGGCAAGAATGGTTGTAAAATGGGGCAAAATTCACTTAACAGTTGTCTTGCTTAGCAACAAAATTTTGGGCTCAGTTGTGGTAATAAGTCAAGGACTCCTGTATTCTGTCTCTCTGTCTCTGTCTCTGTCTCTGTCTCTGTCTCTGTCTCTGTCTCTCTGTCTCTCTCTCTCTCTCTCTCTCTCTCTCTCTCTCTCTCTCTCTCACACACACACACACACACACACACACACACACACACACAGCCCAGCTATCCTAAGCCTTATAAGGGCAATGGGAATAGAAATGTCTTCCAGGCAAGAAGAAAAATCTGTTTAATGAATCAGATTGTACCTGCAACCATTATATGCTATAATTTGCTCGCATTAAAAGATATAAGTGGACCCCACATAACTGATGCAGCAAAATAGTTCTCTGTCTGGGAAGCAGTACTGATTGCTCAGGATGCCTGAGTTTCTTAGTGCCTTCTTGACCAGATGTAAATCCAGCTGAGATTTTCTGAAATTCATCTGAGTGTATCCACCGAAGGAAATGCACAATTAGCTAAACCCTTTTCCACAGCTCCTTAAATTAAGTCTTTACGGTTCAGCACGGCTTGTGTTATTCATATACTCTCACTTTTTATATATTTTCTTTTTCAGTATCCAAGGCAATAAATTACAGCAACATGGAGGATAGCGAAGACCAGCATTCAGAGTATTTTCATGATTATTATTTGAAAGCAGAACCATCTGCTCCCTGCAGTCCTATCGTATTAGCAGTGTTACAGTGAAAGACACATACTTTGTAAATTCTATATTCATTTACAAAATGGGACTAACTTCCCATCCAGGACTATATAGACTTAATTCAAAACCAAATCAGCATTCCGATTATATCTCGTGTATTTATTTAGGCTTGCTTTTTTCCCCCTTTTCTTTCAGTCTGAGATAATAACTTCACAGCTTATTTGATATTTCTGAATTAACCCATGTTATCTGGCAAATATTTTCTTGAGTAAGAATTTAGACACCCTGGTGTTCATCCAGGTGCATTAGAACTACAGATTTTACACATTCTCATCCAGAATATTGGGGTGTCATTAGAGTTGCATTCCTAATAGAACCAGACAATGCCAGGTTAGGATAATTGAGGAGAATCTTGGAGCAACTAAGTCCTCTGTTCAAAATATACCTGTTGAAATTTAGTAGACAACCTTAGAAAATATATTTTAATTCTTTAGCCCTGCACCTGCAGCAGAATCATAGTTCAGTTTTGACTAAATTCAATTTGTGCAATATACTTTTATAATAGATCCAACAATAAATCTTTTACTGGGGAAATATATGGTAGAAACTGCACAACCATCAGCCATGGTGGCACAGTGGTTAGAATGCAGCATTGCAGGCTAATTCTACAAACTGATTGCCAGCAGTTCGATCCTGACCAGCTCAAGGTTGTCTCAGCTTTCCATCCTTCTGAGGATGGTAAAGTGAGGACCCAAATTGTTGGGGGCAGTATTCTGACTCTGTAAACTGCTTAGAGAGGTCTGTAAAACCCTATGAAGTGGTATATAAGTCTAAGTGCTAGTGCTAGTGCTATCTTGGAAGTTGGTTTAGAAAAAGGTGCAAACCAGCTCTATTTTTAGAACAAAAGCAATGATATCATTTATGGAGCAGAATTCTGACCTTATTAAGTGTTGATGATGGTACTTGATATTCACTGTTGTAGAGACAGAGGAAGCAGTGCTGGCCATTCTACTACGGTAATTTTTTTTCAATTATTTCTGCTAATCAATTAGAGCAAGTAGAGGATCCATCCGTATGTGTCTTCAGAGAAAAAACATACCGTATTTTTCAGAGTATAAGATGCACCTTTTTCCCCCCTAAAAGAGGCTGAAAATGTGGGTGCGTCTTATACTCCGAATGTAGCTTTTCAAAGCTTTTTTTCCCAGCCCTAACAAGGTGCTAACGATCTTCCTGGCTCTTATTGGCTTGCAGGATTTTTTCATTGCTACTCCCTCCAAAGAAGTTTTTTTCCAGCCCTAAGTCTTTGCAGGCTTGTTTTCATTGCTATTCCCTCCAAAGAAGATTTTTTTCAGCCCTAACCAGGGGATAAAATAATGTGCTGAAGCTGACCAGACTAAGGACGGTAGCCAGATGAATACCTGATAGGTAGATTTTTCCCCCTATTTTCCTCCCCAAAAAACTAAGGTGCGTCTTATACTCCGGTGCGTCTTATACTCCGAAAAATACGGTATATTGTGACTCACAATGCAAAACCTGGTGTGTCATAGGTTGGATCCAGACATGGGATGTCAATATAAAAGGCCAGGATTTGCATCATGAGTCGTAACACACATTTGATCATTGTTTTGTCATCATGATTAGTAACAAACACCTCCAGTTCTAATTCTAAATGAAAGCTGGGAAAAGAGTGTAGGAAATTAGCACCCACCCCACTCCTAGAAAAATGAAATATCCTAGGAAATATTAAAAAGGCAGAATATTATTCTATATATATATCCCCAGAAACATGCTTTTAGGCAGACAAAAGACTCACTCTTAGTAGCTCCTACCGTTGTCAATGGGCCCAGTTCACTCATTCCCCCCCACCTTTGTAAATGGGCAATCTATTCTACATAACAAGCATCTACAGGAAGAACCATAATAGGAATCCCAAAGCCCTTTCATTACACCACATGGGACCTGGGAAGATTACATCAGCCAAGCCTGGGACTCAGGACAGCCCACAAGAGTTGCCCCAGCATGCCCCTGAGAGTCTGACAGCCAATGGGATACATTTCTGTACAGGAACAGGAAACTCTTAGGGCGGGGCCCAAGAGAGGGCATAAAACAAGGAAATTTCAGCATCTCAACCCTTCTTTCTCTGGACCCAACATCTGGAAGCATGTGATCCACCTTTTCTGTACAGGAGCTCATGCCATGTGCTCCTATACACCATTAAACCTTCTTTCCAAGCAACCTCCATGAATCCAGTGTCTTTTTCCCACTTGGAACTGAACCCAGAAGAATATTACTTCCAACAAGAGACAGTAAAGCTTGGCTGAAAACAGTCTTGAATAGCAAATCTGGGCTACAAAGACTCAGATGCTCAATGGACGGATACAATGTACAATTTAAGTCTTATCTAGCGTTTATCCCGATTTTTGCAGCTCAGATATAGTAGCCTGATTGAGCAAAAGCCCAATTAAACTATCTTCCATCTGGGAATGGAAGAAAACCAATCAGGTATGGATTTTGCAAATCCCAGTTGCTTCTATTTTGCCTTGTATCTGCAGGATAATTTGGCCATCTATTGGAACTCCCCCCCCCCCACCTCCAACCATCTTCAAATCACTATTCCCTGCATGAATATGAGTTATCTGACTGGAGAAAATGGCAGGTAAATGAAAGAGGAGGTTCTTTACCTATAGCTATAGGCCTATAACTCTTCAAGTCCAATGTTGCATTTAATCTATAATGGCAATGGCAGAGGATGTGCATCGCACGGTGAGGTGGGAGAGAGCAAACTAGTGCTCTCCTTGCTACTGCTTTATGGTGCACACACACACACACACACACACACACACACACACACACAAAAGCACATTGTTTGGGCCACCCACACACCAAATTTCAGAAGCCATGAAAACAACAGTTGACAACCACAGCAGGGGTTGCACTGTGACATGACAAAGAGCTCCCCAACACCACCCTCACTGTGTCTAGTAGCTGGGTTGCTTTGGAACCTGCTAAAGTTTAGAGGTTGAAAGAGAAAGGGGAGAGAGAAAGGAGATATATGTGTGTGCATATATACCTAGATCTGTATGAGAGGATGTAAGCATGTGGAGTGTCAGTCAGAGTGGATTAGCTAAACTTGGGGTCAAAGCCATTCCTTTCAAACCTGTGCGCTTCTAATGGCAATTGCAACAATGCAGACTTTGGTGGTGATTACACGGACTGATCTCTCAGTCGAAAGAGCACAGTCTCAGACTGAAGCCAGTCCAAGCATCTGCTGATGAAGGGAGAGATTATCTCTAAGCAGCAAGTATGATCCAGAGGGTAGCTCAGAAGAACGCATACCAAGGTCTCAACCTCTGCATTCAAAACAGACCCAGAAGGCTTTCTTGAAAGGGGGATGTTGTTAAATCTCTCTTCTATTACCATTGAAGGCACCGCATCACATTTCATCAGGATGGATACGTTTCTAAGTGCAGCAGAGGGAGTATCGTGGAATTATTTAGGAATGGCAGAAGGCACGTCAGAGAGAGAACAAGAGAGAGGCTAGTGAGGATTTGACTCTGTCATTGGATACATCTGAGTCAAACTTGACTTTGGCCATGTTTTCTCTTGTCCATTCTAGGCAGAATGTGCCATGACAGCTTCACAGCGCTTTGTCTTTTTTCATGACAAGTTGAATTTGTCAGCCAGGATAAGCTGATTTGTTTCAGCCAGCAGTTCAGCCACCAGCGTCTCATTCTGGCCTCCACCAAGGCACAGCGTAGCTCTAGTTGGAGTAACACATGTATCACCGAGGGGAGAGTGACTATAATTTCTCAGCAATTTTCCTAACTTTTATCCTAACACAGCAAATTTAAGAAGGAGGCAAGATCAGAATAGCAAATGTCTAAAGCAGTGTTTCCCAACCTTGGCAACTTGAATGCTGGGGAGCGAATGCTGGCTGGGGAATTCTGGGAGTTGAAGTCCAGATATCTTCAAGTTGCCAAGGTTGGGAAACACTGGTCTAAGGAGATTCTCAATCACCCGGGTCATGGTTTGTGCCAAAGGTGCTTTTCCAAGGGGCAATTGGACTTTCTTAGTTTTTTTTCCCTTGAAAACATTTTACTTTTCATCCAAGAATAAGGTGACCAGACATCCCGCTTTTGGCGGGACAATCCCGCTTTTTAATAATTTGCCCCGCGTCCCGCGGCGATTCAAAAAAGTCCCGCTTTTTTAATTTGAATTTGGGGTGAAATCCTGCCTGGCAGAGTTGAAAGCCCAGTCTCAAATGCCCCAACCTTTGAAAACCATCCCTCCCAAGTAGGGCAGGGAAGAGGCTGCCTTCGCCGGGACTCATCACGCACCACTAACAGTTGCTGTTGTCACCACGGCACTGTGGAAAGCTGCAGCCGTTCAAAGTTTTGCTGCTTTCCACAGGCTCTGACTCCCTTCCGGCAGGAACGGGACATACCACCCCACCTGCTAGAGGAGGGGGGGAGGAAAGGCGGACTTTCCCCCATGCGCACTGAGCCGCAGCGCCGAAGCTTCTCCCTTCTTGAAGGCCATTCCCTAAGGAGCTGTCCCCTGTCTGCATGACGTAGGACCTCCTGGGAAGCTGACATCTCGGAGATGTCACAATGTCTTCTTCATCCCCCCCTAAATGTTATTGGTACGTTCCATTCCTTCCTCCGTATTCACTTGTAGCAACCCAAAGGGGGGGGGGAGAGGGTGGAATCATTGCTTTTCTTTTCTCTCACTTTTTTGCTTCAGCCACATTTTTTTCCTTTCTCCGTAGAGTATTTCTGTGTGTTCTTTGTTTCTAACCAGTAGACGTCGGACGAACAGATAAGCCTGCGCCAGTAGGAACCCACCCCTGGCTGCGATGAAGGGGGGGGGTGTTTGGGGGGGTGCACAAAGCTGCAGGATAAGAGATGGACCCCTCCTGTCTTGCGCCTCTAGAAACCCCCCCCCCCCGTCAATGGTGTCCCGCTTTACAAAAAATAAAATCTGGTCACCTTATACCAAGAAGCTTCTTCAATTCCAGTTCTTGGATGAGAACTGAACTATTTTCAAGGGGGGGGGAGCAAAAAGTCCAGTCGCCTTTTGGAAAAGCATCTTTGGGACCAGAATAACAAGGCAAGAGTAAGAATAGGAAAATGGATTTCTGAGACTGAGGCAGATGTTGCCCAAAGGAAGATGATGACTTGGGGAATACCTCTCCTTTCTCTGAAATTTCCAGTTGCCAAGCCATTTCCTGTCCTGCAACTTTTCCTGAAGGAGCTTTGCCTTTTGTCTTTAATATGTGTTAATTGCTCGCTCTTTCTTTTTTTGCTAAGCACCTAGTAAAGCACATTCTGCTTCTGGCTATCATTGATCGGTTACTTCCTGAACTTGTGTCTTTCCAAAATGAGTTGTCTTCAAGCCCAGCAATTGAATTTGCCCATTTAATTATAGGAGTCAACTTTGCAGTTTTCTTTAAAATAATAATAATAATACGCTCACATCCGTGCATTTCTGCTGAATTAGAATTGTGCAGGAAATTTAAAAGAATTATCTCTGGGCTGCTAAGAGAGCGAGAGAATTCTGCTTGCCCATTTTTTTCCCCCCAGATCTCCACGAAGGCAGAAGAATCTCATTCTGCACTTTCCAACCCCACAAAAGGCTGCTGATTAAGTACTTATTTTTATCATTGCTATTGTAGGAAGTTAGCACCCACCCCTCTCCTAGGAAATGAGATATCCTAGGAGATATTAAAAGGTAGAAGATATTCTGTGGAACACATCTGGAAACATGCTTTTAAACAAACAAAAGACTCCTCTTGGAAACCCCCACCCCAGCTCACACATTCCTCTCACCTAGACTGGAAGTCTTCTGCATGATAAAACCACAATAGGATTTGCCCAAGGCCCTTTCATTCAGCCAAAGCTAGATTAGACAAAAGCCAAGAGTTGCCCCAGCATGCCCCTGGGGGGTCTGAGAGCCAATGGGATACATTTCTATACAGAAACAGGAAATTAAGAGGTGGGACCCAACTTAGACTATAAAAACCAGGAACTCAGCATCTCTCTTCCTCTCTTTTCTCTTCACCACACCTGGAACCATGTAAGCTACCTTTTCTGTACAGGGGCTCAAGCCATGTGCTCCTGTCCACCATTAAACCTTCCTTCCAAGCAACCTTCATGAATCCAGTGTCTTTTTCCCCACTTGGAACTGAACCTAAAAGGATATTTCCTTATAACACTATCTTGATTTTTCTCCTTAATTAATTTATGTGTGTTGGGTGAAGGGTATTAATTTAACCTGGCTGCAAGTTTTTCAAAACTTTTAATACATCATTAACAATCTTGCTCCTGAAGATTATCCTTTCCTCTGTATTTTCTCCTCCTCCCATCTAAAGAGGCATAACAAGAAAGAGGGTGGGGAGGGAGGGAGGGAGGGAGGGAGAGAGAGAGAGAGAGAGAGAGAAAGAGAGAGAGAGAGAGAGAAGCCCTTTCTCCTAGGGAAGGAGATAAAATGGCATCCTCTCTTAAGAACCATTGGGGTTTCCAAATATGTCAAAATAATGTAAATCATTTTTAAAACATTTCCTAAATTAATTTAAAAATTGAGGAGAAGCAGTGTAGAAAATGATATGGACCTTCCTCCATAGCCCAAGATGCACATAGTCAGGTGTTTCTCAATGGAAAAAAAATCCAAAATCATGAATTAGTTGAATAAAAACAATTGTAACTGCATGTGTAACATTAGACAGGAAGAGCAATGAACAGATACTGTTTAGATCTCTCTATTTGTTAATACAGTTTTGAAGATAATTTTATTACAGTAGTTACGTGTTTCTGATAGTATATCCGTGTTAGCAGAGCTGAATTATATCTATTGCTGAATATTGAACAATATTATTATTCTAAGTAACCTAAGTAACCTAATGACAAGACATGCCTACCAACTTTGGTTTCATCACAAGTTATTGTGTAGTTTTCCAGACTTGAGGGGTACAATATTTCAATGCTCCAATTAATGGGGAAAATGTATTTGGACTGTCTCTCTTTTATTTTGGAAACTTTGAGTTGGAAAAGGGAGACATGTAAAGACCTTCAGACATGTTTCTCCACCATCCTAAAAGCATGACTATCTATCAGCCATTCTGCTCCCCCTGCATCAAAGTGAAGTTTAGAAGCAGGTCCCCAGGCTGGATGACTTCAATGAAGAGGAGATCAAACCTCAAGAGTATCCTAATGAAATCATCTACAGTTGTCTAAGTTCCATGGGGACAATTTTGCATCATTTGTATATTGTTCGATTTACATTATGTGTGCAATGGGTGTCTTTATGGAGGTAGCACAATTACATTATAGGCATCAATTTCTATAATTGCCTTTTTTGTTTCTTTCTACCATTTATAAGTTCTTGCAGCAATTTACATGAATTGTGCAATGAAATCATTACATGAATTACACAAACTGTCATTTAGATCAACTTGACCCAAATGATTTGACTTGTATGGTGAAGTAATGACTCAAATGACACAAATCACTGCAGTGATGTACTTTCATATTTAATGGACATTTGTGCATAACAGGCACTCACCACCCCTGATGTGTCCATGAAAAGGGAAAGCATGATCCCCCTGCCATTTTAAATTTATTGACTCAAGGTTTTTTGTGTAAAATCTTAAAACAGACTTTCCACTTTGGGGGGGGGGGGAAGGAGTTAGGGGGTTAGGCAATAAAGTAGAAACTTAGACAAAACCTCCTTTCCAATATCAGCCCTTCTACTTTCTGAAAAGACTTCAGTTTTTTAAAATGAATTACAATTACACCCTTTAATCAAATTGCATTTATTTCACTACACTAGGGGAAGCGAATCTGATTAGCATAATATATTGGGAAGATGATTTGAAGCCGTCTACTTGAATGCCTGCAGTTTGGGATGTTTCCTCTTCTGTTAAAAGTACAATCCAAAACTGATTAGCCTTGCTGGGATTGACTGCTGTGTACTTTAGTGTAGACTGCAAGTAGGACTGGCAGAACTGGAGTGTCTATTAAATAAATAATTAGCTGCCATTGTGTGACAATCTAATGGCATACTATCAAAAGGGCATATTGGATTTTCAAGAGCTTTGGGACAGTCCCACGGTGGATAATGGAATTACTCCAACATAAGTGGGATGAGTCTTGCAAGAGCTCCGAATAAAACACAAGGAAGTGCCAGATGTTGAGACTACAGTTTGCCTGACAAAGCCAAAAACTATTTAAAGAATTGTTTTTTTAAAAAAAAATTCAGCTATCATTATCTAAGTGCAGGTTTGTTTCTTGGCCAGAAATATATTTAATAATTTCAGGCTATCAGTTCTAGACTCAAAAAAACAAAAACAAAAAACAAGGGACCATTAGGTGACAACAATAACATATAGAACACTCTATGTTGCCCTCTGGTAATCATCTGGGGTTTTGCAGTCCACAATCTTCCATTTCTCAAGACTTGAATCTGTGCTTTAAATGCAATCTTCCTATAAATGAATAAATGTAATTTTCCTATAATTGTTTTTTTTTAATTTCAGCTATCAGTATCTAAGTGCAGGTTTTTTTCTTGGCCAGAAATATATTTCAACATTTCAGGCTATCAGTTCTAGACTCACAAAAAAAATATATCAAGGGACCATTAGGTGGCAACAATAAAATACAGAACACTCTATGTTGCCCTCTGGTGATTATCTGGGGTTTTGCAGTCCACAATCTTCCATTTCTCAAGACTTGAATCTCTGCTTTAAATGCAATCTTCCTATAAATACCGTATTTTTCGGAGCATAAGACGCACCGGAGTATAAGACGCACCTTAGTTTTTGGGGAGGAAAATAGGGGAAAACAATCTGCCTACCAGGTATTCATCTGGCTAGCATCCTTAGTCTGGTCAGCTTCAGCACATTATTTTATCTCCTGGTTAGGACTTAAAAAAACCTTCTTCTGAGAGAGTAACAATGAAAGAGCATGCAAGCCAGTAAGAGCTGGGAAGATCATTAGCACCTGGTTAGGGCTAGAAAAAAACTTCTTCGGAGCAGCTTCAGCACATTATTTTATCTCCTGGTTAGGACTTAAAAAAGCCTTCTTCTGAGAGAGTAACAATGAAAGAGCCTGCAAGCCGGTAAGAGCTGGAAAGATCGTTAGCACCTGGTTAGGGCTGGGAAAAACCTTCTTTGGAGCAAGTAGAGCAATGGAAAAAAAACCTGCAAAGACTTAGGGCTGGAAAAACATTCTTTGGAGAGAGTAACAATGAAAAAGCCTGCAAGGTAAGAGCTGGGAAGATCTGTTAGCACCTAGTTAGGGCTGGAAAAAAAAGCTACATTCGAAGTATAAGACGCACCCAAATTTTCAGCCACTTTTAGGGAGGAAAAAGGTGCGTCTTATACTCCGAAAAATACGGTAACTAAATGCAATCTTCCTATAAATAAATAAATGCAATCTTCCAATAAATAAGGTAGAAGGTAGAGCAATCAATAGCAATAGCACTTAGACTTATATACCGCTTCATAGTGCTTTACAGCCTTCTCTAAGCAGTTTACAGAGTCAGCCAGTTTCCCCCAACAATCTAGGTCCTCATTTTACCGACCTTGGAAGGATGGAAGGCTGAGTCAACCTTGAGCCTGGTGAGATTCGATCTGCCAAACTGCTGGCAGCCGGTGATCAGCAGAAGTAGCCTGCGGTACTGCACTCTAACCACAGAGCCACCGCGGCTCAAGGATCAGATTGTCATGTATCAGTTTGCACTTCTGGAAAATTACTAGGTCTATATAATCTGCTTCACCAATTCAGGAAAAGGTGAGGAGATGTATCTTTACAAGATGCTAAGCTTGTGGGGTGTAAACCTCAATTAATGTTTTGTGGTGAAGCACGTTGTGAGAACTTGGCTTGCTTCCGATTCAAAATATTCTGCAAAGCAAAGAAATGAGATCCTTCGGAAAGCAGGTAAAAGATATTGTCTGAACCCAATCATCAAGTCGCAGTGAGAAATAACCTGACTTTGCAGCGGCAGCATTTTGTTACAGGTGTCATTTGTTTCCTTCTCCTTCAGACAGAGGGAAAGTTTCTAAGGGCAGCAGAGAACTGCCTGGGGAGGGGAGAAAGAAGGAGGGGAAAAGAAACTAAGACACTCTGCAGCCTTTCTGCTGCCTCATTTAGTCCAACATTGATCAATGGGCTCGAGGAAGCTATCCTAATTCCCTGCAGTCATTATTTTACAGGTGAGTAATTTATGGCTTTGTAAAGGGCTCCAGGATGTTTTATTATGTCAAAGGTGTTATTGAAGTTCAGCCTGTAGTTGTACCCTAAATAGGACAAGCTTATCATAGGGGATTTGCATCGCTGGCTTTCTTATTACTTTGCTATAGGCACATTTGTAGGGATTGAGGGAGGGGTGAGAGAGGGAGGGAGGGAGAGAGAGGGGGGAGGGAGGGAGGGAGGGAGAGAGAGAGAATGAATGAATGAGTGAGTGAGTGAGTGAGTGAGTGAATGAGTGAGTGAGTGAATGAATGAATGAATGAATGAATGAATGAATGAATGAATGAATGAATGAATGAATGAATGAATATATACTGCCTGGCTAAACACAAGTCACAGTTTAACTAAATCCCTCCACACTAATGACCTTCCTGGGAAATTGGGAAGTCAGGAAAAACATAGGTCAAGAAAACAATGAGCTGCCCAAAACCACAATCAACCAATGGCTGAGATTCTCATAGTTGGGTATGATATCGAAAAGGTAGCCTAGAAAGCTGAACCTATTGGGTGGAAAAGGTGGATCTGTCTGTCTATCGGTCGATCTATCTATGTATCCATCTGTTTATATCTATCTATCTATCTATCTATCTATCTATCTATCTATCTATCTATCTATCTATCTATCTATCTATCTACCTACCTACCTATCTATCTATCTATCTATCTATCTATCTACCCATCATCTATCTATCATCTATCCATCATCTATCCATCCAACCAACCAACCAACCAACCAACCAACCAACCAACCAACCAACTAACTAACATCTATCTACCCATCCTCTATCTATCATCTATCTATCTATCATCTATCTATCTATCTATCTATCTATCTATCTATCTATCTATCTATCTATCTATCTATCTATCTATCTATCTATCTATCTATCTATCTACCTATCTATCTATCTATCTATCTATCTATCTACCTATCTATCTATCTATCTATCTATCTATCTATCTATCTATCTACCCAGAGGTGGGTTCCTAAAGTTCGGACCAGTTCTATAGAACCATTAGTAACTTGGGGGCCTTGGTCGCTGGAACCGGCAGTGACCCAGGCCTGCCACTCCCCCAAGCCAGTTCTCTCACGGCGCTTCCCTGAGCAAACCGGCAGTAGCAGAATCTGGAACCCATCCCTGGCCAAGGTGTGCGAGGTCTGGTTGCAACTGTCCAAAGCCGAAGAAGTTCCTGAAGACTTCTGACAGCAAAAAGGAGGCTGGGGGTGATGCACACAAGTGAACTTCCGGTTGGCCCGTTGGGCCATTTTTCACCATCCCCAGGCTTCAGGAGGCTTTCCTGAAGCCTGGGGAGAGCGAAAATGGCCAAAAAGAAGGCCGAAAATCAGCTGGCCAGCGTGTGCATCAGGGGTGAAATTCAGCAGGTTCTGACAGGTTCTGGAGAACCGGTAGCGGAAATTTTGAGTAGTTCAGGGAACCAGGCAAATACCACCTCTGGCTGGCCCCAGAGTGGGGTGGGAATGGGGATTTTGCAGTATCCTTCCCCTGCCACGCCCAGCAAGCCACGCCCACAGAACCAGTAGGGAAAAAAATTGAATTTCACCCCTGGCGCACATGCGCACTGGAGCTGACATAGGGCATCACCTTGCATGCCCTCAGATATGGCTCCGCATGCCACCTGTGGCACGCGTGCCATAGGTTCACCATCACTGCTATATGCAGACATTATGATAATTTCCCCACTACATCTAGTCCTCGACTTACAACAGTTCATTTAGTGACCGTTTCAAAGTTACAATGGCACTGAAAAAAATGACATAGGACTGTTTTTCTTATGACGTGGTCCATGATCAAAATAGCACTTAGACTTATATACCGCTTCATAGTGCTTTACAGCCCTCTCTAAGTGGTTTACAGAGTTCCACATATTGCCCCCAACAATCTGGGTCCTCATTTTACCGACCTCAGAAGGATGGAAGACTGAGTCAACCTTGAGCCGGTGAGATTTGAACAGCTGAACTGCTGAACTAGCAGTCAGCTGAAGTAGCCTGCAGTGCTGCATTTAACCACTGCGCCACCTCGGCTCTCCGGCACTTGGCAACTGACTCATATTTATGATGGTTGCAGTGTCCCAGGATCCTGTGATCACATTTTGTAACCTTCTGACAAGCAAAATCAATGGGGAAGCCAGATTCACTTAACAACTGTGTTACTAACTTAACAACTGCAGGGATTTATTGAACAACTGTGGCAAGGAAGATCGTAAAATGAGGCAAAATTCACTTAACAAATGTCTCACTTAGCAACAAAAATTATGGGTTCAATGGTGGTTGTAAGTCAAGGTCTACCTGTACTGACTTGGAGCATCTGCTAGAGCAGGGGTCAGCAACCTTAAACACTCAAAGAGCCACAAAGGTCCTAACCGGGAGCCCCCTGTTCAATTCTGGAGCCAATTGGAAGTCCACTTCCCCTGCCATAGAGTCTCCTCCTAGCGTAGCATCCTTTTTCCTCTACCTGTCCTAACCGAAAGCCCTAACAATTGTGGACCCGACTGGCAACAGGGAGCCGCAGCAGAGGGATGAAAGAGCCACATGTGGCTCCAGAGCTGCGGGTTGCTGATCCCTGTGCTAGAGTTATCTAACTACCTTTATGTCCAAATAACATAATTTGCTTTATTTCACTTCAGCAATTGATAGATTGTGCAATAAAGATATTACCAGCCACTAGTGGAGGTATGACATCAGTTTAAAATCAGTTCCCCCTTTTCAGTTTTTCTTTTATTCAACCTACTGAAGAGTTCCAGAGAACTTGAAAATTGGATAACTATTTTGTAATATTTTGCCTTAAAAACCATTGTTTGACTATCGGTTTAGCCGAGATTGTCCCTTGTACCTTAGCATAGCAATAATATAACATTTAGATTTATACACCACCCCACAGTGCTTTAAGCACTCTCTGGGGAGTTTACAATGTCAGCGTATTGTCCCCCAAAATCTGGGTCCTCATTTTACTGACCTCGGAAGGATGGAAAGCTGAGTCAACCTTGAGCCTCATCAGGATCGAACTCCAGGCTGTGGGCAGAGTTTGCCTGTGATACTGCACCTTAATCACTGCACCACCAGAGCTCATCTTCTTTGCTTTGCTCTTTTAAATGCTAACATTTAGATTTATTATTAGAGTTGGAAGGGACCTTGTAGGTCATCTAGTCCAACCCCCTGCTCAAACAGGAGTTCCTACACCATTTGAGACAGAAGGCAGTCCAGTCTCTCCTTGAAGGTCGCAAGTTTGGGGCTCTCACAACCTCTGCTGGCAAGCTGTTCCACTGGTTGATCGCTCTCACCGTCAGAAAGTTTCTCCTCACTTCCAGGTTGAATCTCTCCTTATTTATTTATTTATTTTATTTATTCGGCTTTCTTATATGCCGCCCAACTCCCGAAGGACTCAGGGCGGCGTACAGCATAGGAAAATACAAGAAACCAATAAACAAAATTTAAAAACATAATATAAAAATTAAAAATGCAATATAAAAACAACCATGCAACAACCAAGCATACCCGGGGGAGAGTTCAGCTGGAGTTAAGCTCTGCCCCCTGCCTGCAGGAAAAGCCATGTCTTAACGGCTTTTCGGAAGGCCAGCAGGGTGGGGATGGTTCGGGTCTCTGGAGGAAGTTGGTTCCAGAGCGCGGGGCCTGCCACAGAGAAGGCCCTCCCCCTAGGACCCGCCAGCCGGCATTGCTTAGCCGATGGGACCTGGAGGAGGCCAACTCTGTGGGCCCTAACCGGTCGAAGGGAAGTATGAGGCAGAATGCGGTCCCGGAGATAACCCGGCCCTAAGCCATGAAGGGCTTTAAAGATGGTGATCAACACCTTGAATTGGACCCGGAGACAAATGGGTAACCAATGCAGCTGGCGGAGTAAAGGTGTCACGTGGGTGTACCTTGGTACACCCACCACAGCACGCGCAGCCGCATTTTGTACCAGTTGGAGTCTCCGGATACTCTTCAAGGGTAGCCCCATGTAGAGCGCATTGCAGTAGTCCAAACGGGAGGTGACAAGGGCGTGAGTGACCGTGAGTAGAGCCTCCTTCTCCAAGTATGGCCGCAACTGGTGCACAAGGCGAACCTGTGCAAAGGCCCCCCTAGCCACAGCAGTAAGATGATGCTCCAATTTTAGCTTGATCAGCTTCCACCCATTATTCCTTGTTTGGCTTTCTGGTGCCATAGAGAACAGCCTGACCCCCTCCTCTCTGTGGCATCCCCTCAAGTATTGGAACACTGCTATCATGTCACCCCTGGTCCTTCTCTTCGCCAGACTGTCCAAGCTCAGTTCCTGCAACCGCTCTTTGTATGTTTTATTTTCCGGACCCTGTATCATCCTGGTTGCTCTCTTCTGCACTTTCTCTAGAGTTTCAATGTCTTTTTTGTAGTGTGGTGACCAAAACTGGATGCAGTACTCTAGGTGTGGTCTGACCAAGGCTTTGTAGAGTGGTACTAGTACCTCTCTGGTCCTTGATTGTATCCCTCTATTTATGCAGCTCAGGACTGCGTTGGCCTTTTTGGCTGCTGCTGCACACTGCTGGCTCATATTTAGTTGGCTTTCTACCAAGACTCCGAGATCCCTCTCGCAATCGCTGCTATTGAGTGTGGTTTCGCCCAGTTTGTATGTGTATTTTTGATTCTTCTTACCTAGGTTTAATTCATTTGATATTTTTGTACACCTCTCAGTTTAAAGGATTGAAACCTATTTCCAAGAGTTAGTCCACCTGCTTCAGAGCTGTGGGTGCATTCTAAAGACACATATAAACAGAATTCCCATTCTTGCAACCCTATTTAACATCAGCCAAAGGCCTCGTGTTCCTAATGAGTGTGATGAAGGCTGATAGCATCTAGCAACAATTGGATTTTAGACAACTTTTTCAGATGGTTGAGGTGAACTCAATGTGCATCTGAAATCAACAAAATAGATAACATCCCCTCCATTTCAGGAACGGGCATGGAAAGAGACTATTCTCATTCATTCATAGCATCCAGTGTTTGAGGAGTTTTTTTTTCCATCCTGACAGCTTTTCTCCAGAAATTATTTCCTTGCCAATTAGAGATGCAAACAACTGATGCCTAAATTATCAAAGGAAGGTTGCTCCGTCAGCATGTTAATCCTGGTGTTTCTTAGCAACTATATTTTATCTACACATAACAATACAATAGGCTGCCGCACTTAATGATAAAACGTCCAGACGTTGATGTTAGTGTTGGTAATAAAGAGGAAGAAGGAGGCATATGCAGGTACTTATCACTTTGGATACTTAGCAGGTTGTGAAGGAAGGATATATATTGCAGATACATAAAACACATCTGTTACAAAACTGATACTCCAGCTTTTGTAATCGGTTTGCTTAAGGTGATTCCTTAGCCTAGGACAACTTAGGCTTCCTCAATTTGATGTTCTCCAAATAAATTGGGATTAAAGCTCCCAGAATTCCTGCCATATTCAAAGGACATATTCAAATTAAGGAACAAGGGTACAGATGCCAGGTTTGCCCCCAGAGTTACACAATCTTAATTTGGAGCTTAAAGTACATTTTTCACAAAGGCAGGGAGTTGAGGTCCACCCTTCTAAAAGTTATCAATGTTGAGAAATACTGCTTTAGAACATCATCCCCCCACCCCACCCCATAACTTAGATTGGCCTGGACCTTGGTGGTCTTTAGGAAGGCCCCGAAGACATGGCTCTGCTATGTGCTTGTGGTTCCAACAATGATGGGCAATTTTTATAGTGGTTTTCTTGAGTTTGACACAACGATGGAGTTTGGCTGTCAACCATAGTTATTTTTATTTTCTAAGTGGCTTCTGATGTTTTAGATGTTTCTTTATTGGTTTTTAATTTTTTATTGGATTGTTGTTTTTAAGAGTTGTACGCTGCCTGGATTCATTTGGGAAAGATAGGCAGCGGTTCAAATTGAGTAAGTAAATAAACTTTAAAAATAGAATTCTCTTGTTTTTGAGAAAAACAGTAATCTCTATTTCGTTTTGCTATTCTGTTTGGGGGGATGTTATTTCTTATTTTTATACGTGTTCAAGTTCCTAAAAGTAATATCTAAACACTATGTTCTGTACAAAGTGACAAGTTTATCCTTTACGCTTAATAGCTTTTCAACGCATTTCAAGTTGATAAGAATTGACATAGTCTCACTATATGTTAATTACAAGCAGTGCTTCTATTTCTGTGCCTAAAATCTTGTATCGTTCCATTTTCATACATGAAGTTAGATTATGTATTATTATGAGAAAAGGACTTCCTCTCCCAAACTACTTCTCTCAATTTATGTATAATTTTACAAACCATGATTATGGTCTTCTGGGTTTTAATCTTCTTTATTCTAAAGCAGGAATTGGTAACTTTTGGGGGCAGATTATCATTCTGTTCTTAATTGGTGTTTTTCTTCCATGCATAGCTATAAATGGAATAATGACATCATGAAAGAGATAGGGATTGCTTTCCTTACTCTTCAGTTCTGGATATTATTTCTCTGCGTGTAAGTATTAAAGAGAAAGAGACAGCAGAGAGTTTTTTTTTAAGACATCAGGCTAGAAACTGGGAGACTGTGAGTTCTAGTCCCATTCATGATTCTGCGCCAGTCCTTTTCCTCCAAAGTCAGTGGGAAATTAGTCTTTTGTTCTTCAGTGGATGATCATCAACTTGAACTTCATCATCTTGGTGAGCTCTAGGAAACCTGCAAAAGAAACTTTGGGATTGTTTGTGCTCACAGTCTTGGGTTACTGCGAACAAAGATAATTTGGAACCTTCCAAATTCCTTGACATTACATTCCCAGTAGTTCCACCCAATGGCAAGGGAATGTAGGAGTTCTGAATCAAAATATTTGTCAAGCACAAAGTTATTCTAAGCTGAAATACCCCATCGTTATTGCACTACTTCATCTTTGAGTTGTACAATAACTGTTTTCAAGTGCAGCAAATTGGATTTTATTTATTAATAGCAATAGCAATAGCACTTAGACTTATATACCGCTTCATAGTGCTTTACAGCCCTCTCTAAGCGGTTTACAGAGTTCAGCATATTGCCCCCAACAATCTGGGTCCTCATTAACTTAAAGGGGGGGTGCGCACATGCACACATGCACGCACACACACACACTGCCCACTCCAATTGCTCTGGGAGGTTATAATACATATAGTAGATAAAATACCAATATCACTCAAAACTTGAAAACTAACATTATAGCTAAATTCTAAAAACCTCAATAAATTTAGAAGATAAAATTGTAGGTTTTAACCTCCCTCCTAAATTTTAATAAGACCAGGCACCTAAGTCAATTTCAACAGCAATTCATTCCAGAGAGTAAGGGTCCTGCATAGAATTAGCTGTTGGGATTAGATGTACCAGGGTTGCACATGAAAAAAAATGCCCCATTGAATATCTAAGACTGTCACGAAAGTCTTGTGCAGGAGGAGATAATCTCACAGATAGTTTGGGTCTAACATTACATGATATGGTTGCCTTATAATTTATGGTACTTTCCTGAAGATTTTCATGTGGAAATTGTTAGGATATTGAGGATGGAAAAATCCAGAGAATGGGAACTAATTAACTCTGTGGATATTTTCATCATGCTGCTAGTTACTACAGATCAGGGGTGGATTCTAACTTACCTTGCCGCCCGTTCACTTCCTCCTGCACCGCGTGGCTGCACGCGCATTGTGCACTGTGTAGGCGCACACACATGTGCAGTGCTGAAAACTCAGCTTCTGCGCATGTGCAGAAGCAAAAACCAGCAAAAAAATAGCCCAAAAAAGCCAAAAACAAGATGGCAGCACCAACAGACTCGGCTCCATGACGTCACCACTGGTTTACTACCGGTTCTATAGAACTGGTTAGAACCGGTAGGAACCCACCTTTGCTACAGATCCTATTCCTGATCAGTAACAGTTAGTACTGTCTGAGGACCCGGGACAAGGCACGAAGGCCACACAGCCAGCTGAGAGTTCAAACTCCCCTTTAATGCTCCAAATTTCTCCAAAAGCTCCCACATTCTTGGCAAGTCCCAGAGCAAAGTGCGCAAGCACACACACATGGCAGCCTCTGGCTGCGCGCAGTCCAGCAAAACAAAGGGACAGGGAAATGAGTCCATGAAGCAAGGAACAAACAATAAGTCCACAAAGCAAGGAAGAAGCGATGAGTCCACGAAGTAAGGAACAAGGCTCTGAGTTCATGAAGCAAGGAAGAAGCAAGCGGTCCTGCAAACTCCAAATGTCCTCAACGGCACACAAAAGTCTACAAATTCAGCATTTGTTCCCAACAAACACCCTTCCCTACAGCATCTCCTTAAATCTCAGTCCCCAGGTGTGCCTTGTGAAGAAGGGCGGTGCACTCTCCTCCCGAGTCGTCAGGTCGGTCTGTGCTGTTCCTGCCTTCTCTCCACTCTCTCTGTGCTTGGGGATCAGGAGGTGGCAGTCCTTGCCCATCGCCTGAGCTCTGTCGCTCCTCATTTCCACTGCTTGTCCTCTCTCGGTCATCCTGCCCCCATTCCTCCCTGCTAACAAGCCATCCCAATCTTGAGGGGCCCTGGGCTGCCTCAGCCTGATCTTCCCCACATTCCTCCAAAGCCAACGAAGCCATCCCCTCAATCTCCATTGGCTCCAGCTCCGGCTTGTCCTCCCAAGATTCAGGCTCCAACGGGGGTATGACATACTGACTCCCTTCAACATCAGTCCATTAAAGGTGCTACTTCTTTTCCTACAGTTGCTACATTTGCTCTTGGATCTCTTTTGAAGAACTTTACAAAAAGACTATTGAAGGTGTAAAGAGACCCTGACTCCCACCCTGTGATCCTTGGTTTTCTTTGTAAAATGTTATGTTGACTTTCCTTCAGCAAGATTTTTTCTAAATTAAGGCAGATATTTTTATGTTACCCAATGTTTTCCCACTCATTTATCCAGAACAGATTTAAAGCTAATCAGTCTATAATTTTTAGGATCAACCCGTGCTTCATTTTTTAAATCACCAGTCCATTGGTAATTTTCTGTTCAGTGCATTCCAAGGCAAGTGGAAAGCAGTAGACAAATGTTTGTATCAACTGACTCCAACAATAAAGTTCAAACAACTATTGAATTAAACATGACACCTTTTTTATGGGAAGATATTTGCATTAATGAACACCCTGATGCTTATCTGAGACTTACTAAGCATCTTTGCCCCATTGCTAAAGTAAAAGAAGTCAATCTTTGGGGAGAGGATTGCAGGAGATCCTATACAGGTAGTCCTCAACTTACAACCATTTGTTTAGTGACCATTTGAGGTTACAATGGCACTGAAAAAAGTGACTTATTGCTGTTTTTCACACTTACAACTGTTGTAGCATCCCCAAAACCAATGTGATCAAAATCCAGATGCTTGGCAGTTGGCATGTATTTATGATGGTTGCAGTATCCCAGGGTCATGTGATCCCCTTTTGCAACCTTCGGACAAGCAAAGTCAACGGGGAAGCCAGATTCACTTCACAACCATGTTACTAACTTAACAATTGTAGTGATTCACTTAACAACTGTGGCAAGAAAGGTCGTACACTGGGGCAAAATTCACTTAACAACGGTCTTGCTTAGCAACAGAAATTTTGGGCTCAATTGTGATCATTAGTTGAAGACTACCTCTAGATGTAAACTATCTTTTCAACATCTTTTCAACACCTGCTTGGCACCACTTTAAAAAGGGACATTTTGAAGAAAACTGTGTGAACTTTGGGGTCTTAAGGTTCACCTTGTACAACTTCCCTCTTGAGAAGTTTCTTGTAGCTCCAGAAGACAGGAATCTTACCTGGCTGACTGTTAGAAGGTAAGAGAGAAGAGCTGGATGAAGGAGACCAGATAAGGCAATGTAGACTATATCTAGTCTGAAGTCAAGAGCAGGAAATGCATTTGGGGGGGGGGGGAGAAGAATCCTGCCTAATGCAATAGATTGCTTCAGAAATGGACAGGAGATTTGGACTACAATTCTTGAAAGTAATGTGGAATGACTTATAAAGATGCATAGGTATGACTGTATTCTTGGTTGATTAGGATCTTCCTTCCCTTGCTAATTTTCAGAGTCAAAAGGTTAATGTCAGCAAAAGCAATCAGATCCATCATGTTTAACCTTTTGAATAAAACTCAAAATAGTCAGCAAATATCTTGATTCTCTAGAATGTGAATTTAACATGACTCCTGGCTGCATTATTTCACCAGTTCCATAATTAATAATAATGAACTCTTTCATCTTTCTTTCTTTTTTAAAAAAAAATACAGGAAATTCTAGCATGGACTAAGCAGGAATAGTAAGAGAACATTGCAAAGATTCGCTAATTAATCACTGCACACTTGTCAAACTGACAGTTAAAGAACAGGAAAGTTATACAGCTTCTAAATGAAATCAGCAATGATCCATCATTCAGTGCTGATAAATAAATTAATAAAAAATCAGTGGGATGAGGAAGGGAGAATGAAGTGTCAGGACACCTGAGATATGATCTAAGGTTGCCTCTGTTTAAATGAGCATTATGTGGCATTAAGCAACTCAGATCCGCCTCCTTTCTTTGCGTCTGCCAATTAAAACATCCTGAAGCCACATTAAATTATTTAGGACTTGGAAGACCATCGTTATATTTGAAGATGAGCCAAACACTTTCAGTCTGGCCATTCTTAGTCTTTTTCTTCCACTTGGCATCTTGAGCTGATCAGTAAGGCAGAATGTTCAGATTATGAAAATCCTATCATTAAAAATTACTGTGTGCCTGGCCACACTTGATTGGGAACTTTATATCCCTTATTTGCAACCCGGATTGTTAAGAAAATTGTGCTGGAAACATGAGGAAAATACCTTATCAGAACCATTCCCCCCCCCTCTTCCTAGCAATGATTAAAACGATCCCTCATTAACCACTGTACCATATACTTTCCTACCGAATACCAGTCACCCAGGGGCGGGTTGGTCTCTTACCTTGCTACCGGTGCGCTGCGTGCGCATCGCTGTGTTTTGTGCGTGTGTGCGCTCGCTATGCATGTGCGCCCCCTCGCGCGATTTTTCTTCCATGCACGCGCAGGAAGCAAAAAATTGCCGAAATCTCCTGCGCACGTCCAGTCATGAGATTTTGCTTTCAAGCATGCACAGGAAGCAAAAAAAGCCCAAAAATTCTGAAAAAAAGATGGCAACGCGTAACGGACCGGTGAAGACGGCACCGGAGCCGTCGTGCGCAAATTGCGTAATCTGCCGGCTGCTACCTGTGCGGCAGAGTCGACCGCACCGGTAGGAACCCACCACTGCAGTCACCAGTTCTATTTAGGTTTCACATATTTAGTGAAACCATGTTTCACCGTATAATTGTGTATTTTCATTAGGAGAGTGAGAATCTATTTCTCAAGCCGAGCTCTCTACTCCAGACAACAGCTAGGGCAGATGGAAACAAGGAAATGTAATTTAGATGGATATTAATTTTTGTAACTCTCATGCATTTCATCACTTTCAAAATGGGTCTGGGGGCAGCTTTTTAGATGGGCTGTTGGGGCAGCACCCAAGCTTTGGGGTATCCTTACTTTTAGATTACTTGCTACCGGGAACTTCCTAGGAAGAATCTGCAGGTCAGTTCAACTGACTTGACAAGTTTCCTGCTGTGTGGATTAGATTGGGAGAGGGTTCTGTCTCATCTACGCTCCCTTTACATCTCCTCCTACACTCGGATTAATTAATTAGTTTCCAAGGCTGAACAAAGCACTGGTGTCATTTCATCTGCACAGGCAAGTTTGTACTTGACCTTCAGATGTAAAATCAAAAGAACTTGACAGGATCACACAACAGCAGCCATTTGTTCCCAGGGTGAGTAATAGCCCAACCAGTGGGTCTATGGGAGTTCTTTAAGCAGGATATGAGGGCAAATGGAGTTCCCAGCAGCTAGGAGAGAAGCATGCTGTCTCTGTTTCTGACAACCATTGTGTCTTGGAGCTTTTGACAGTCTTGTTCTCAATGAATCTGCCTAATTGCCTTTACTAGTTTTTCAAGTTCATGGCTGGCCATCAGTAAATCCCCTAACAATAACAGATTTTTGCACCGTGCAAAGAGCTACTTCTTTTTGTTTGTTCTGAATCTGCTACCCTAAACTGCGTGGTCCCAGATTGCGCTACAAAGAAACAAAAATATTTCATTTTTTTAAAAAAAATATAGTCTTGTTGAAAGTTTTAAAAACAAGATACAAAGTGAAGTAGTGTAAGAAAGAAAAAAGAAGATGGTAGAAATAAAAGAGAAAGCTAAAGTACAAAAAAGACAAAAGAAAAGAAAAAAGGAAGAAGAAAAATAGAAAAGAAAGAAAAATGATATAAAGAAATGGCTTCTGATCTTCTGTGTAGCAGGTACAAGGACAATTGTAGATTACCTCCTGTAGCAATTGACCAGGTTGAGCCTGAGGGAGGGGGTCAAACGCATCATCAGTCATAGTCCAGTGCACCCACAAGAGATCTAAGTCCAGGCCACCTTGAATGTCTCTCTTATCTCCCGCTAATTTTCCTTGACTGTTAGTTGATCAGATTCTTGTAGAGAGCTTAAGCTTGCAATAAATCTTTAAACTCATTTTAACCCCCTGAATCTCCTGATTTCCCCACCCTTTGACATTAATCTGATTAAGAAGGCATTCAAGGTGGGCTGGACTTAGATTTTTGTGGGCGCGCAGGGACTCATGACTGATGATGCATTTCACCCAGGGATGGGCTTCAAAAATTTTAGCAAGGGGTTCTCTGACCAGTTTCTGGGTGGACATGGCCATAGTGGGCTGGCCTAGTCAGCCTCCTACATCACATTTTTGCCCTCCCCAGGCTCTGGAGGCTTTCCTCGAGCCTCCAGGAGGGTGAAAAAGGCTCCCCAGGCTCCGGAGGCCTCTGGAGGCCGGAAACGGGCTCATTTCTGGACATCCTGAACTTCCTATAGGCCCGTTTTTTGCCCTCCCCGAGCCTCCGCACATGCCCTGCACTTACCTGCATCCAAAACGGACCGTGTGGAACCTCCTGGGAGGGGCAGGGTGGGATGAGCGGGGCCAGCCAGGAGTGGGATTTAGGAGTTCTCCGAACTGCACAGAATCTTAGCTAGAAAACCCCCAGAAGCCCACCCCTGGTTTCACCCCTCCCTTGGGCTCAACCTGGTCTCTCCTACATCTCTTTTTTATTACATTGAGACTTTCTTCTTTCTATAATCTATCTAGCTAATCATCAGAAACATAGATTGTAAGTTCATTTTTTCTGTTTTGCACAAAAAGTCCATAAAGGGCTTCCAATCAGCAATCAATGTAGATATTATCTTTTCTCTAATCAAACAGGGCAACTTGGTCATCCCAGTGAATTCTATCTTCTTTACCAACTATTTCTCCATTAGCTTTCAGCTGTAATCTTTAAAATCCTCTGAATCAGTATATGCACTTGAACCCAAAAATCTACCAGCTTTTTTGAACATCCATTGACCATGATGAAATGTCCCTTCTGGTTGTTCAAAATTCCAACATACAGTAGGTTTGAAATAAAAGCATTTCCTCGTCTTCTCTACGGCTGCCACGAACAGTTCTATCTACTGCTATAAATGCCTTACTCTCTGTGCCTTTTTCATCTTGCTGTGTTAAAAAGCAACAAGAGATGCCACTCTTTTATGAGAGTTACCCAGACTCTTGATTATTTATTATATTGTTTTCTACAACTCATTCAACTTTAAACCAAGAGTACATGTGTGGAGAAGTGTATGGTCTGTGAGAATGGCCTTGGGGGATAAGATGAAGAGTCATAGGCTGCATAACCATCATGCAAAAGGTATCTTAGCCCACAGAAGAAAAAGGGGTGTGGGAAGCACCTCAGAAGGGACCCTCCCTAGTTTTCTGGGAGATATCCATAAGAGAGGGGAGAGGTGCTTTCAGACTGGCAAGATTTTGTTACTGCAATTTGACAATAAAGGTAGTGCTAGTATTAATGGTTGGTGCTTCTTGACAGGACAACTTTGGGCTACCAAGAGGATGAGAAACCAGAAGAAGCAGAAGATGTGCCTAGACTTATTTTTGGCGAGCCAAACAAACATTAAATATGAATGCTAAGGAACATCTCCTGTTATTTTACATTTGTAGTGTACAAATGTAGATAAACTGAGAATTTTAGGTGCCAAAATGCATCCCCAAAATCAGGTTCAGTCCATGAGTATATACAGTAATATTTTAGAGTATTTCCTATATATACTTGTGGGTAAGCCAACCTTTGAATTTTTAACCAAAATACCATATTGATTGGCTTATTTGTATGTGACACATTTTTCATGGTATTTTAATTAAAAACTCCAGGGCTGGTTTATTCACAAATGGACATTATATGCAAGTATATACAAAAGTCAGCAATCCATAAAAAGAAAGGGTCTTATCCTATGACTGCTAAATTTACTCAGCTTTTGAGGGAGTCAAAGGCCTTTTGAAATGCAAGCATAGAGTGTTGACAGGGTCACTTGCATCCAATGCTTATTGACACTTTCAAGAAACAATAGAAGATTGGGAAAGCAAGGTTTAATTTTGCAGAAGTGAGGCTGATTTTCTTTTAGCAAGTCTTCTTCTGTATTTGGGGTATCTCAAGATAAATCTGCATACAGACGGGAGGTTGAACAACTAGCCTTGTGGTGCAACCAGAACAATCTTAAACTAAACACACTCAAAACCGTAGAAATGGTGGTAGACTTTAGGAGAAACCCTCATATACTACCACTTTTTACAATACTAGACAACACAGTATCAACAGTAGAGACCTTCAAGTTTCTAGGTTCTATCATATCTCAGGACTTAAAATGAACATCTAGCATCAAAAACGTCATCCAAAAAGCACAACCAAGAATGTTCTTTCTGCCCAACTCAGAAAGCTCAAACTGCCCAAGGAGTTGCTGATACAGTTCTACAGAGGAATGATTGAGTCTGTCATCTGCACCTCTATAACTGTGTGGTTTGGCTCTACAACCCAACAAGACAGACACAGACTTCAACTGATAATTAGAACTGCAGAAAAAACAATTGCTACCAACCTGCCTTCCATTGAGGACCTGTATACTGCACGAGTCAAAAAGAGGGCTGTGAAAACATCTACAGACCCCTCACATCCTGGACATAAATTGTTTCAACTTCTACCCTCAAAATGACGCTATAGGGCACTGCACACCAGAACAACTAGACACAAGGACAGTTTTTTCCCGAATGCCATCACTCTGCTGAACAACTAATTCCCACACTATCAAACTATTTACTTAGACTGTATTACTATTATTCTTCTCATTCTTCCTATTACCTATCTCCTCCCACTTATGATTATAACCATGTTGCTTGTATTTTTTACGATTTATAGTGTTCTGTTTGTTTCCTAGTATGACTTGATTGCTTATTAGTAACATATGACTATCACTAAGTGTTGTATCTTATGGTTCTTGATGGATGTATTTTTTCTTTTTTCTTTTCCTTTTATGTACACTGAAAGCATATGCACCAAAGACCAATTCCTTGTGTGTCCAATCACACTTGGCCAATAAAGAATTCTATTCTATTCTATTCTATTCTATTCTATTCTATTCTATTCTATTCTATTCTATTCTATTCTATTCTATATCCAAGTACCATGTGACAGGGTGAGCTCCCGTTCCTGCCCCAGCTCCTGCCCACCTAGCAGTTTGAAAGCATGCAAATGTGAGTAGATAAATAGCTACCACTTTGGTGGGAAGGTCTGTGTTCTGTGCAATCATGCTGGTCACATGACCACAGAACCATCTTCAGACAACTGGCTCCCTTGGCTAGGAAACGGATATAAGCACTGCCCCCTAGATTTGGACATGATTGGACAGGAGGAACCTTTTTTTTTAAATCCAGGTTACAAAAAAAAATCCAAGATTTCCAAACTAATCATCTCCATTTCTACATACTCAAATTCTCATTACTTGCAGTTCCATTATCCACAGTTATCCACATGGAGCAGTGGTGGGCAACTATGGCCCCTTTAAGAACTGTGGAATTCAACTCCTAGAATTCCTGAACCAGCATGGCTGGCTCAGGAATTCTGGGAGTTGAAATCACAAGTCATAAAGGGACCATAGTTCCCCACCTCTGACATGGAGCATAACCCAGTGAAAGAACAAGGTCAACCCATATGGACAAAATTTAACAAGAAATCCCTTATTTGAATTTTATCAATTTATATAGCTGCCCTAACATTAGGCCCACAGCTAGTTATAAGGTTCTAATTTTTTTAATATCTTCTCATTCTATCATTATGCTGAATAAAAATAGAGTTTTTCAGTTTTTCTCATGCCAAAATGCTGGAATCTAAGAGAAAGAAACTGGGTGAAAGTCTTATTTGAAAGAATTTTAAAGGCTTCTATTGTCAAAAAGCTTTAAAAAGAGGCCACGGGTATCTTTTATAGTTAAAGCATTAGGCAACTTAAGCATTGTTCTGACTCTTCCTAGGATAGCAGTAACACTACATTTCAATTATAAAACAATTAAACTGAGTGTTCATACCTTAGTGTTTAACACTAATTTCTATCATCCTAATGTATCTAAAAGTGTTCTGTGGTGGAAGGTATTTTTTTTTCCTGTGGGAATCAGTATATGTAACACCCACTGCGAGAGGGAGATAATAAAAAGGGGGGAAGAAAGGGGTGGAGGAATATTAAGAGGAGGTAATAAGGAAAAGTTAGATTTAAGCCAGATAATTGTTACAGAACAGCACTGAAGCCCCTGCCGAGTATTATTGTATCCGCACAATCTATTTGGCCTTTCTTAAAATGTGCTAAATATAGAGTAAATGCAGCAACAAGCGGGAAAATGAATTGATAGGAAAATAAGCACAGCAGTGCCCTGAAGAGATTGTTGAGGGTGGGGGGGAGCCTGATTCTAAGAGCCCTTGAAAATCCATTCTCAATATTTTTTCATTCTGAAACCCAGCTGGGAGCCACTAGCTGGTCCCACCAAAAGGAATCGTGAGGAGACCTACGCAGCAGTGCAGAGAAGAGCGGGAAATGGCTTCAACATTGATGAAATAATTTGTTGATGGAAGAGAAGGAGGAGACGATTGCATTTGTACTTGCACACACACTTAAACAGAACTCAATTCTTTAATTCTATACATTAAATGGACTTGTTCTAGTGCCCCTTCAGAATCACAGAACATATATTTTTTTCAAAAGCTCGAAATGCATGGGTCTAGAAATGACATCGGGGGGAAAAATATACACTTGCCTTAAGCTAGGCCAGTGATGGCGAACCTTTTTCCCTCGGGTGCCAAAATAGTGCGCGCACGTGCTATCGTACGCTTGTGCGTGCCCACACCCATAATTCAAAGCCCCCCACTTGCCCCACACCCCCTGTGCATGCGTGCGTGACCCCCCCACTCCCCCGTTTCCCGACTTCCAGTGGGCCCAGTAGGCCCATTTTTTGCCCTCCCCAGGCTCCAGAGGCTTTCTTGGAGCTTGGGGAGGGCGAAAACGCTCCCCCCCCGACACCCCGGAGGCCCTCTGGAGGCCAAAATCGTCCTCCCAGAGCCTCCACTTGAGCCGAAAACCAGCTAGCTGGCATGCACATGCACACTGTAGCTGAGCTAGGGCAACGGCTCGCGTGCCGGCAGATATGGCTCCGCGTGCCACCTGTGGCACCCGTGCCATAGGTTCGCCATCACTGAGCTAGGCTTTCTCCCCCTCTGCCACAAGGTCTAGACCAGTGGTTCTCAACCTTCCTAATGCCGTTACCCACGCCCCGTCCCCGCAACCCAGCTGCGACCCACCCCACCATCATGCCCGCCACCGTGACTCCCGCCCCACCGCCGCCATTTGGATTCTTTTACCCTCTGCGCATGCGCAAAGCATTCTGCGCATGCACAGAGGGTAAAAGAACTCAAATGGTGGCATCCGGGCGAAGTCTCCCGACCCCTGTGAAAGGGTCGTTCGACCCCCAAAGGGGTCACGACCCCCAGGTTGAGAACCGCTGGTCTAGACGTTCTGTCACACTGAGCAGAAGCGAGTAACTTTTTGTACCCAGAAGTCACATACGGAGGCGAAGGCAAGAGTGCTACATCAAACATCTCAGAGTGAGGCCAAGAGTGTGAGAGTTCACTTTTGATGAAGAATCTTTGTTCCGGGGGAGTGGGGAATCAGAGTAAGGTAAACGTAAGTTTTCAGGTGTTTTCTTACTCCAAATGGTGGTAAAATCCATTACCAATTTCAGCCTTGGAGGAGGTTCTGCAAGCAGGAAAAAGCTTTTGAGGACTACAAGGGGCCAGGTTTCTATCAGCTAACCCTAACCCTACATTCTCAGTGAGTTACACTACTCCCTATAAGTTACAGCGTAATTAGTTTGCATTCAAGGTAGCATAATGGATGCACCAATCCATTATGGTTTAGCACCTTTTGCAAACCAGACCATTATGGCTTGTTCAGCAAAACCAATGATGCCCCAGCTACATTCTTTTATATCCTTAATTCTTAAGGAAGATCCTAAGAAAATAATGATGTAACTATATTCCATCCTAGGAAAAGTGGTTGATTTTTCAGAACAGTTGGAAAAGAAAACCAATACAGTATAAAGTATCTAATTTGGTAATATCCTCAGTCTATGGAGATTATCAGGATTCAATCATTATAATTGGCATAATCATGCTCATATCAATATTTTCATCTTTGCTCATGGTTGTCTATGGAGAAAAAGAGAAGCAAACTACAATATGGCCACTATTTGCATTATATGTTAAAACACACATATGAGGTACACAAGAGTGACATTTTGTGATGATGTCCCCATTGGCATCATCATTTTGGCACCATCATAGTTTGCTGTAGATGAGCCATGGTGACACAGTGGTTAGAATGCAGTATTGCGGGCTAACTTTGCCCACTGCCAGGAATTCGATCCTGACATGGCTCAAGGTTGACTCAGCCTTCCATCCTTCCGAGGTCATTAAAATGAGGAGCCAGATTGTTGGGGACAATATGCTGACATTGTAAACTGCTCAAAGAGTGTTGTCGAGCACTATGCAGCAGTATATAAATCGAAGTGTTATTGCTATTACTATCCTGATCTTGCTTCCCCAAAATAAATAATAAAGAGATTGCAAAACGGGGAAGCACCAAGCAAGTTACACTTCAGATATCATTTTGCACTTCAGAAATAGCGTATTTTTCAGACTATAAGACGCACCAGAGTATAAGACACACCTTAGTTTTTGGGGAGGAAAATAAGAAAAAAGCTGATTGGGGGGTGGTTGGCCTCTCTGAATACCCTCAATCAGCTGTTCCCATAGGTAAACTTTAGCAACAGGTTCATTGGTTGTGAGCTCTGTGCCTTGCTTTTTCAGCCTGTGAAACCTCCATTTCAGAGGCTTTTTTCCATCCTGTGAAACCTCCGTTTCAGAGGCTTTTTTCCAGTCTCTGAAACCTCCATTGTAGCCCCGCCCAGCCTCTCAAACAGAGGTTTCAGAGGCTGAAAAAAAGTCTCTGAAATGGAGATTTCACAGGCTGTTTTCAGCCTCTGAAACCTCCGTTTGAGAGGCTGGGCGGGGCTACATTCGGTGTATAAGATGCACCCAAATTTTCTCCCTCTTTTAAGGGGGGAAAAGGTGCGTCTTATACTCCTAAAAATGCGGTAATTGCTTTGCTTTTGAATGTTTGGACCTGGCCAATTTGGCCTCAGTTCAGAAATCCAAGTATCTCTCCATTGACAAATAATCCATATAACTTTATCCTTGACAAAATCAGAATCCACCCTCCACCTCCAAAAGGGATCCTGGCTGCAGGCTTGAAGATTGCTAGTTTTAACATGCCATAATAAAAATGATTTTAACAGAAGTTTTGCAAAACTAGCTATATAAAGGACCTGTACTTAATCAAAACGTAGTATTAATAGCAATTGCAGTAAGTAGTAACAGTGTGGTTCCTGCTGAAAGCTACGGTCACCTTTTAATGGCACTGATGAGTAATTTATTGCTGTATCTCAGCAAAATTAAGGAGACCTGCTTAGTATTCCTGGTGTTAAGGAAAAGGAAAAAAAATACTATGCTTAAAAGATCATTATCAAAACACAATTATTAATCCAAAATTAATTTAATATAGGCTTCTTCTGTTCTCAGAGCCTGTTCCCATGTCTGAGAACTGACTTTCGTCCATATTTGAGCCCAAGAACTGCATATAACTAGCATACAAATTTCAAAAGCGCAGAGGAAGGACATTAAATATCAGGGAAACCATCCTCCATAGTGAAAGCTATTAAAGTGTGGCATAGTTTTTTCCCAACAGGAATTAGAAATGCTCCATTAGTTTCAACATTAGAAAACTACACTGGACAAAGGAATATGCTTCAGGGAACCATCTTATATTAGCAGGAGGAACGGAGTCAGTCTCCTTTACGGGTAAGAAGAAAAAGGTGGAATAAGGAAGATTACTGCAATACCCTAGGAACAGCTAGGAAATGACTTTGCCAACGATACTTTAAAAAAAAAAAACTCACAAGTTGTTCAAATGAGGCTGTGTTACAAGCAAAAGAGAAGTTGGCATAATGAGGCAAGCGAAAATAATAGGGCAATGAACAAGGGTTAAATTTCTTATTTGGACATTTGGTAAATAGGGCACTCATTCATCAGGCATATATTTGTTCAAATAAGTTCTGTCTGGCTACTTTAGGCTAACTGCGGCTCCCATAATCCCCAATTATTGGCTGAGTTTACAGAGATATTTCAACCAGTTGCCCAAAGGTTTAAAACAAAAACCACACCAAATTATGTTTAAATCAGAGGTGTCCTTTTACAGAGCTTCTCTAAATCCAGATTTGGTAACCCAGTTTATCAAAAGGCCATTTTTCTGCTTGACTCATCTGATATTCAAATCACAGCAATCTTTTATGCTACCTTGTCACCAGGAGTCATCATTGTGATCCTGAAAAATTAGAAAGAGTTTACTAGGCGTCAGATGAAAATCCCAATGCCTTTTAAGAAACATTGGCTCACCCAGTGCAGGCTTTTGGTGCCTTTGGATATGATTATCAACATCTGTTTTGAATGTGCAGCTTTTAATAGTATAAATGCTTTTATAATACTGTATTGATTATATTTTATGTATTACATTGTTTGTCCCGCCTTTATTATTTTTATACAAAAAAACTCAAAGGAGCAAACAAAACTAATACTCCTTCTTCCCTCTATTTTCCCAACAGCAACCCTGCGAGGTGGTCTGGGCTGAGAGAGAGAGTAACTGGTCCAAAATCATCCAGCTAGCTTTCATGTCTAAGGCAGGACTAGAACTCACAATCTCCTGTTCCTAGACCAGGGGTGGGTTCCAAATATTTTTACTACCACTCTGTGGGCATGGGTCATTTTGTGGGCATGGCTTGATGGTCATGTGATGGTGGGCATGGCTTCATGGTCATGTGAGTGGGTG
The DNA here is from genome assembly GCA_023053685.1 of Diadophis punctatus similis. NCBI lineage: Eukaryota > Metazoa > Chordata > Lepidosauria > Squamata > Dipsadidae > Diadophis > Diadophis punctatus. Next base: position 145,277,612 of record JALIGW010000001.1, read on the forward strand.
GGAGTGATTTGGCAGTCATGTGACTGGGTGGGAGTGGCTTTGCAGTCATGTGACTGGGTGGGGGTTGCTGGGTGGTCATGTGACTGGGTGGTCATGTGACTGGGTGGGCGTGGCCAACTTGACTTCACTCACGTCAAGAGTTAAATTCAATTAAATTTTGATCAAAATTTTAAAAAAATCAAAAAAAGATGGCGGTGCCCATGGACTGGCACCAACCGGTCCGGTTCGGTGACATCATCATGACATCACCAGCAGGTCGCTACCAGTTTGGGCAAACCGGTCCAAACCGGGAGGAACCCACCCCTGTCCTAGACCATCATCTTAACTACTACACTAAACTGGCTCTCATTCATATTCATTTATTCTTATGTATCCATATGATTTATTTTGTAAATTGCTCTGTAATGCTTGAGTAAAGGGTAAGGTATTTATTTATTTGCTCTTTAAAGTTTTATGCTACTTTAGTCTGCAAGGACACCCACTTTAGAACAATAGCAAGATAAAATCCATCCTAAAGATTACAATGGTCATAGAAACAAAATAAACATTGAACTACATTTAAACTAAAACTTCCCATGATAATTGTAAATTTCTAGCATTTTTTCCTGGAAAGAATTGGACAGGACAATTTATAGCAATAGCACTTAGACTTATATACCGCTTCATAGTGCTTTACAGCCCTCTCTAAGCGGTTTACAGAGTTCAGCATATTGCCCCCAACAATCTGGGTCCTCATTTTACCCACCTCAGAAGGATGGAAGGCTGAGTCAACCTTGAGCCTGGTGAGATTTGAACAGCTGAACTGCTGAACTGCAGTGCTGCTCTTTAACCACTGCGCCACCTCGGCTCTTAATTTTGCTTTAAAGAAGTGGACCTACAGGAACCTAGACTCAAAGCCATATAGGTCTTTATATATAGCATTTTGAATTGCAATTTGCACTAACCACAATTTCCAAGTGGTCTTCAAAGTTATCTCCATGTCAAGTGCATTGCCGAAATTCAGTCAAGACATGATGTAGCAGCATCCTCCTACTCCAGGTTGGGCCACAACTGTACCCAGACCTGGGGCTCAGAATATGTGAATGTTGAGAGATGAGAATAAATCTCATAGAGGCGATTTGGATCTTTACTTGGAATTCAGGGAGTTAGAAATAAAGTCGAGATTAAAAGTCTAATAGAAATATTTATTTCGGTACAAAAGCAATAAATCCTGAATAATTACATCTTTGCTAAGAAAATGCGACCATTCGGGTCAAGAGCCAAGTCAAAAGCGATTAATGGTGGATCAGGAAT